>JBBBDQ010001226.1:0-380000 GCA_037127315.1 Ascarosepion bandense
ATATATATATATTGCACGTCTAGTATATATGTATGTGTTTCTGACTTATCTGCACATGGATTAAATTTGGAGAAAGCCTTTGTATCCTGCGCTGATAAGAAAAACAGAGGTTAGATTACCTATAGACAAAAGACAGAGATACACGCATGTGTTTTCCATTTTGATCACCAGATTAAACAACAGATGAAACTATTTAAGATTTACAACGATGTAAACCAGTTTTAATTCAAACAGTGTGAACAAGGAAACCAAATGAAGCAGTTATCCGTTTTAATGACCTACGCATCATCAAGAATTAAACCAATATATCTGTATTAATGATTAAGCAAGGATAAAATTGCTAACAACGCTGGAGAGCCAGTTGCAGCCCCCTAAATTTATTTTTCTCGTTGTCTATTTGCGAAAGATTCGTCCCTCTTCAAAACTCTATATTTGGTATGAACACTGAAATTAGCCAATAGGCTCGTTCTTCGTCTTATGAAAAATTCTGTAATAAATTTAATATATATCGTAATAGTTTGTTCTTTATGAAAGAAAATATATATTTTCTCTTATGTTAACCCAAAAACAAATTACCGAAAATTTAAAAGAAATTGTTTTTGTTCATTTATTTTAAAATGAAAGCAAAGAAAGCAATTTATAGGGCATTAGAAATTGGGGGAAAAAACGAGTGAGTCCCCCAAAAAGTAACTATTGGCTTGTACCTTCGGTGTCAAACAGCAACAAATTCTTAACAAGCTGTTAAACTGTTCATTCTTCCAAATAATAAAAACAATTGAGATGGATAACTTCGAAATGGTTTTAATGACTAGCAAGCGTGTCTCGCTAGAACAATTACGACTGAGTCGTGAGTTCCATCCTCAGTGAGTGCCCCAGACTTTCGGCCTTGTACCACATCTAAGCTACGCTTAAAAAGTCAGCATAAAATCAATATAAACGGCTTCAAAAAAGAGTATACGCACAATAGAGAAGTTCATGATTTTGTAATTGTGATATTTGAATTTTACTAATTGTCAGTTTTTAATCGGAGAATTGGAGTAAATAGACTAATTGGAGTAGATAGACGAAACAATCTCCC
The DNA here is from genome assembly GCA_037127315.1 of Ascarosepion bandense. Taxonomy (NCBI): domain Eukaryota; kingdom Metazoa; phylum Mollusca; class Cephalopoda; order Sepiida; family Sepiidae; genus Ascarosepion; species Ascarosepion bandense. The sequence goes on from JBBBDQ010001226.1 coordinate 1,079, forward strand.
GGTTCATACTCCACCCACGTCTATTGTACAGGTGAAGAGGCTCATCCCTTGTTCCCTGTTTAGGATGTGGTTTCCGGCTTTCTCTTTTCCAAACTTTTCACTCTTACGTAGCCCCCTGCACAACAGTGGCGTTACCGCCTTGCTCGTGGTGATATGATAAAAAATAAATCATTTTAATTATTTAGGCTATTAAAAAATATATCTTAAAAAATTCGCTATATTTAAAAAAAATGTTTTATTGATTGTTCCTTACATAATTTTAAGGGTTTACAAGCATTTAAACACTGTCTTTTTTATCTGTTTATCTTCATGACAATAATTCATAATAACAAATTTGAAAATATTATAAAAACTCCATTTTTTATATGTTAGATTCAGTCAGTTAAGTGCCATACGTGAAACACGCTTGGGTGATCATGTCTCGAAAGAGACATGACTGACTGGGCATGATTATCCTGCAGTAGGTTGCCATTGCTTTCTGCGGTAGACTGGTTGCCGACCAAGGCTATAGAACCCAATCTGTCCTGTTATTTAACCCATAACTGGAAGGAATAGACGGATTAATACCTTTCCCAAGGGTATTTGCGCGGAAGTGAATGCAATAAATTCGGCTGGAATTCGAACTCGGTTCCCCGATTTCTCGTTCCGAGCCGATATCCAATGCACCACAACGCACATTCATATATTAGATTACGAAAGTGAATTTATAATGCTGACTGTACAAATTAAACGTTTACAAAATTTTATTGTTCTCAGTTACAGAGCGTTGAAAGAACGCTCGTGTTTTAAGGTTCAGAAATTATGTTGCCATTAATGAATTGTTCAAATCGTTTGAAGACACTGCGGTTACCAAGAGAAATATTTTCTCTCGTTTATCTAAATCTATTATCTATAGAGAGAAAATCAAAGAAATTCTGGAAATTGGCGAAAATTCTATGCACATTTCATTCTTAAGACAATCGCTGACTTTTATTGGGAAAAGTAGTTTAAAAGATTATGTTTAAATTGAATGCTTAAAAAGTAAATTAATCTTTAAATGTCAAATTAAAATTTGCATGACTAAAATCTTATTGATTTGTAAATATTTCCTTCTTAAATATTCATAAAATAATGATTAAAAAAATGAAATCCAATCCAGTTTCTAAACTAGGGAGAGTCTTATTTTTTTTTTTTAAGCTAATAGCTGCGTCCAGATTTAAGATAAAAAAGATTACCTTCCTAAATTAACATTATGAAACGTGAAGTTTAATCTAAATGGGGAGAAATGGTGCCGTACAAAAGCAAAAAAATAAAAATCAATAAAACATTAGTTGACTGTTCAAAAATCAAAATTCTTATCATGTGCATTGAGTGTCATAACTTTACAGATACAGTGCCCAATCAGAAAAAGCAGTGGAATAGCAAAAGATGTTTGCCAAATCTCAACAAAAAAGAAAAAAAAAGAAAAGGGAAATTTATTTGTTGAACTTCTACATAATAACAAACGTTTTGAATTCTGATGAAGAGAACATTCAAGGTAACATATGTGAAGAAGAATACTTGGAATATAAACTGAATATGTAAGCAACGAGGAAGTTTAAAGAAGAATTGGAACAAAATGGGCACTTAAAATCATTAAGAAATAATTGACATTTTTATGGCACAACGAGAAAAGGCCGCTTAAAAATTCAAGTCTAAAAATCTTTCCAAAACTAGGAGTGGACTTATATGTCAGGTATAAAATGCAAATCATTATCACAGAGTTGTAAATAAGTATGACAGCATTTACTGTATTTCCAGCAGGCTGCCACTAATATCTTTTACTACAATCTTGTGTTTGGTGAAGGTATTTGAAGTGATCACTAGTGATGGTGAATTTCTACCCCCATTCCGTTTCCCACAGGGCCTCAAAATCAAGACGGAGACTTTCATTAAGTGCCTTGCGGAGGTAGTGCTGTTATTGGTCCAGAGTTTAGCTGCTGTAACAAAGTAATTTTTGTCAAACAAATTTAGCGACCACATCACCTTTTATATTTGGCCAACTAATTCTCCACACTGGAACACTCTTGAATATTATATGTGAGGTGCAGTTGAGCGAGAGATCAACAAAACTCCTTGTAACACTAAAGATGAACTAAAAACAAGCAAGCATTATGGCAGAATTCACTTACTTAAACAAGGAGACCGTCCAGAATAGATGCAGGAGATTCCGAAGTTGTCAGAAGGTTTTGGCTGAGGACACTGGCAATTTCATTGAATAAATATACTCGTCAGTATTTCAAGATAATTTTGTGTAATGTTAGTAAATATATCTGATAAAACGAGATGTGTTATTTTCATTTCTGTGTAATTTAGACGACAATATATCCACCACATCCTGTATATAACAAAGCAACACGCTCTGGTTCTAGAATCTAATAAGGTAATTTAGTTTATTGCTCTTCTAATAAAATTCTAACACATTTTTTTTTATTCAAACTTGAAGCCAAAACCAACTATTGTTTCGGATGCTATATATATATATATAAATTCAATTGAATGTACATGATTCGGTCAGTTAAGATAATAAATCAACTGTTTAATTGACTTAGATATAATAGATCTAGTTATATAGTTTTTTTTTCAGATGTTCTGCTGGTCTAAAATACGTTAAATTCTCCTAAATTCACGTATTTTAAAAGTTATACTCGTGCATAAGCCGTGTGTTCCCAAACATTTTTTGCATGAAAAAAACTAATCCCAGTAGATCATTTAATGCTGAAAGTTAATGTTTTTAAGGTCGTTTCAAAACGTTTCAAGTGGTTGTGAGATTTTTTTTTAATGTTTTAAAAATATCGCAGGTTGTAGAGTTCGGGAGTATTTCAAACATAAGTTGTATGGTTCAGATTCCATAGCAGTTGGAAGTATTTTATAGATTTCATGCTACTTGCATTCTTTCAAGATATGCTGCAAATTGATTGCAGTTGGCACAACGAAGTGTTGTTTCTACCGTGTGTGTGTGTGTGTGTGTGTGTGTGTGTGTGTCTCAGGTGAATGTGCTAGATATTTGTTGAACTGTGGGAATTGAGTGTTCATTTAATTTTAATTCTGATTTGAGGTGGTAGGCTCGTTTTTTGGATATCCTTTTTATTGGAATTTTTTTTTTTTTGAATCCTTTTTATTTGTCTATTTTTCTATCTTGCTTAAATATATTTGTACATATCTTTCAGAGAAAGACGTTTGGTGATGAGTAGGATATTGAGAGATCATCTGCATACAAGGATTTTTCAATTTCTGTATTAATGATTTCAATAATATTTATTTTGAGAAGAAATGACGTAACTAATAAAATGCTCTCTTGAGGTATTCTTGCTATTGTGTGTCTGATGTGTTTCCATTTCGTACTTTGAATGTTCTGTTTGATAGGGAGTTTTGAATGAATATAGCTACGCTTTCTTTTATTCCCATCTTGTGCATGTTTTTTTGGATCACATACTTCCATGTGATGTCATAGGCTTTTCCATGATCAAAGAAAATTGATACCACATGATCTCGAATAAATCCATAAAAAATGAACATACAAGTTGAACATAGGTTCGTTGTTTTTTGAGGAATCCACTTTGGTAGCTAGATAAGAGATTGTTTCTCTCCATGTAACACAATAGTCGAGCATTTGCCATTCTCTCCTTTGTCTTGCAAACGAAATTTGTTAATGCAGTTGGTAGTTTTTCGGGTTATAGTGGTCTTTGCCGGTTTAGAAATTGGAACGATGACAGACTCAAGGTACAATTTTGGAAATGTTTTTGAGCACTATATATCACTGAAGATCTAGAAAAGTATTAAGAGACATTTCTAGTAGGCGTTTTAAAAGCTGGTAATTAATTTCATCTGGACCAGTTACAGAATTTTGCTTTTCTTTATGGAATCTTATTTCTTTCATGGTAAAGAGAAGATTGTATTCTTTATTGTTTCAAGTGAATTTAAGTTTTTCTTGTTCCATAATGTTTTTATATTTTTGAAGTTTAAGAATTTAGTAACTTTTTGAGATCTGTTTGTTTTTAATTCTGTCGAATTAAGTTAGCTATTTCCTATTTTTTCAGTGCATTTATCTCCGTTTGTTTTGGTTAAGTGAACTGTTGCAGCTTGATGTCTTTTCCAATTATTTTCCTTATTTATCATATTTAACTTATTGGGTTTTTGTTGTTAAGTCTAGAGATGTAGCCTTGCTAAGATTCTCTCTTGGATGTTTTTAATTATATAGTGTGCTTTTGTTCGAGTTTTTTTTTTGTAGATTTTAGCCTGAGTGTGGTTGCGTTGTGTAAGACTATCTTTAGCATTTTCTCCTGGTTATAACTGCTTCTCCGCATTTTCCTGTAAGCCAGAGTTTTGATTTCGTATATAATTCAAAAAAAGTTTTAGATATTGTTTGTATTGCTAATTGTGTTAGTATATTTGTAAAGGAGACTATTGGTTCTGGTTCATTGAGAATTTCCATATTGATTTTGGATGAAAAGAGTTCATTAAATTTTAGCTGGTTAGATTTGTGTAGTTGACATTTTGGATTCCGTTCTTCTAGCATAGGCTTGTTTATATTTATGAAAATAGGTGAATGGCCGCATTGGTTACCATGAACTTTCCATTGAAAGTTCACAAAAATGGATAAGGACCATATGATTAGATTGATAACTAATGTTGATCTGTTATCTGGGTGTAGGTATGTGTGCATTTGGTTATTAAGGATACTTAGATAAGAGCATTCGTTATGATTCTATAATTTTACCAGTTTGATTAGGGTTCCAGTAGCCCCACATTTTGCTGTGTGCTGTAAAATCTTCCATTAATAGGGTGTGTAAAATTGGCCAATTATCCTTTATATTTCTGTTTTATTGTCTATATTTTTGAGGAATATAAGTTGGGCCTATCAGTGGCAATTCTACGGGTTGGGGGAGGGGTAAAAGCGGGCCAAGGCCCAACTCCAGAATTTTGTTTGACTCATCGGTTGGTCGACCTTTAGTTGTATAAGCTTCAAAGATTTATGAAACTGATCAGTCCTTGATTTTGACGAGATTCAATCTTCAGCACTTTTCTCTTTGCGTTTTCTTTTTCATTTAGCTTTTTAAGGACACATACAGAACCCAGTTTGAAAGAAAAACAAACAAAATAAAGAACCAAATAGAAACATGTTAGAGAGGGAAAGAGATATCATGGTCATATATTCATATTTGAAGAAAAACATTTATTAGAAATAATGTCCCCAATTTTTTTCTACGTTTCCAACTTCCTAAAAGTTGCCTTATGATTTTTTTTTTAACAGTTAGGACATTTTGTTTTATTTGGGCATGCGATCTGTTTGGAGTTAGGATCATTCACTTTACATGTTTCATATACCGAGAAAAATATAAAAAGATATTTTACGTTACGTCAGAAGTTAGAGATTATTAAAAAAAAAATTAAAAAGTAATGAAGATCCTAGTTTTTTGAATTTGCGAATTAAAAATGATTGCAGAATCTGAACGAAGTTCACAAACTGGCACTTGAAGATGATCCACTGAATCCTCTCATTTCGGAAGACTTAAAAGAATGGATAAATGAAGACGCTAATGAATTACAAAATAATTAAATAGTAGAACCGCTGTAAAATGATTTTGATTGTCAAGAAATGTAGAAATAATAATATTCTTCTGATAATGCTGAAAAATGAAGGCTGATGAAGAAGACTGGGACTTAGTAAAAAAAGCTATTGACGAGTTCATCAAATTTATGTTGAGAAAACTTTGTTCAGTAACTGTTGGTTGTTTTGTTTTTATTGCATATCAACCTCGGTGGGCCAACTAAATTTTTATTTATTTATTTATTTATTGCTGGTAATACCTTTTTTCTTTCAACAATTTATTGTTTTTTTATATAAGTTTTGTGTCTAGTAATACTTTTCTTTCTTTTCGAGTATCAAGATTCATTGGGATTTGTTTTTAAGGGCAGGATCCCCAAGTCCTACCCTTGTTATTTAACCCATAACTGGAGGGAAGGGACGGATTAATACCTTTCCCAAGGGTACCAGTTCTTAAGTGAATGCAGGGTATTCCACTGGAATTCGAACTCGGCTCACCAATTTCTCTTTTCGAGGCGATATCCACTGCACCACAACGCACATCCGTCACTAAACGCTTACAGCACCTGGCATTCCGAGGCAGTCACCCATCTAAGTACTGACTAGGCTCAACGTTGCTTAACTTTGGTGATCGAGCGAGAACCGGTGTATTCAACGTGATATGGCCGTAAGCCTTGTTCAATAGAAAGGGCACATAATTTCCAGAAATGCTTTACTTAAAAACAACAAAAAACAAGCAAAATAATTAAAGAAATAAGAAAGCCGATTGAAAATAAAACTTATTTACCATTAAACATTGCAAATTAATATTTACTTCGGTGAGAAACTTAATTTTTCATGTATTGCGATAAGTTCTTGTGTTTTATTAAGCTGTAGTTACATTACACATCCTAAATTATATCCGAACCCGTCATCATATTTGAGCTCTTCGGAAGTTCGTACATGAGGAGTTTTACTGTATTCAGGTTGCAATGGGTAAATTGTCGTTAGATTACATTTTTAATTTCGCGAATGCTCGGTCCTTGTTTTTGATTCTGTCGACCGCACAGTATACTAGAATCGGTTGGCCACCGTCTGTGAGAAAAAAAGAGCCCCATGATGTAATTCACTCTTTCAGCCAAAGCGCATGTAAATATGCAAACAACTTTTCTCTTATCTTTACAAGATATACAGGTTGCGATGTATAATTGAAGAAATGTCTTCACAGCGAAAAATATATTACCCACAAATTTATTTTTGATGGAAAAATATATATTACCCACAAATTTATTTTTGATGGAAAAATATATATTACCCACAAATTTATTTTTGATGGAAAAATATATATTACCCACAAATTTATTTTTGATGGAAAAATATATATTACCCACAAATTTATTTTTGATGGAAAAATATATATTACCCACAAATTTATTTTTGATGGAAAAATATATATTACCCACAAATTTATTTTTGATGGAAAAATATATATTACCCACAAATTTATTTTTGATGGAAAAATATATATTACCCACAAATTTATTTTTGATGGAAAAATATATATTACCCACAAATTTATTTTTGATGGAAAAATATATATTACCCACAAATTTATTTTTGATGGAAAAATATATATTACCCACAAATTTATTTTTGATGGAAAAATATATATTACCCACAAATTTATTTTTGATGGAAAAATATATATTACCCACAAATTTATTTTTGATGGAAAAATATATATTACCCACAAATTTATTTTTGATGGAAAAATATATATTACCCACAAATTTATTTTTGATGGAAAAAAAAAATATATTACCCACCCACAAATTTTTATTTTTGATGGAAAAATATATATTACCCACAAATTTATTTTTGATGGAAAAATATATATTACCCACAAATTTATTTTTGATGGAAAAATATATATTACCCACAAATTTATTTTTGATGGAAAAATATATATTACCCACAAATTTATTTTTGATGGAAAAATATATATTACCAACAAATTTATTTTTGATGGAAAAATATATATTACCAACAAATTTATTTTTGATGGAAAAATATATATTACCAACAAATTTATTTTTGATGGAAAAATATATTACCAACAAATTATTTTGATCCCGATATTCAAAGACTGGCTCTTAAATGACCAAAATGGTTGATTGGTCGTTAAACTTAAACCAAACCAAACCAAACCAAACCGCGAAAAGTATGCGAAATGAGAAAAGATATAGGAGAAGCAAGTAAAAATAAAACTTACTGAGCATTAAAAATTGTAAATTAATATTTAGTTTTGTAAGACCCTTAATTTTTTTTATGTATTACGATAAGTTTTTGTGTTTTCTTAAGTTATAATTATTTTACACAAGCTATATTAGGTCCTAATCCGTCTTCAGTTCGGATATGAAGACTTTCACTGTAATTAAAATGCGAAAGCTAAAAATAGCAAATGTAAATATTATAAGAAGTTAAAATAATTCGATGTCTTGAATCTTTTTTATTTCTTCTTCTTGTATGTGCCCTGTCCCTTCAGGACGTAGGCGATCATGGCCTTCCACGTTTCCCTATCCCTGGTGGCTCTGAGCACGCCTTCTCCTGTTACCCCATGCATTCCTTCTTCCGTCATTCACCTGATTAGGTCCTTCAAATATCCGCTCCTTTCCCCTGCCTCTTTTGCCCTCTATCTGGCCTGTTAGTATCAGGTTCTCCAGGCCCTCCTTCCTCATTGCATGTCCCAGGAACTTCAGCTTTCTTTTCCTGATGCTCAGTATTAATTTCCTTTTCGTTTCCATCCTTTCCAACACCTCATCATTGCTCACATGCTCGATCCATGAAATTCGCAGCATCCTTCTGTAGAACAACATTTCAGTTGCTTCAAGTTTTTCCTTCATCTTTGATGATATTGTCCAGCATTCACTGCCACATTGAAGGACTGACAGCACATAGCAATCCAGTACACTCTTCCTTGTTTCTAGCGAAATTGTCCTGTTCCTTAATACCTTACTCAACTTCTGGAATGCTTCCTTCGCCATGCCAATTCACCTTCGGATCTCGGTGTCGCACTTTCTGTCTTCTGTTATAACGCTTCCAAGGTATTTAAATTTTTGTACCGGCTTGATTCTAGTACCCACGACCTGAAAATTTAAGAGCCGCACATTTAAAGTGAAAAGGGCGCATTTGACTCTGCGGCCCGCAGTAAGCCCATAAATTTACGTTCTTGACATTACTTTTTCCGTCTTTAGAGTAACTCTTAAGTGAATATTTTAGCAGGAACTTTGGGCCTGACAGTCTTTGGTCGATTACTCTAAACACTGGGGGCGCAAGCCTAAAAAAGGTAAGAACGAACGATAATGAAGTAGATGTTTGTTTAAACGTGTTTCTCTTTCGAAGAGTTTTCAAAAGCTGGGCTTGTTTCGGCGTAAATAACAGGAGGAAAATAAACTTTGATCCGTGTGAAACCTGTTTCCGATATCCTTAGAAATCCCACTGGCTAAAAATAGTAACAAATATAAAAGGTAATTCTCTTGAATGTTTGAAAATGTTTATTTGGAAGTTTTTAATGTTGTTGTGGGTAATTGTCTCTGAATTGGAACAAGGAATTCCTTCAAGCATTTTTTTCTTATTTTATTTCTATTTCTCTCTTAAATGTCAAGAAGATTAACTATCTTCGAGAAACGACAAAGGCAGCTTTATTTTTTTTATTTTTTGGTCTGAAAAGGTTGAATAGACGAAAGCTCTTTAGATGGGTGGTGGTAGTTAAATAGAGTTTAAAACGGGGTGGCTGGTATAAAGAATGTTTGTGGATGAAACGGGTATGAAAATAATGACTGAATAGGAAAGAAATGAAAATAAAAAATAAAATTGCAAACGTGATAGCGCGCCAGATGAGATGGAAGGAAAAAGAAGATATGAAGGATTGAAAGAGAATAAGTAAGAAGAAGAAGAAGGAAAAGAGAGAAAGAGATTAAAAAGAAAGCGTCAGAAGACAAAAGTGTGCAAAGAATAATACAGAAAAGTCGAAAGAGAAGACGGGGAAAATGTGAGAGAAGGATTGGTGTGGAAGAAATAAAAAGAGTAGAGAAAATGAGAGGGAGAAGAGGAAAAAAAGAGAGATAAAAAATACTATGACGGAAGACAGAGGGAGAGAAAATGATGAATTACTGCAGACGGTTTTTTTTTTACCAAATACAAAGCCCAAGATTTACTCAATGTAGAGGATTACTGAACGGGTTGTTTTTAATGAACCTAAGTATTTTTAAGGGTGTACGTTGTGGTGTCGTGGATATCGACTCGGAACGACAAATCAGGGAGCCGATTTCGAATTCCAGTTGGATTCGTTACATTACCTTACACACAAATACCGTTGGGAAAGGTATTAATCCGTCTCTTCCCTCCAGTTATGGGTTAAATAACAGGACAGATCGGGTTCTATAACCTTGGCTGGCAAATAGTCTACCGCAGAAAGCAATGGCAACCTACTGCGGTATAATCTTCTGCCCAGTGAGTCAAGTCTTTTTCGAGACATGATCGCCCAAAGCGTGTATCACGTATGGCACTTGACTGACAAGTCTTGTTAATTATAAGAATATGTAGGAAAGATAACTTGAAGAGGTTAAAATTGTCGTATTCATATAAACATTTCTTCGAGAATGAGTTTCACAAAGAAGCGGTCTTTGGAAATGCAAAAGGAATAAAGATAGTTCTCCCCCCTGTGAACAAAGCATAGCGGTTATTATGTGTAAAAATATGAATTAAGACAAGGATTAAGAAACAAAAAAAAAAAAAAAGACGAAAAAAGTAAATGAAAAACGTGAAATGAGAGAGAAGTCATATTTTGCTTTTATTCAGTTCACCCCAAACAAGGTAAGCGATAATTGAACGTGAAAGAATAAGATAAAAACATGATAGGTTCACCTTGTACAAGGCCTATATTTCACTCAAGGTAGAGGGATTACATTAAGGGAGAGTTTATATGAATAAGAGGGCAAGATAACGGTTAACTCGAGACTTGAACGGGTTAAGATGAAGTGATCGGAAAAAAAAACATCTACTAGGGAGTTTGTTTCCTAGAGCAATGGTTTGCAGGATGCTACTGTTTGGGTTGAACTTACTTCTCGCAGATGGAATATGGAGGGAATGTGGGTGGTTTGTTACTATGGCATGGCGTGAAGATTAAACCTAATGGAACCAAGGAATGTAAATTGTCCGAGAATTTTCCATGGAAGTAGCGATAGAGCAGTGAAAGACTCGCCACGTCCCGGCCGTGAAAGAGAGGTTGGAAGGTGGAAAATAATACTTCAGCAAAGATTCGGAGACGCTGTTAAACTATTAAGAATGGAATGTGAGGACCGGGAAACTCCCAGCCAAATATGACAACAGTACTTCATTTTCGGTCTGAACTGGCTCTTGTAAAGTTAGAAGTTAGCATGGGAATTCGATCATTTTACCTGAATCATTAGCAGATTTAGTTCAATTTGAGCTCGAATGTGAATCTCAGGCCCTAAATTCTCTGAATACACGGTGCATTCTCGACGGGACATCCGTTCATCGTGACTGGCGGTAGTTAGGATTCTGCTCGGCGGTGATGGAATATAACTAATTTAGCTTTTGAGTCAGTTTTTTCCCTACTGGGAAGTTAGAGTTAGCTTGGACGGTAAGTCAGCTGTCAGTCTGTGATCATCCAGCGTTATAGAAGTGCGCCCATATATCGTCGTGCCATCGGCATATATGTTTACAAATGATTGCAGTATGTTCTTAGGCAGATCAGTTACGTAAATCAGAAAGGTTTGGTCCAAGATGTGACCCCCTGGCAACGCCTGCGTTGACTTTCAGGGCTTCGAAAGACTGGTCGTTATTAACTACCTTCAGGGATCTACCTATTAGGAAGGATTTTATAATAGTGAAAACCCTTCCAGTAATTCCATAGCAAACGCTTGTGCCACACATTGTCGACATCTAATGCTATGGTCATTTAGTCTGTGTGTCGTCAATTATTAAGGAACGGGAACAATAAAAGAAAATTCAAGAAGACAATAGATAACGACAGACAGTTAAATTTTTGAAGATCCAAGTTGATGTGAAAGCAAGAAGCCGGAAGAGAGTTCCACAGATGTGGAGTGCGAGAAGAGAAACTGGTAGCTAATTCAACAGCATTCTGATGAGACCTTTGTTGCTAATCTACTACTGTGCTTAAATTAATATAGTTTAGGTACCACAGGGCAAAGTTCGGCAGAATAATTACCGTTAAAGTATTTATGAAAAAGGCAAAAGAAAAGTTACACTATGACAATGGAAAATCGGCTGGAGCCAAGATGCCATGACAGGAACAATGACATTGCAGATTGTTTGGATTTTATCAAGAATCACTAAATATATAGTATTTAAAAAAATTATTTAAAATTTAAGAAATAGGTGAATGAGAGACTTATCTTATCTAAACTTATTTATAAAGGGAAATTTGTGTGTGTCCGTTACCTATAGACTCCGAAACGGCTGAACCGATTTTTTTGAAAATTTACGCAGTTGTACTATAAGCGTCTGCGAGTGTTCTTAGCTAGGTTTTGTGTCGAGGTACCATCGATAAATATCGAAAATCGATAATCGAAAAAAAGCTGGTTATAGAAGGAATGGTCCGATTTTAATCAAATTTGATACACTCGTAGACAAAGACATAAGGAACGATATTCAGAAGTTTCAAGGTTGCAGTTCTTACAATAGGTCAGAAAATCGATATAATATATATATATATATATATATATAGAAGGCAAGATGTTTGTGTGTGTGTCTGTTCATCTGCCTGTATGTCTGTATTTTTTCAGCCATTTTATTTTAGATTTTACTTCGAGTTTGGCTCTAAATAGGTATAATTGTAGTTCTTACTCTCAGCCATGATACCATTTACTCAGAGGACTTATTTAGCCTTCAAAATTCAGTTTACGACGAAAAACACTTATTTGATATCGATACCAGGAAATCAAAATTTGACTTACATCCATTCATTTTTCTTTGAGTCTACGGTTTCGCTTTAATTGGAAAGAACTATTGCTTTTTAGTCTTTTGTGCCAACGTCCAAAGACTCCAGGAGCATAGATTAGTTTTAAAGCTTTCATAACACCCGAGCTACGGTTTCGTTTTAACTGGAAACAACTGTTGCTTTTTAGTCTTTTGTGCCAACGTTCAAAGAGTCTGAGCAACAGGACCATGTTATACTGCTAGTAAATATATATTTAAGATTCTGTAAAGAAAAATTTTGCAGCGTGCCACAGTGAACCAGTTTCTCAACAACAGACTTTGCAATTGATTCAATATAAATCTTTTCAGTTCATGGCGTCCATAAAGTAAATAGTTGTATCATTAGTACAAATATTGAGTTGAAAGCTGAAACTATTACGAATGTTATTGATGCAAATTAGAAACAACGTAGGTTCAAACAGAACGCCATGGGAGATACCTGCATTGATGCAAAATAATCTAGTAGAGTGGACGTTTAGAACAAATTTATTTCGCGATTTGATAAAAAGTGATGGAGTCAGTTAAAAAATTCGACCAGAAATACCATGACTTTTCAAACTGTAAAAAATACTGATAAGCCAAACCCTGTGCATACTGATATGCCAAACCATATTGCTTATCTTGCAGAAGACACTGCAACGTGAAGTGATTAACCACTTCATAGTTGATTAGGGCATCCATTAATTTGCCAAAAAGAGGTAGAAGGCCGATAGTTACAAGGATCGGACGATTCAACTGATTTCTTAAAAACTGGAGCCACAGAAGACAACTTCAAACAAACAGGAAAACAAGATACAGCAGGGTATTTATTTTAAAGTTTAAAGGGAACAGGAGCCAGTTCGGGAATACGTTTCTTAATGTCTGTTGCAGGTAGACCATCAGTTCGACGTGGTTTGTGGAGATCCGGCTTAGAAATAATCGCAGTATTAAGGACGAAAGATTAAATAAGGAAAGAGAGAGAAAGAAGTTGTAGAGCAAAGATTTTTATGGAACGGGGAGTAGAAAAAAAAATCAACGAAAATAAAACAAAAAAACCAGAAACAAATGGAAATTCCAAGATAAGATGAATTCAAATATTACTAAAAATTACAAAAATCTGGCCATACTCACCCATGTCATGTGAAAGAATCTGATTGAAGAACCATGTGAAGAAGATTCTCGCAGGAAATAAAAAATATATGAATAAATGTGTTGCGTGCAGAAGAACCAACGTTGGGCAGAGGCAAGTAGGGGTCTTAATTTAGTATCGAGGGGAAAGAGTTCAGACATAAGATGTTGAAGCTGAAGAATCCCTAACTCTGAATAAAAAGACAAACCACAAAACAAGTGAATACAAAGAAAACGATCTCTTCACAGTGGGTGGCGGGTAGAGGAATACGAAAAGTAAAAATATTATCAGTGAATTTACTTTTTACATATTTGGTCAAATTTTTGTTTTTCTGTCAAACCTTTTCTTTATTTTTCTACTCGTCGTTCGAGATTTCGTTTTGTTCCTCCCGGGTTACGATTGAATGGCATATTTACCCAACACAGGACCACACACAGACGTTCAAGAAATTGGCGAGGCTTAAGGAAAAGTAAACAGTAGAGAATTGAAAAGAAGTGCTTAAATATATATTTTTTAGTCAGGTCTTATTATTCAATTACACGATTATGTAAAAATTAAACTCTTTTCATAACTTACATTTAAGTTAATGTTTTTCACAATAAAATTGGTATTAACCAACCAATGCTGTTAAAAATTTCAGCATACAAATTAAGGCCTTTTTCATTACTTTTAAACGAAAGTTAATCGATTTGTGACATCGGTTTCAAAAAAGTCATACTACATATATAAATATAATGGGATGCGCGCGTAAAATCGTGCTTACTGGGGCAAAAAATTGGGTTGGAAAATTCCAGACAAGGCCGTTGCGTTCGCTTTCTAACAAACTGTCTTAGAAAGGGGTGAATATCCTTCCCCCAGTTAGCATCCAATATCAGGGTAAACTGGGTTCTCTAGCTTTGGTTGGCAATTAGTGTTGGTGAACGAAAGCTTTGAATTCATAACCGGTTGGGCATGGGATCAAACTACTCTAACCCCTAAAATCTATTTATTAAAGAACACACAGTAGTAACCCCTAACAAGTTTCTTTCTCACACATACATCTACATTTAAACTGGAAAACCTCAAAAGTTGTACCAAACTGGCTAGCCCTCTGAAGAAATTAAAACTGAAAAAAAAAACAAAAAAAAAAACTGATATAACTTGGAGTATAGTGAAAATAGCCAAACCACACGACGGTGGCGATGTATGCAGATTGTGCCAAGAGGAAGTTAGCCATTATGTTGTTCCCAGAACAAACAAACAAAAAATACTAAATAAAAGATCAGAAATAATGTCCAGATGTAATCATACATATAAATACATACCAGGATCATACAAACATGAATAAAAGCGTTGCAAGATCCTTGAATAACTCCTCCCTAATTTTGAAAATATTCGGTTGTTTAAAAATTCTATTCACGCGTTCATTAAACATCCTTGTTCGTACGTTTGAGAAACGGAAAAATCAATTATAAATCGCCTGAAGATAACGAAAGGTTGAAGCCTAGGTTGCGGAAATAACTCAATGTTTCCGGTGGGCAAGCCCAAAGCCACAATATGCTGCAGTCTGCACCAGCTCCGTTCCTGCACATGTCACAGTCAATGACCGTCTGCACTACTCTACTTGTGGTCTTTCCTCACCAACAACACAAAAATTACCAATAGCGTCTCAAAAAACAAAGCTGAACTAGCTAAACCAGAATCTCCTGAACCACTCAACATTTCCTTCACAAACATCCGTGGTATGCGTACCAACTTCTGCCGCGTGGAATATTTCCTTCACGAAAAGTTTCTTGACATCCTCACACTTTGCAAAACTAATCTTCACCCTTCAATTCCCTCTTCTGACTTCTCGATTCTTGGCTACGTTCCACTCTTAAAGAAAGGACCCCACTGTCCATCTGTATAGTCTGGTGGTTTACGTCAGTGAACACTTCTCTGTAGCTCGGGTGGCTTCTCACAAATTCCTTGACCACTCCATACATGTGTCTTCGTCTTTCACTTCTAAAATCGGTTATCTATCTTTTCGTTCTGTACCGTTCCCCTTCCTTTCCCGACGGCTCTCTGCTATACAGAATCCCTGATAATATAGATAAGGCTACTTCATCACACCCATTCGCTAAAATATTTGTGTTGAGTGATTTTAATACCCACCATGTCAAGTCACTGGAAAACTGTCACTGATCCTGCTGGCATTCATCTCATGAACTTTTCTATTACTCAATCTCTTACGCAAGTCGTTGATTTCCCCATGCACTTCCCAAGTGTCTTTACAGGACACGCTTCTTTGCTAGATCTTTGCTTCACTTCTGTCCCTGACTCCTACCAAGCCTTGCAGTTTTGACCCCTTGGAAACTCCTATCATGCTGTCGTTTCCATTAATATTTCTCTCTACTTCCACTCACACCAGGAACCTCCTACCATCAAGATTTCTTATTGCTGCCAAAGAGCAGATGAGGATTCGTTCCGCGATTTTCTATGTGACGTCTCTTGGGAAAAGGATTGCGCCTCTGATGTTTCCTCCTGGGTGAAAGCTGGCGTCGGTGCTTTCATCCCGGCCAGGAAGTTTCGTCCTAAATCTCATTTATACTCCTGGTTCTCTCCTGACTGCTCTGCCGCCCACAGGAATCACTACTTCCGGCTCTATTGAAGTCACGCGTCTAACCATAATAGGTGCCTATTTGCCTCTGATCGTAGTGAGTATAAGAGGACCTTAAATAACGCTAAGCTGTTGCTTGCTCAGAGAACGAAGCAGCGTATAGCATTCCGCAAGTTCGGCTCCAAAGATTACTGGCGACTCTGCTGAACAACAGAAAATCCTCACTCTCTCCATTGATCAATAAATTTGAGATCCTCACAGCCTTAGCAGACAAGGCCGAGTGATTTGCTCGCAGATTCTCCTCCAACTCCACATTTGACTTGTCTGGAGCATCCGTACCCGACTTCCCTCTTAGAATTGAGGCTCAACTGAAGGATGTTTACATGTACCCCTGGACTCTCCTCTGTCCTCTATAATTACTGCTACCCTGCTTCCTGTTTTTCTGCCTGTTGGAAGTCCTTTTCTGTGGTTCTTGTATTTAAGAACTCAGGAGAACCCTCGGACCCCTCTAATTATCACACTATCAGCCTCCTACCAATTTTCGGCAAAGTGTTCGAGGCTATCATCAATACTTAAATAGTTCAACATTTCACCGCCCATATACAATTCTCGGACTGAACGTATAGCTTCCGCTTTGTCAGGTCTACTGCTGATTTGCTAACGACCATCACTGAGTACATATGCCAGGTCTACTGCTGATTTGCTAGCGACCATCACTGAGTACATATGCCAGGTCTACTGCTGATTTGCTAGCGACCATCACTGAGTACATATGCCAGGTCTACTGCTGATTTGCTAGCGACCATCACTGAGTACATATGCCAGGTCTACTGCTGATTTGCTAGACCATCACGAGTACATACCAGGTCTACTGCTGATTTGCTAGACCATCACTGAGCATATGCCAGGTCTACTGCTGATTTGCTAGCGACCATCACTGAGTACATATGCCAGGTCTACTGCTGATTTGCTAACGACCATCACTGAGTACATATGCCAGGTCTACTGCTGATTTGCTAACGACCATCACTGAGTATATATGCCAGGTCTACTGCTGATTTGCTAACGACCATCACTGAGTACATATGCCAGGTCTACTGCTGATTTGCTAACGACCATCACTGAGTATATATGCCAGGTCTACTGCTGATTTGCTAACGACCATCACTGAGTATATATGCCAGGTCTACTGCTGATTTGCTAACGACCATCACTGAGTACATATGCCAGGTCTACTGCTGATTTGCTAACGACCATCACTGAGTATATATGCCAGGTCTACTGCTGATTTGCTAACGACCATCACTGAGTACATATGCCAGGTCTACTGCTGATTTGCTAGCGACCATCACTGAGTACATATATATACCAGGCCCTCGATAAGAACGGCAAATCTCGAGCTGTTGATCTGGACATCTCCAAAACATTTAATATAATCTGGCACGCCGGCCTTCTGTGCAAACTGCATGGCTATGATAACCCTGGATGCTTGTTTGGTTTGATGTAATCGTTCCTATCAAACCGCATAATTAAGGTCGTCTTGAACGAGCACGCCTCCAGATCCTATCATACGAGCGCGGGAGCCTCTAGGGTTACATCCTCAGCAACGGTCTTCATGATGAGATCGAATCTCAAATAGGCATCTAAGCTGACGACACCACCATTTACTCCCGCCTCAGTCAGAAATCTACCAAGGCTGACAAGATAACCTCGCTGCTGATCTTGAGAAGGACCTCCAATCTATGGTGAACTGAGTTAAGAAATAGCTCGTAAACTTTAATCTTTCTAAAACGAAGCTGCTCTCCGTCAACTACCATAGACAGTCCCTCTTGCCTCCAACTCAGCATGGATTAAGCTAGTCTCCCTGAAAACAATACATTGCGCCGTCTCGGCCTCACTCTCTCAGCCAATCTCAAGTAGAACGACTATATTGATTCAATCGCTAAATCTACTACTAGGAAGTTTTTTCTTGCCTGAGTCTATCTTGGACATATACAAATCACTCATGCATTGAATAGTTATCATATCTGGGCAGGCATATCTGTCATATATTCATCTTGGGTTCTCGACAGGATCCAGAAGAGAATCTGCAATGTACTCTATCAATGTAATAGATTCTGACCTGGTAGCTCGACTCTAGCTACTTTCTCACCGACAGGTTGTAGCTTCCCTATGGCTCTTCTACAAATATTTTCATGGCTTCTGCTCCGACAAGCTTAGCTCTCTGATACCCCTTCTATAAGAATTTAGACGAGCAACCAGACTGGCAACAAAGTCCCACCATTTTACGGTCAAAACAACCAAACGCAGAAAACGCATCTACTCCATCAGCTTCTTTTCTCGCATTTGTCGCCTGTGGAACTTCCTTCCGTAGACTTGCTTTCCAGATAGCTAAAATCGCTAAGAGTTTAAATGCAACGTCAGTTGACATCTCTTATTCCCTTGACTCCCATACTTCTCTTATCCTTGCCCCAACACCCTCTGACATTTGTTATTCTCTCTTTTTCACTCTACTCTGACGCAATTCTCTTCACACCAGTATTCACATCCTTCACTTGCCCATTCTCTGACACGCCCGTAACCGGTACCTCTTCGCTCTACTCCTATGTAACTCTTCACTCTCCTCTTAAATCAACCATCCGTCCGTGCTTAGAATACTGCTGCGATATATGTTCGGACGCCCATGCTGTTCATCTCAGTGTTTTCGACAGGCACGAAAGAAGAATCTGTAACGTGATAGGTCCCGACCTTGCAGCTCAACTACAGCAACTTTTCCACCGGTGGGATGTGGTTTCCTTCTGTCTAGTCTACAAATATTTTCATGGCTTCTGCTCTGACGAACTTAAGTCACTGGTGTCCCCGCCACAAGAATTTAGTCGTGCAACCAGACTGGCAGCAACGTCCTACCCATTTACAGTTAGATCAACCAAATGCAGGCGACAATTCTACTTCATCAGCTTCTTTTCTTGCACTTCCCGCCTGTGGAACTCCCTTCCTTATACTTGCTTTCCTGGCGGCTACAACTCCCAGGAATTTAAATGCAATGTCAATACCCATCTCTTATCCACTTGACTCCAGTTCTTTCTACATCACCCTTTATATCTTGTTCTTTTCCTTTCTCTCTACCTTCGCAACTGTCATCACACCTGTGTTTCCATCCTTCTTTTGCCTCTTCTCTGACACTCCCTGTAACTGGTACGTCTTTCTCTTCACTCTCCTTTTGTCTAAGCTTTTCTCTTATGTAGCCCCCCGCACATCAGTGGCGGTACCGCCTTACTTGGAGTGAAACGATTAAAGAAAATCGCCCCCTACGCACTATTGGTAGTACTGCCTTATTTGGGGTGAAACGATTAAAAAATCCAATTTAATTATGACCAAAACTAATATCCTGGGTTAGGAAGCGACCGGAGTCTAAGGCGTACTGATGAGCTGCAATACAGCGAAACAGATCTGTCTGCGGATGACTATATATATATATATATATATATATATATATTTTGTTAAATATAAGAGACAATGAATGTCTATTATGAATAATCATGGGCCGTTCTAAACATCGTATTTTGGCTTTAATTTCAGTTGAAAATTCTCCAACATTTGTATAATTTTTTATTAAGTTGGTTCTAAGTTTTCGGTTCTCATGAGCCATCTTCAGAGAGGTTGTAAGGACGGTAACACAAAAAACATCTACCATCAGCGACGATGGTCTCTTGTGTTGACATAAAACTCCGCTAAGCAACGGCAATAGTTACCAAAAATAACAAACGCAGTTCGCAAATTTGCAATGCGGTACTATGACGTCATACCGCGTGATAGCGCGAAATGACAACAGAACCATATATTCAAATGCAATGTAATGTGTTATGACCAAATTAAAACGTGATTTGATTAAGTGTTGGTTGTTTGGATTTAATGTAGATGGCCTCCAATATCTGAAGGTTCTTTTTACTGTGTGTATGGGTGAGGATTATTGTATTGTTGACTAATATTTGTCTGATATTACCTACATGGTTATGTTTTTCTGAGAAATCTTGTTTAATTGTACTCTGATCAGAAATGTGACAGGTAAGTCTACGGGAGAGCGTGGTTGTAGTAAAAAAAAAATTGGTTTTACTACAACCACGTTCTCCCGTAGACTTACCTCTTCTGCATATCAGGAAACAACATTAGCAGAAGCTATCACAAATGTTCAGAGTTGCTAACAATAGTTGCAGAAGATTGCATTGTCTCAAAAGAAAAAAAAAGTTTGATGACTTCCACGATGGTTTGCTTTTGACAAAACTCAAAACATTGCATCTAAGGTCGAATATTAAGCGAATAATTTTCTCAACATTATTTTTTAATTTATTTTAAGATGCAATGATTCTAATTTGTTTTAGATAAAGTATTTATTTTCAATTTTTTCTAGTTGAAATTTTTCCTCTGTATTGCTTATGATACATTATATTACATATTCAGATTAAAATAAATTTGTATTTAATATGAGTACTACCTTGTGAAAACTAACATGTAGTAGAGTGAGTGATATGTATCAGAGACTAGGATAGAAAGTGGCCTCTTATCAGAGATTGGGTTTTTGTCGTTTATGTAAAATTTGCATTCGTTTCACTGATACAGACACGGCTGAGTAATCGTTAGTGTCTTGAACTGAGAAATCAGAGAGCCGAGTTCTAATTTCAATCGAGTTCATTACATTCACTTACGTGCGACTGCTCTTGGGAAAGTTAAAAAAAAATCACCTTTTCTCTCTCCAGGTATGGGTAAAATAGCAAGACAGACTGCGTTCTATGGCTCTGGGTAGCAGGAAGAGAAGACAAATGAATTCAAACTATCTGCTGTCTTGTAGGTCTTGTCACTTATGAGACAGGCTAGAAGAAGGGAATTTCAAAATCAAACCACTTCTGAGATAAAGTACGGGGTAATTTTAACATCCCCGATGCAAAAGGAACCATCAAGCAATTGCATTAAGCCACCCTGAATGTAACTATGAACCACAATTCTGAAATGAGATCATCACAGAGCGGCTCAAAATTTGCTAACCGAATAAAATGAATGAATGATAGTTGAAGGATATATCTATCTTGATACAGATCAGGTACTTGTGCAGCTGATGTTATTGTCTAGGTGTGCTTTTAGGTAGTTTTGCAATATTATCAATCTTTATCAGTTAAGTAGTATGACAAAATTTTTCAAAAAGGTTTACTTTGCAGCATCCAAAACTTATTTTCGAAAATGATAACGCAAGAATCTTATTTTTCAACATGACATCTGTTCATATCGCCAAGAAATGCAATCCTATATTAATTATAAAGACGTTATAATATTTGTTTTGTTTGGTGTTGTCTTAGAAATCTATTATGAAAACAATCTTCAAAAGTTTTTTGTTGAATTTTTGCCACAGTTTTTGTATTTGCAGTTTAGTTTCGTCTAACAAAAGTCCATGTACGTAGAATAAAAAAGGTCATGTTCGTGAAGTAAGTTATTAATTATTCAAGAGACTTCAGTCGTAATAGATATTTTAGCAAACCAGTCTTTGACAAAATATAATAACAATGTCGAACTCATCCTTATAAAATAACTAGCAGTATAGCCCGGCGTTGCTCGGGTGTAATGAAAGCTTTAAAACTAATCTATGGTCCTGGAGCTCAGAGTCTTTGGACGTTGGCACAAAACACTAAAAAGCAATAGTTGTTTCCAGTTAAAGCGAAACCGTAGACTCAAAGAAAAATGAATGGATGCAAGTCAAATTTTGAAGTTTGGATAAGAATTTTTGAGAATCGGATAAAAATTGTGGATTTGTATGAAGGACATACAGATAAGCAGACAGACACGTAAAAATCTTGTCTTATATATATATTATCGATTTTCTGCACTATTTTAAGAACTACAACCTTGAAACTTCTGAATATCGTTTCTTATGTCTTTGTCTATGAGTGTATCAAATTTGATTAAAATCGGACCACTCCTATCACACGATTTTTTTCGATTATCGATATTTATCGGGGGTACCTCGACACAAAACCTAGTTAAGAATACTCGCATACGCTTATAGTACAACTGTGTAACTTTTCAAGAAAATCGGTTCAGCCGTTTCGGAGTCTATAGGTAACGGACACACACAGACACCCACACACAAAGTTCCATTTATAAATAAGTTTAGATTTAGATACAGCAAAATTAATCGCTTCTGAAATTATTTCTCATAAGAATAATGAACATTATGCAAGCATTTACCAATAACGGCTTCCCAAATAATGATGTTTATGAACAAATACATTTTGATTTAAGGAAGTTAATAACACATCTGAAATTATCTAAGAAGCCAGAGGGAAATGAATGTAATCTCCACCGAACAATCAGCTTAATGAACCACATAACAATACTCATCGTTAGGATTTTGATGAACAGAGCGCGCATCAGAATCGGGCCGGGTATAGGACGAGAACAATGCAGGTTCGTTAAAGACACCGGAATAAGGAACGCGATATTCGTACTCAGAATGCGAAGAGAGAGAAATACAAATGCAGAAAGACCTGCACCCGTGCTTTATAGACTACGCAAAGGCGTTTGACGCTACTTATTGGAGATGCTCAGCACATCGACATATTTGGGAACGACATTTGGATAATCAAGAACCTATACTGACAGCAAACCACTTGCATACGAACAGGAAATTAATTCAGTAGATATACAAAAATAGAAAGTGGCGTAAGACAAGGATGTGTTTTCTCGCCGGATCTATTCAACCTGTACAGCGAAACAATTCTAAGAGAGCTAGAATCCTTGCCAGCATTCGCCATTGGCGTCTACGGTCTCAACAATATAAGATATTCGAATGGCACAGTGCTAATAACAGACAAAGAAAAGAAAATGCTGGAGAAAGCGAGAAGAAAGGACTGAGGATAAAATTCAAGAAAGTTGAATGCATGATCATCAGTAAAAAGAAGACAGCTGATATACTAAACGTAAACAGCTGCACGAAGTGATCGACCAATACGGTAGGTGTAAGACTATTTTAGAATTTTGAGCTAAAAATTTTGAGGTCGACTTGTACGCCATAATTGAGAGTATATCACATCATGTTTACTTAAAACAATATTCTAGGAAATTGAAGCTTTGGTTCGTGAATTTGTTGCCATAGTAACTGTGATTTCGTTCTCTTGGCCGGGTTTCAAACATGAACTAACTGGAAACAGAGTGGGCAAATATTGAGCAGTACGAGGACAAAAAGAGATATTCCTCGATATGGACAACGAAATGAGAACAATATATTACCTTAAATTAAATAAAGGGTTCAGTTCAAAATTCTCTGAAGGATGGATACAGATACCTGAAGAATGATTGGTTTTTATATTCGGTGTATTTAGATGCATAATCTAACCGATTTCCTACAGATTTCTAACGCTTTTGCTTCCATTTCTATTGCAATTCTTTTCATTTAAATTATCCCACATTTATAGGAGAAAGAGAAATCGAAACTAGATGAAGCTACTAATGTCTTATATGGGAGGTATTTCTGTCGCACCCAGTACATAAGACAGACATAATAAATGAGACCATTTTTAGTCTGAAGAAGTTAATTCTGAGTATGAAAGGCATTACTTATAATATCTTTTTTTTTATTTGATTATCACCCAAGAAAAACCGTCAAATGAAATTTAAAATAATGTGAAATTTGTCGACATAATAGAAAACAGATCAAGAGATATTTTCAACCATCCACGCTTGGTTTCAATAAAAACGATACATACCAAAAACGTATATACGAGACTTTGCAACAAGTTGTTGTTAGTCAACTTAAAAATACTGACACGTCTAAACAAATTTTCGTGGAACTATTTCTCTCCCCACCACAGAAAAAATTCAAAATTCAATAAAATTCTGAATCTACAGGTCTGCCAAATATATTCATTGACCGAACAGTCAATGCTAATTTTGTCTTTTTTTATGAAACTGCTTTTCAAGAAAATTGGTTTCTGAAGCCCATAAATTTTATAGTTTTTCCTAATATTAAAGTACACAAGGTGTCCCATAAATTTGCATAGTATTTTTTTTTATATTTCAGAAACTCTGCAAGCCGAGATATGGGGTGAGAGAATTATTGGACCATTTTTTGTTAATGGAAATTTTACTGCCGATAAGTATCTGAAGATTTTGCAGAAATAGATTGTTCCATCCCTGCTAAACGATGATGGTAACTTTCCAGTTTACTTTCAACAAGAAAGAGCTCCATCTCATTTTGATATTCACGTACGTCAGTGTTTAGATCAGCAGTTTCCAGGTGCTTTGATTGGTCGGTGTGGTCCTGTGGAGTAGCCTCCCAAATCCACAGACTTTAACTCACTTGATATTTACCTTTGGGAGCATTTGAAGGCCATGGTGTACCAGGAAAAGATAGAAAAAATAATAATCGCAAGCAACGTATCACCAACGCCATTACAAGCATAACTTGAACGTCTGGAGAGTGGTTTAAGAAAAAGAATGGTAGTCGTGTAGAGCATATAGAAATAAAAAAAAAAAGGTTTTCATATAAAAATTATTCATTTTGCTTATGTATGGAAACTTATTGAACATCCGGTATGTATATTTATTTATCTGATTATGTGTAGTGTAATGAATAGCGCCTCGAGAGAGAGAGAGAGAGAGAGAGAGAGAGAGAGAGATATCGAATTCCAGTCGAGTTCATTACATACATTGCCTTGTGAAAGATATGAACCTGTCTTTTCCTTGTGAAGCTACAAAAAAACCTAATCAGCCTGTTTTTGTTTTTTTTTATAAAAGAATACATCTGAAGGAAATCACCTTTTACTTAAAAACTTTAGTAACTGAAAATGTGAATAAATTGCTCAACTTTTTTTTGTAAAATAATTAAGCAAGTTTATTATACTAATTGTTAGCAATGCCACTCGCGTAGATTACGATTTGAAATAAAAAAAAAGAAAAAAATGATGTTACAAAACTAAAAATTATAAAGTTTCTCATTAGTTCTTCACCTTCTCTTCCATGATCGTCATTGTAGACTGTCTTTTCAGACGGAGTCAACCGCTACCTCTCATGGTGTCTAGTTTCTTGGGTCGAGGACAAGACCAACATAGGAAAGGAACAGTTTTCAGTAAGTGAAGCATCTAAAAAGAACCAAATTTCTTTTCAGATGATAGTAGAGAGTAAACACCCAAGGTCTTAATTGTGGTATATATTTAATAACCATTTTTACAACGAATATTTCTAGTAATTCAACACTAAGTCAACTAATATCTACAAAAATTGTTTAAAACAAAATAAAATTAATGGATTTTTAAGGTTTCTTATGTCAATATGGGTGTTTGTCTACCAATCTGGGAATTCGAGTGTATTGTTACGTTCGTACTTTTGTATATATGTGCATATAGTCTGTTAGTATGCATGCTAATGACAATGTTGGTAGCAGGCCCAGAAAAAAAAAACTACAGAAACTCCTACAGAAGTTAGTAAAGGAAAGTGAGAAAAAAGGACTAAACATCAATTGTAAGAAGGCAGAATTTATGGTTGTCAGCAAAAAGAACAGTCAGTCAGTTAATGCCATACGTGATACACGCTTTGGGCGATCATGTCTCGAAAGAGACATGACTCACTGGGCAGAAGATTATCCCGCAGTAGGTTGCCATTGTTTTCTCAGGTAGACTGGTTGCCAGCCAAGGCTATAGAACTCAGTCTGTCCTGTTATTTAACCCATAACTGGAGGGAAGAGACGGATTATTACCTTTCCCAAGGGTATTTGTGTGTAAGTTAATGCAAGGAATTCAACTGAAATTTAAACTTGGCACCCCGATTTCTCGTTCCGAATCGATATCCATTGCACCACAACGCACATCCCCAGTACACGAGAAGAAAAGACGAAAGTCAGTTGTAAGAAATAGAGAATCTATGGCTGTCAGCAAAAGAAACAGTCCTACATGCGAATTGCAAATTGGAGATCTCAAATATAAACAAATGCGAATATCTAAATATCCAGGAAATGATGCTTCGACAGAGGACGAAAAATGCTACACCAAATTCCGACGGTGCATTGGGATAGCGAAAAGTGCTTTCCAAAAGATAACCGAAGTATTACGATACAGTATAATGTCGTTAGAAACAACAAAAAGTTATCTCTCCTTAACGGAAATTAAAGTAAGATAACTGATACCAAGATATCTGGAAGAGGCATGACTCGCAGAAGTAGAACAAGCTAAATTCAAATAACTTGAAGAACGTCGTGAATATGATAACAAAGATGAAGACAAAAGTTCAAACAATGTAAGTAGTGTAAATAAGTTTATCATAATAATTACGCGTATTAAATACGAAAATACATTATGTATCAACTTTCGATGACTGACGAAACGTTCGGTTCATAAAAAGAAACCTCCGATATCTGGTTATTTAGTTAGATTTGGGGAAGTGAATGCGACCGAGAACTTTTCAGCACACTTTCTTATCACGAGTTTAACGTTTTTATCGATGAATTTCAAGTCGTTTTTAATTTAAACTTCCGCTACTTCAGTACTAGTCCCTGACTGAAAGATAATCAAATTTCGACTCTAAAGTTGTTTATTTTAAATATAGCCTTTTTTATAATATATATATATATATATATATATATAAAGAATAAAAAACGCACTTCAAAGAGTCATCAATTTTAGTATATACTCCTTGCCTCTTACCCAGGGTTTGTTGCCAAAAAAAAACAAAAACAGGAACATTAAACTGTTAATGTTTTTTTTTTTTTTTTTTTTTTAATCATTTCACCCCGAGCAAGGCAGAAACGCCACTGATGTGCAGGGGGTTACATAAATGTAGAAAGATTAATTAGAAAAGAGTGAGGAGTACAAGCTAGTTAGAAAGGAACAATAGAAAACTGAGAAAGCAGGTGCAATGACAGGTACATGGGCGGAGAGAAAGGGAAGGTTATACAGGGGAGGGGAGAGAGAGCTAGAGGCCAGTGGTTAGTAGGTGAGTATTAACTTTGCTTTTAAATGCGTACTAGCAATATAGCCCGGTGTAATGAAAGCTTTAAAACTAATCCATGGTCCTGGAGCTCAGGCTATTTGGACGTTGTCACGAAAGACTAAAAAGCAACAGTTGTTTCCAGTTAAAGCGAAACCGTAGACTGAAAGAAAAATGAATGGATGTAAGTTTTTTTCGTCGTAAACTGAATTTTGAAGGCTAAATAAGTCTTCTGAGTAAATGGTATCATGGCTGAGACTAAGAACTACAATTATACCTACTTAGAGCCAAACCAGAAGCAAAAACTAAAATAAAAGGGCTGAAAAAATACATACATACAGGCAGATAAACAGACACACACACAAACATCTTGCCTTTTATATATATATATTATCGATTTTCTGCACTATTGTAAGAACTGCAGCCTTGAAACTTCTGAATATCGTTTCTTATGTCTTTGTCTATGAGTGTATCAAATTTGATTAAAATCGAACCACTCCTTCTATAACCGGATTTTTTCGATTATCGATTTTCGATATTTATCTCGACACAAGACCTAGCTAAGATCATTCGCAGACGCTTATAGTACAACTCTGTAACTTTTCAAGAAAATCGGTTCAGCCGTTTCGGAGTCTATAGGTAACAGACACACACACACACACACACTCATACATATACACACAAAATTCCCTTTATAAATAACTTTAGATTTAGATTTTAATTTTATGAAAAATCTACAAAATAAAAAAAAGATTTAAAACAATGTTACTTCTTGCAGTATACTTTCCGAAAAGTTCAATAAAATCTTAACTTTTCAAGATAAAAAATAACTTTATCTTGTCTCCAAATGTAAATAATTTTCTGACAGAGGTTGTCTAAACTGAGTGAGTCAAATCGTATGTGTGCATAAATTTAATAGTACACACACATGTAATTCACTCCACTCGTATACAATAGAGAGACACGCACATACAATACATACGTACATGCAAAAACACACACTGTGTGACGTAGGGGGAATCAACTTTTTTTTTGTGATTTTTAAAAATATATATATAGAGAGAGAGAGACAAGACGCAAGAAGTGTTGAAACAAAATAGCTACATGATCTAATAACATAATTATGTTGTAAATTTTAAATAAATATTATTTGCTCTACTATGTATTAAGCACTCTTAAGAAAATATTTTTTGAATATCGGAATTTTATTTCATTCATACCAACCTGTACTTGGATGTGTGTGTGTGTGTGTGTGTGTGTGTATATATATATATATATATATATATATATATATCTCAATCAGTTAAGTACCATACGTGATACACGCTTGGGCGATAAAGTTTTTCCAACAGTAGATTGCTATTTCTTTTTGCGGTTGACTGGTTTTCAACCAATGCTATAGAACATAATCTTTTCTGCTATTTAACCCATATCTGGGTATTTACCCCTAAGTGCTATTTAACCCTTACCCGGGTATTTGCCCCTAAGTGAATGCAACAAATTCGACAGGGATTCAAACTCAGCTCCGATTTTCTCATTCCGAGCCGATATCCATTCCACCACAACGCAATAAACCTATGAAATGGGTTAGCGTTTGTAATCACAACAATGTCCCATTTGTGACAGGAAAATGGGTTACGTCTAACCAGAGTCAAGATATAGAACAATCTTTTTGGATTAATTTTCCTTTTTGTTATAGTAAATGATCCACATGCTTTTTTTTTTTTTATTATTCTTTTGTCTATTTGCTTTTTCCGGCATTGGTAAAAATGATGCTAGTCTTTGAGGCATATCTTAGTTTAGGAAAACTGATATGAAATCAACGATAAGTGAGGCGCGAAACGAATTGTTATCAGACGCTCATCTAGCAGAAGGAAAGTCGACTTGAAATCTGCGAATAGATATCTGCTTAGCTTTTAAATTCGTACCAATATAAATATACACCAAAATCCTATTTGGTAAGTCTTACTTTGCAACTTTCTGTTTTTTTCCATGTATTACGTAGTTTCAATTAAATTATGTAGGCCTTTTTTTTTTTTAGATAAGAAATTATTATTGTATGCATTTGTATTCGAAATCTTATCCTCATCTTAGTTATTATGCTCACAATATCTCGGCTGTTGTACAGCCCGGCTTTCTCCATTTGTTTGTTATACTTGGCAACCTTTGATTTTGCTTACAAAGCGTAAATAGTTCTAATTCCACTCGTTTCTAGGCTTAAGAAACGTGACTATAACAATTAAGATGGGCTTCTCAGTTCAAACGCAGAAGCATAGGGTTGTTCGGGATGTTCCTTGATTTATTTAATAAATATTCTTCTTTTATGTGCCCTGTCCCTTCAGGACGTAGGCAGTCAAGGCTTTCTCCATCTCCCTGTCCCTGGTGACTCTGAGCACGCCTTCTCCTATTACACCATGCAATCGTCATTCAGTCTTCCACCTGATTAGGTCCTTCAAATATGTTATCCGTTGCTTTCCTGTCTCTTTTTCCGTCTGTCTGGCCTGTTAGTATCAGATTCTCCAAGCCCTCCTTCCTCATTGAGTGTCCCAGTAACTTCAGCTGTCTCTTCCTGATACTCAGTATCAATTTCCTTTTTGTTTCCATCATTTCTAGGACCTCATCATGACTCACATGCTCGATCCATGATATTCGCAGCATCCTTCTGTAGAACCACATTTCAGTTGCTTCAAGTTCTTCCTTCATCTTTGATGATATTGTCCAGCATTCACTGCCATATTGAAGGACGGACAGCACGTAGCAATTCAGTACTCTCTTCCTTGTTTCTAGTGAAATTGTCCTGTTTCTTAATACCTTACTCAACTTCTTGAATGCTTCCTTCGCCATGTCAATTCGCCTTCGGATCTCTGTGTCGCACTTTCCGTCTTCTGTTATAAAACTTCCCAGGCATTTAAATTTTTGTACCTGCTTGATTCTAGTATTCCCAACCTGTATTTGGCATAATGGGCTGCCATTTTTACTGATGACTATAACAGACGATAAAAATAATGATCTGTAACTTCCCCCCACGTCTATTGAACAGGTGTAGAGGCTCATCCCTTGTTCCCTGTTTAGGGTGTGGTTTCTGGCTTTCTCTTTTCCAATCTTCTCACTCTTTTCTTTTTTTTTTCTTTTCAATTGGAGTAGATAGACTAAACTATCGCCCGGTTCACACTCCACCCACATCTATTGAACAGGTAAAGAGGCTCATCCCTTGTTTCCTTGTTAGGATGTGGTTTCCGGCTTTCTCTCTTCTAATCTTTTCACTCTTACGTAGCCCCCTGCACATCAGTGGCATTACCGCCTTGCTCGGGGTGATATGATTAAAAAAAAGAAAAAAAAAGAAAAAAAAACTTAGAAAGAAACTTTATGGTCATATCGATCCGGCCGTTCTTTTCAAAGACAAGATTTGTCTATATTTCTGAGATGAGGTAGTTTACATTATTCGGATTATTGTCCTCATCTTTGTTGCCATTCCTTAATGACACATGGCCCAGTGGATATAGACGTTGGTTAGTTCCTAACTTGACTCTTAGAGTTGTGAGTTCAATACCAGGCTACAGCAGTGTTGAAGAAGTAACTTGCAATTTTAGAGGGAGATAACTCATGACTTCCAATCGAGACTTAACGCAAGGAATGGAGTTCATATACCCAGTAATTGTAATGAAGGGTTCGGTTCGAAATTCCTAGCACCTGAAGAAGGCCGCAGCGTACAACGGCCGAAACCTCGTACAAATGACAACAAAGATCAGGACAATAGGCCGAATAATGTAAATAGTGTAAAAATAAGATTATTGATGATGATAATGAGTGTGTGACATAATGGCACTGGCTGAGGAAACAAAAATAATAAAACAAAATTGGAGAGTAGAAAATGTATTATAGCTTCAAAAACGTATATATTAAAAAAGCTACATGTTAACACATAATGCATATTCATATATCAAAGCAAGATGAGGAAGTACAAATAAAGTATGTTTACCATAAAACGTAAACGAATAGAGAAAAAAGAGAAAGGAGGAGGAAAAAGTGGAAGAAAAATGGGGGAAAAAAAAAAAGAAATCACTGATCGCTCTTTATGGCTCAATCGAGGACAAAAGATAAAAATATTGTGAACAACGATTATCGTCGTCCTCATTTTCTCTGCTAATTTAGTCTTTTACATTTTTTTGGGGGGGGGCGATATTACGACTTTATTGTAAATACATTTTTCCTTGATCTTCCTCCCCTTGTTTTAATATATTTGTATATTGTACTAAGATATACTTTTATTTCCGTTTGAAAACTATGCAGAACAAAGATGATAAAACCAGCTTGTAAAATGATACATTTTTTCAGTTAAGTTTACGTACGTGGAAAATTATTTAACTGATCATAAAGGGGCGCTGAAAAGTAGGGATTTCAAAAATAAATTATGATGCTTTATCCTTTGGGGATGTTTAAATTTTGGGAAGTAACTCGGGCCATAAATGTTTAACATTCCTTCGCAGTTTGATCAGTGAAATGTAATCGTCATTTGAATATTACAGGGGCATTTTTAGAAAATAATAACCAGATTAACTTACGTAAAAAATTACATCTGACATTGTAAAAGACAGGGCAGAGGGTTTTAATTAATCATCACTTTGGCTTATTTATAGCAGGCGGATTGTGCTATAATTATTTTTGGGTGTATTAAAGAATTGCTTCTGGAATTTTAATTCCTTTGTGAGATAGAGGGATTATTACTTTCCCAGTTGACAAATTGCTAAGAAAACAAAAAAAATAAATTGTTAAAAAAAAGATATTTAAAAAGAAAATTAGAACAATAAACAAATTTTTGACACGTGTTTGTATGAGGCAAAGACACTTAAGAAATTACATAAGACGAAAAATAGAAGCTCGACGACACAATGGGCAGCATCGCAAGTGAGTAATGGCTTTTGTCTTTACATTTACATGATTTCTTTTTCCTCTTCTTTACTAAGAATGTTGTTTTTATTTGCAACTTTACGGCTTTAGATTTTACTTTTTATGTTCCACAGAAGAATGCTGAGAATACTGTAAAATGAACATAAATAATAAGGAGGTTTAGACGAAAATAGTAACAAAAAACAACGTTTACACTTAGAATGAGAAAAGGGCTTTGAAAATTTGAAACTCACAATAGATGATCAACGCAAGAAGGACAGAGGAAAACGCTGCATAGCGTATATAACGAGCTTGAGACAATGGATGACCTAACAGGGTTCAGAAGAGATAGCAAAAAGACAAAATTTACTAAGACCTACAAAGAATAAGAAATTCTGAAGAGCCATAATTACAAACATTATAAAAGGACATGGCACACATGAGGAGGAGATGCAGAATCTGGGATTTTATTTTGGAACGGGTGATTTGGGCTGGACTTTTTTGCGTTTCAGTTTTGGTCATATTTTGGTTCTGTGAAGAAAAGGAAGGAGGAAGAGAGACGAAGGCTCTTACGGACGGGTTGCTTCAGCCACAGGGGAATTGTGCCCAGCTAAACTGAAAGCAAGTGACATATTGATAATCTCGGTAAGGAGTATTGTATGAAGCGTTAGCCTCCTTATAAAAATCGTCCTCTGTATACTTTGGGTCTGTTCTTCCAGCCGACGCGTGACTGGTTAATTGTCGCGCTGAAAAATATTACTGTTTTCTTTCTTCTGTTATTAGACCCAGTTGGAGCGGATCGCAATAGGAGGATTCATTTTGCAACTCTTACTAGGCTGTTGCTGCGCTCTTCTGGGTTTTCCCCGTTTTATTTTTTTCGACAGTACATGTGGTGAGGGATCTAGGTAGAGAAACTTACGCTTCATGTGAAAAACAAGTAAAGTAAACAAACCTTAATTGGAAAGCAAGCAAGTAATTATGCCCTTTATGATGACATCGAGTGGGCTTGCCGAATACTACTGCATAGTCCAGATCCCATTCATCAAAGACTAATAAAGTAGTCCCAATATTATGTACATGCGGACATAGCTTCCTTCGAAGTTACTCCGACTATCATGCAGATAACATTAGCCTAGAGAAGGTTTTATCAACAGCACCCTAAGCCAAAACTGTGTTCGCGTAAATATCACAACGAAGCCAGATGACAGTGAGCAGAAATGATCCTCAAAAAGCATCCAGATCTGCCGAACGCAATCTGTACAGATGAAAAGTGCTTCAAACTTCGACAGGAGTGACTTCGCTTCTTTTGGCATGATCTACGATGAGAAATGTCGAAAAAGTTTACTTGTAGGTTTGGTGATGGAGGAATGTTGGTATGAGGGTGGATTTGCTTGCTGTTGGCTATGCCGTCTTGTTATTGTTTATGGAATTACTTTGACAGCATTCAAAATACCAGGAGATGGTAGAACACAGCTTGATCCCAAAGCTACAATAAATAGAGGAGAACGGAAAAAAAGAGTTGATCTTTCAACAAAACAAAGCGAGATGCTATTTTGCAAAAACAACTTTGTTCTAACGGAATCATTTTTCATTTGTAATGAAGTGGTCTGTCTGGTCTCGAGAATTAAGTGCCACAGAAAATATTTGGATAATGATGCCAAGACTAACACCTAATATTCTGCTCTTGGAGAGTTGGGAGCGGCTATCATGGACGTATGGGGGGAGGGGAAATTCTATCAACCTACACTCTCTAAATTGGTGAACTCGGTGACAGATCGTGCCATTCAGGTTTTCAAGGCAAATGTTGCAGTCAGAAAGTATTCATGTTTTGCTAATGAATACTCTTTATTTATATTGTTCTTATAGACCTTTGAGTTTTTTTTAGAAAAAAAAATGCTCAATTAAAATAAGTTAGAATTTAAAAGTTAGAAAGTAATTAAATTATTTTAGAAAACAAAATTGAATCAATTCACTCCAAGAATGGCAATAATGGAACAAAAACGAAAAGAAGCTCTCCACACAGGCTCGTGAACGCTTGTTTAATTTACTATTTGTCTATACTTCTGAGATGATATATTATTTAACATTGCTCACACTGTTAACCACATCTTTATTGCCATGTTTACGACGCTCCGGCAATTATACGCTCCAGCCTTCTTCAGGTGGTAGACATTTTAATTTAAATATTTTTTCTTTCTCTTCTACTTTATCATCTGATTAAAAAATCAGAATGCCTATCATTTTATTTGTTTATTTATTTTTATTTTCTTTACCTTATTTAATCAGTTACCGTTGAATTTTTGAGTGCTGATGTCTGATGTTTAAATTCTGTATATTTAGACAGCAAATGTTCTTTCAGGCAAATACTATTAAAATCGACGGACATTTTGTGTTGATTAATTTTAATGATCGACTTTTCCAAATTACACATAATCCTTCTCAAACGAGGAGAACATTCGTCAGACATTGTTCGAATTTCATTTCAGAAAAAATACAGGAATTATGTTCCAAGCTTCCAACTAATTGATCATCAAAGTAAGTAGAAACAATTAGCAAGTTTTGTAGAGCTAGTGAGTGTTATGACGTAAGCAAGGTGTGACATTTTTTTAGATAAATTTAAGGATGCGGGCTTTTAAATTATAATTGTCTTTAATTATTGATGGTTGTTTTTCTGTACGAGTATTGTTCTAACGTTAATTAGTGTGTTTTTACTGTTTGATTTTACTAATATTTTGATGTTTTTTGGTGAGATATATATGCGTATATATATTCATGAATGATATTAATGTTTGCGCTTAAAACATAGCTGCCGATAAATGACGTGAATCTAACGTTTCAAGACGAGCAAAGGAAATTCTCAATAATTAAAAAGAACTGAGAGAATCATTAGAAAACAGATAAATAAAAAGGTTCGAAGTTTACTTAGCTATTTTCTCTTATATATTAAAACTTTATATAAAACCGTTTAAGCAAATTCTCAACTTTAATATTTGTGAACTCGGAAAACTAAGAACTTAAACGCAAAGAAACATTAATAACAAACTCCTTTAAAATGGTCAATTAATTGACCGAATGCACTTGGAACAATAATACAGACGGACTCTACATACTCTTTGTCCCACCAGGAAAGAAAACTGTAAGAACATGGAAAACCAAGTAAGAAAGAACTTGTGAAGTTTTCCTTTACGGCTTCTGCTCCAATGAACTTAGCTCACTGGTGCCCCCATGTATGAATTTGCACGCGCTACTAGACTAGCAACTAGGTCTCACCCTTTTACAGTGAAACCAATAAAATGTAACCGTAATTTTTACTCTAACAGCTTCTTTTCTCGCACTTCCCGCACGTGGACTTCCCTTCCGTATACTTGCTTTCTCGACAGCTACAATCTCCAAGAATTTAAATGTAAGGTCAATAGTCATCTCCTATCTCACTAACTGGCATCCTTTCTCACAAGTTCTTTTCTCCATCAACTCCACCCTCATCACACCAATATTATCATCTTTCTATTACCCTCTTCCTGACACTCCCTATAACCTACCCCTCTTTCTCATCACGATATATATATATAAAGTGCGCATACGCTGGTCAAGTTATATTGTTATTTCCATTCTACAGAATGCATCATCTAGATAATCCGATCAATTATTACATTCTTCAAGCTGTCAACATTTAAGTCAACCAGAAATTGTCGATTCAACAGCAAAGATACATATTACAAATGCAGTAATCTAATTTATTTATTAAAATACTTATGTTATTAAAGGAATAATGCAAACGTTTTCAGGCTTTGTGAGGAAATTTTTTTTTCTAAAAAAAAAAACAAAAAAACAAACAAACAAACAAAAAAACAAACACATTATGAGGTTATATGACTAAATGTTATATTCTAGCCAGGTTTATACCATATCTGTCTCATCAGACAGTAAAGGCCGATATGGTTAAAACCTGGATAGCAATTAAGTGATGAACATTTTGTTCTTTAATATATTGTTGGCTTTGCATATTCACTTCTTTTGATTGTGTCTAGAGCATACTTGTAAAATAACCGTGCTCTGCTCTAACCAGTACCGCATTTACTTTGTGTGTGTGTATGTGTGTATATATATATATATATATTACCTCAACGTGGTGTAATGGTTGCCAAGCTTGTTTCACTAGAACCTATTACAACTGATTAGTGACTTCGATTCTCACTGTGTTCCCCATACTTTTGGCTTTATGCCACATGTAAGAGGCACTTAGAAAATCATAATATGAATCTGATGTTAATATAATATTGACAACTGATAAATATTTATATATCTATATTTGTGTTTTTCTGCGTGTATACACACACACACACATTATATATACACGATTTTTAATTTAAAAAAGTTTAAAAAGAAGGTAATTTCTATTCAATCTTTATCAATTTTTGAAAGGATTACAATGTAGACGAATAAAAAATGTCTTCTCTCTGGATAAATACATATTCGAGGTTATGATTCATTACCCAGCTGTCCGTCACCCATTTCACGTGATATATACGTATATTGTGAAATAATTGATGAAGAAAATAACATAAAATATTTAAGTCAATTCATAGGGCGAACTTCATCCCATTTCCTGATACCGAAACAATGAAATGACACACGTGTGTCCGTTGACATGAATTGTAACAAAGGAAATAGTACTTGCATTTCGTTATCGTTTCCTAAGGTACTTGAGGTAAAAATGTGTTTTTATGAGTGCTTTTCCGTCATCGACGACAGGATTGCGTGATAGGGGAACATGTATGGAATCTGGTTAAAGTTGAAAGCCCAGCGCTCTTGAATGAACTGTCTTCTTATTCTTGTCTAAGTTCATCTTATCTAAACTTATTTATAAATGGAACTTTTTCTATGTGTGTGTGTGTGTGTGTGTCAGTTACCTATAGACTCCGAAACGGCTGAACCGATTTTCTTGAAAAGTTACACAGTTGTACTATAAGCGTCTGCGAGTGTTCTTAGCTAGGTTTTGTGTCGAGGTACCTCCGATAAATATCGAAAATCGACAATCGAAAAAAATCGGGTTATAGAAGGAGTGGTTCGAGTTTAATCAAATTTGATACATTCATAGGCAAAGACATAAGAAACGATATTCAGAAGTTTCAAGGTTGTAGTTCTTACAATCGGGCAGAAAATCGATAATATATATATATATATATAAAGCAAGATGTTTGTGTGTGTGTGTGTGTTTATCTGCCTGTATGTATGTATTTTTTCAGACCTTTTATTTTAGCTTTTGCTTCGGGTTTGGCTCTAAGTAAGTATAATTGCAGTTCTTAGCCTCAGCCATGATACCATTTACTCAGAGGACTTATTTAGCCTTCAAAATTCAGTTTACTACGAAAAAAACTTATTTGATATCGATACCAGGAAATCAAAATTTGACTTACATCCATTCATTTTTCTTTCAGTCTACGGTTTCGCTTTAAATGGAAAGAACTATTGCTTTTTAGTCTTTTGTGACAATGTCCAAAGACTCCAGGAGCATGGATTAGTTTTAAAACTTTCATTACACCCGAGCAACGCCGGGCTATACTGCTACTTTTTTTAAAAAAAGTAACACCAAATGGTGGCAAGCAGCAAAATTGCACATATAGCAAGCGACGTATGCTTTCGTTTTTACGTTCGCAGGAAGGTAAATTTGACACAAGATCGATTTAATATGCTAATCCCAATATATAAATAAAGGTAGAGGCAGAATTCTTCAGTCTCGCTCAGTACATCACTTTTTGGTCACCAAATGTCAAAGAATGACATTCTCACTGTAAAACGGTTTCTTAGTGCTACGTATTTACCGTATATACTCGAGAGTTTTACGCAAAAGTATATCGGGTCACTCTGTACACATATAATTCTTTTGGAGAGGTAAAAAGTCATGCATTTTTGGTAACTGGTGGCACTTTCCGCAAATAATCTTTTTTTATGGTGACCTTAAAATTGATGCATAAAAATTCAGAGGTCACACTAAACATGAAGTCGGCTTATGCACGTATATTTATTATACTTATGATTCCCGAGATCCAAAGGGAAAAGAAATTAACCCAATCTAATGATTGCGATTAAGAAGAGAAAGACGAATAAATAAGAACGATTTGAGTTTGAGTCTTTTTTAACGGCATATCAACCTCTGTGGGTTATTTAATGCCAAAAAAGGGGGTTTTAAAGTATTTTTTTAATGTTTGGTTATAGTGAAAAGGTTGATTTAGTCAGATTTTGATGATAATTTTTTTTTATTTTAGAAAACTGAAGATGCCTTCTAGTTTTGTATTTAAAAATCTATTGCTGGTAATAATTTTTTCCATGAAAAATGTATTTTTCTTTGTAAAATGTATTGTTAGTAATATTTTTCCTTCAAAAATGTATATAATTCTATAAAAGTCAATTTTTATACTTTCATAGTATTTTGATCCCAGTTTGGATCCTAACAGGGGCTACCACTCCGGGTCAGTGTGGACCTGGACCAACAGCATTTAAGAGATGGTTTCATTCTCCTCACAACCTCCAAATAAGAGGCCTTGCTGCCGGATGCAGTTTACTGTCGTATCCAGGATCAAGAACGATTTGAGGAATATCATCTCCTTCATATGTTGAATTTATAGCCGGAACCAAATTACGCTAATTGTTGCTGTTGTGATTTCCGCTGTGAAAAAGTTTTCTATGGGGGTAAATATTCCAGCTCCTTGCCCAAACGGCTTTGAATTCAGAATTTTCGTAGAGAGACTACAGAGCTCAGACTGCTCTGCTATTTGATCCATAACTTTGGGTGCGAAGAGAAATCTATACTTTTCCAAAGTATATTTATGCGTACATATATTATTAGAATAAAGTTAAATTTTCAACAAACTGTGGATAAAATATCTATTGGCTTTTCAAATATTAAAAATATCGTTCACAAATATTCTTTCAAAAGAATAAAATTTTCTTATATTTACACAGTGTTGATAACTGACATAGACAGGAAAGTACAAAAACTTCTCCAGAAGGTAGTGAAGAAAAGTGAGAAAAAAGACCTAAACATCAATTGCAAGAAGACTGCATACATGGCTGCTAGCGAAATGAACAACCCAACGTGAAAATTACGAATTGGTTATACCGAAATCAAGCAAGTACAACAATTTAAATATCTACTAGCAGTATAGCCCGGCGTTGCTCGGGTGTAATGAAAGCTTTAAAACTAATCCATGGTCCTGGAGCTTAGACTCATTAGACGTTGGTACGAATGACTAAAAAGCAATAGTTGTTTCCAGTTAAAGCGAAACTGTAGACTGAAAGAAAAATGAATGGATGTAAGTCAAATTTTGATTTCCTGGTATCGATATCAAATTTTCTGCACTATTGTAAGAACTGCAATCTTGAAACTTCTGAATATCCTTTCTTATGTCTTTGTCTATGTGTGTATCAAATTTGATTAAAATCGGACCACTATTTTTATAATCCGATTTTTTCGATTATCGATATTTATCGAGGGTACCTCGACACAAAACCTAGCTAAGAACACTTGCAGACGCTTATAGTACAGCTGTGTAAATTTCAAGTCGGTTCAGCCGTTTCGGAGTCTATAGGTAACGGACACACACACACAGACAGAGACACAAAGTTCCAAATAAGTTTATATTTATAGATAAGTTAGATTCAGGGTCTGTAATGTGATAGATACGGACTTGGCAGACCGCCTGCAGTCTCTCTCCCACCGGCGCGACGTGGTTTCCCTGTGTCTCTTCTATAAATACTTTCACGGCTTCTGCTCCGATGAACTTAGATCACTGGTGCCCCCTAAATACGAATTTGCACGAGATATTAGATTAGCAACTAGATCCCACCCTTTTACAGTGAAACCGATAAAATGCAGCCGTAACTTCTACTCCAACAGTTTCTTTCCTCGCACTTCCCGACTGTGGAATTCTCTTCCAAACGATTGCTTCCCCGACGGCTACAATCCCAGGAGTTTAAATGTAAGGTCAATAGACACCTCCTAACACACTAACCTGCTCCCATTCTATCAAGCACTCTTCCCATCTGCCTAAATCTCATCCTCGCTATCCTTACTCATCTGTCACCTTCCTTCTGACATTCCCTATGTCTAACCATTCCTTCTCTTTACCTTCCCCTATGTAGCCCCATGCGCAATAGTGGCAGTGGAATGCCTTACTTGGGGTGAGATGATTAAAAAAAAAATTAGATGATGTCTTGTAATAGACAAAATGTGACACTGAAATACGATGGAAGGCGCGTTGGGGTAGCGAAAGATCCTCTTTTAAAAGCTAAGCAAAGTATTAAGAAGCAGAAAATTTGCCTATAATCAAAGAAAAGACGATTAAAATGATAGGTAATATCATTCCTTCTATATGTTAGTAAATACTGAACAATCTATTCATATATAAAAAGAGACTTGATGCAATAAATGTGGATGCTGAGAATACCATAGACCGAACATGTTGTTGGTTGGTTGTTTTGTTTTTGTGGCATATCAACCCAATCGGCGGGTCGTTTATTGCCAACTAAATTTTTATTTATTTATTGCTGATAATACCTTTTTTCTTTCAACAATTTATTATTTTTATATAAGTTTTGTGTCTAGTAATACTTTTTTCTTTTCGAGTATCAAGATATATTGGGATTTGTTTTGTTTTTAAGGGCAGGGTCCCCAAGTCCTACCCGGTTATTTATCCCGTAACTGGAGGGAAGAGACGGATTAATACCTTTCCCAAGGGTACTAGTGCTTACGTAAATGCAGGGTATTCAACTGGTATTAGAACTCGGCTCACCGATTTCTCTTTCCGGGCCGACATCCACTGCACCACAACGCACATCCGTCACTGAACGCTTACAGCACCTGGTATTTCCAAGCGGTCACCCATCTAAGTACTGACCAGGCTCAACGTTGCTTAACTTCGGTGATCGAGCGAGAACCAGTGTATTCAAGGTGATATGGCCGTAAGCCAGACCGAACATGTGAACAACAGCGAATTTCTATAGACAATGAAAACAAATAGAACGCTTATATTTAATATCAAGAAGACATTTCTAGAGCACTTAAGGAAAGGAGGTGTTGGAAAATTGACACTCACAGGACAGATTGAAGGCAAAAGGGAGGAAAACAATGCAAAATGTACATAGCAAGCATGAGTAAATTGATGACAGAGTAAGGTTTGGAAGAGCTCGCCAAAGGACAAGATTTATTAAGAGTTACAAAGAACAGAAAGTTGAGGATAACCATCATCACCAACATCCTGAAGTGACAAAACATGTTGAAGAAAAAATGTTTTGTGCATAAATTCCGCTTACTGAAGAACAATCACTAATTCTTGGTTGTTAAATTTCATATTTGAAAATTGAATATTTTAGTTCTGCTTATGGTATTTTGAACATTGACTATTCAAATAGCCGTCTGTTATGAATATTATATTAAATTAATTGTATTATAATTCGCGAAACGCCAGGAATATTTTCATAATAATACGAACCTCTTCAAAAGTCTGTAGTTTGTCATTCCAGTATTACTGAATCTTTTCAAAATGAATTTGTGAAGAATTTGAATTGTGAAATAAAACACCTCTTCATGGGGTAATGATTAATAAATTAAGCTGGTTTATAGTTAGTAAATAGTTCAATCCTCATTAGGTAGCCTATACTTATGTCCTTGGACCCAAACTAACTTTCGTTTTAAAAAATACTATCTGGAATTGTGAAAGGCAAAACACATCACCCATGCAAGGCGTATAGCTATTAAGACAAGCGGTTACTGGATGTGAAAAATAAAAAAAACAATTATTAAAGAGCATACACAATAGAAAGTAATCAGAATGGCAGCAGATAACATGGCATTTAAACTTTAACGATCAAAGTTGGCTCGAACGTATGTCACCGGAAGAGAATTCTACAAGCGAGAAATGCAAGAAAAACTGATAGCATAAAACTTACGGTTACATCTAGCCAATTAAACTGTAAATTGATTAGACATTGTTTATAGCAAATATTTACTCACATTTGTCATTATTCTAGCATTTTATTTTTACATGATTAATTTGTATTTTTAGTGATTTATTTATTTATTTATTTTTACTTAGCGTTAGTTTACAATAGAGTGAATCGTAAGTTGATCTTTGAAGTCATTGAGAACTATTTAGTTTTCATGTAATGTTCGTTTTACTCATCCTATCATAAAAGACGGCTTAACTCTTCGTTCATTCTTTGCATGTTTTTGTTGATTTCGTCATCTCTTTTTTTCATTTTCAACTAACTTTGTTTTCTTGATTCATCGACACACGTTGATTCGCTTTACTGCACCTAAATATTTTGCACTTATTTTCTCATTTATTTCCACTCTTATTATTATTAACTTTTATTTAGTCTTTCATTTTACTTCGATTGATTTCATTGCAAAAATTCGATTGTGCGGACCAGAAATTAAAGAATAAGTCTTTGA
Organism: Ascarosepion bandense; assembly: GCA_037127315.1. Taxonomy (NCBI): domain Eukaryota; kingdom Metazoa; phylum Mollusca; class Cephalopoda; order Sepiida; family Sepiidae; genus Ascarosepion; species Ascarosepion bandense. Next base: position 43,638 of record JBBBDQ010001226.1, read on the forward strand.
AAATATTTGAATCCGCATCCCTATCATCAGGAGTCTGTGATAATAACTGTTACTAGTTTGGCTACAAAAGCTTTAGGAATAAGCATCATTCAAATAATTCATGTGGCTATATTCTTTCCTTCTTTGATCCTATCTACGTCGCCATGATTTTTGTTGTTGTTAGCAGTAGCAATGTAAAATTACGCTAGAAAACAATCACACAACATACTGGCTTTAATCCCTCTTTCCACCAATGATTTGAACTTATCAAGGGATAGAGTTTTGTGGCACACAGTGAGACATGAAGTCATTAGCAATGATTGACCAGACAACGTCGGCAAAAATTACTCCAAACTGAAATATACGGATTTTATCAGAAAATCAAAATGACAGACAAAAAATGTTACAGTTTGATTCTGTAAAAAATAAATGCAATTAAGAATACATAAAAAAGGCGGCTACAGATTACAGTTTCAGAAATAGAGGTGCGTCCAACGGCTTCAGAAATGCTAATGCGCCCAACGGACTACGGGTTTAGAAATGCTGATGCGCCCAACGGACTACGGGTTTAGAAATGCTGATGCGCCCAACGGACTACGGGTTTAGAAATGCTGATGCGCCCAACGGACTACGGGTTTAGAAATGCTGATGCGCCCAACGGACTACGGGTTTAGAAATGCTGATGCGCCCAACGGACTACGGGTTTAGAAATGCTGATGCGCCCAACGGACTACGGGTTTAGAAATGCTGATGCGCCCAACGGACTACGGGTTTAGAAATGCTGATGCGCCCAACGGACTACGGGTTTAGAAATGCTGATGCGCCCAACGGACTACGGGTTTAGAAATGCTGATGCGCCCAACGGACTACGGGTTTAGAAATGCTGATGCGCCCAACGGACTACGGGTTTAGAAATGCTGATGCGCCCAACGGACTACGGCCTCAGAAATGCTGATGCGCCCAACGGACTACGGCCTCAGAAATGCTGATGCGCCCAACGGACTACGGCCTCAGAAATGCTGATGCGCCCAACGGACTACGGCCTCAGAAATGCTGATGCGCCCAACGGACTACGGCTTCAGAAATGCTGATGCGCCCAACGGACTACGGCCTCAGAAATGCTGATGCGCCCAACGGACTACGTGTTTAAAAATGCTGATGCGTCCTACGGGTTCAGAAATGTTGATGCGTCTAGGGGCTGTTGTCACTTTCAGAAATACTGAAGAGTCCATGTAACACATTTTTAAAAGTACGATAGATTCACAACTACTTTTCGGTTATATAAAGAAACATTTTCTTTTAATATTAAAATGTTGCAAAAGAATGTGTTTCTCTGTACTTGCAGATTCACAATAAAATCCTTTGTTTATATTTTTAGTGATAAAATTCCAAATGCGATAAAATTCAGACAATCAGCTCCAAGAAAACAGTCTTTTACTATTATTCTTTTATCTAATGATTGTAATTAGCTAAAAATGTTTGGTCTACGAATTTCTTTGTCCGTTTATATTATTTTCTAACTGCTTTATCTTCGTTCTGTTGATTTACATCTTAACTCTTTGATGTTTATTTTAATAAACACGAAATAATTATAGAGCTGGTATAATACAACATAGATAAAATATAAGAAAGACAATCAAAATGGATGAGTGTGAAATTTCATTTAAATAATTTCGTTTATTATTTTTGGTTGAAATTTTCTCAATTTCATCTATTAAAACGCTCAGTGTGGGCAGCATTTATTTTGCAATAATTATTAGTCGTATACCAGTTCATTTAATGTCTTGCAGTAATTGAATACAATTGCACTATAAGAATATTTGAACTTTTTGTTTTATCTTAATTTGAATTTGATTATTTTACAGTCGCTCTTTCATAGGCTCTTTTATGACTGGTGTTCACATAATAGGCTACTCTGTTCGTCGGGATGGTGTATGACGTCTGACGTGATAAACGTTGGACCGGCCAAATTCTTTTTAGATAATTATAATTAAAAGGTTATTATTTAGCTATTTTTCCCGGTCGTAAAATCTGGTATTAATTTAAAAAAAAAATTAACTAAAATCCAGTAGTAATGATGGGATTCTTAAAAAAAGTATTACAGGTTTTCTACCGTCAACCAATTAATGCCTACTGTCCCAAAATGTGTGTGCATCCCTTTGTGTGACATATCCCATCAGAACATTGGCGATCATGACTCTCTACAATTTTCTGTCATTTGTAACAAAAATTTTTCTTTTCTTTAATCCTATTCTGGCATTCATTTACGCAAGCTCTTTAGGTATGTTAGGCGCTATTTTCCTATCTGTCTTGTCCTCAATCTGCACTGTGAGTATCAAATTTTCCAAGCACCCTTTCATCATTACGTTCCCTAGAATTTTAAACTTTTTTCCTGAATTATAAGTATCCTTTCTTCTTCTATGTGCCCTGTCCCTTCAGGACGTAGGCGAGCATGGCTTTCCACGTCTCCCTATCCCCGGTGGCTCTTAGCACATCTTCTGTTACATCATGCAACTCTCGTTCCATCATCCACCTGATCAAGTCATTTAAATAATGATTTCCTATGTCTCTTTTACCCTCTATCTGGCCTGTTAGTATCAGGTTCTCCAATCCCTCTTTCCTCATTGCATGTCCCAAGAACTTCAGCCGTCTCTAGCTGATGGTCAGTATTAAGTTCCTTTTTGTTTCCATCATTCCTAGGACTCCATCATTACTCACATGCTCGATCCATGATATTCGCAGCATCCTTCTGTAGAACCACATTTTAGTTTTTCCTTCATCTTTGATAATATTGTCCAGCATTCACTGCCATATTGAAGAACTGACAACACATAGCAATCCAGTACTCTCTTCCTTGTTTCTAGCGAAATTATCCTGCTTCTTAATACTTAACTTCTGGAATGCTTCCTTCGCCATGCCAATTCGCCTTCGGATCTCTGTGTCGCATTTTCTATCAACTGTTATAACACTTCCCATGTATTTAAAGTTTTGTACCTGCTTGATTCTAGTATCCCCGACCTGTATTTAGCATATTGGCTGCCCCTTTTTACTGATGACCATGCATTCGGTTTTGTTGCGGTTTATTTGTAGTCCTTTCGCTCTCTTCGGTTACCTTCTGTAGGAGGTCTTGTAGTTTCATTTCCGTGTCTGCTATCAGCACTGTACCATCTGCGTACTTTAGGTTGTTTAAATTGTGGCCTCCGGTGACAAATACAGGCATAACCTCTAGGGTCCTCAAAATATTTTCGCTGTACAAAATTGAACAGATCCAGTGAAAGACACATCCTTGTCTTACGCCCCTTTCTATCTTTGTATATCTGCTGAATTCATTACCTGTCCGTATACAAGCGGTTTGCTGCCAGTAAAGATTCTTGATTACTCTTAAGTCTTTGCCAAATATGTCAAGGCTACCTAGCATCTCCATCAATTCCTTGTGGCGTATTTTGTCAAACGCCTTCGCGTAATCAATAAAGCACAGTTATAAGTCCTTCTTCATTTGTATTGCCCTTTCAGAGAGTATCCTAATCATAAATATGGCATTCCTTGTTTCTACGTTTCCATATTCTGTAAAATTTAGTCGGTGCTCACATCAATCGATTCCTTATAATCACAATTAGTGAATCTCTTGTTTATGTACATTGCATTAGAGATTAAAAATATTTAAGCTGAAGAAAGCTGAAACATCTTTTTTAGTTGTAAGTTATTTCAATGCAATCGATGTATTCGTTGAGAGATTTAAATCGATGATAGAAAAGCCAATTAAAGTCTGATTTATTCTGAGAATCATGTTCCTATCGGTATATTGATGAGGTTATATTTTGCGTTGGCCTATAAAGAAACAATTTCAAATGAAAAATATGGTAATACTTAAATTAAGCAACTTATTATTGTAAAAATCAACATATTATTATCTGTGAATGTATTAAATTTCTGTCACGTGTTCATAAATTCAGTATCTACGGTGCAGATATTAACTATTTCAGTCAGTTAAATGCCATACGTGATACACGCTTGGACGATCATGTCTCGAAAGAGACATGACTGACTGGGCAGAAGATTATCTCGCAGTAGGTTGCCATTGCTTTCTGCGGTAGACTGGTTACCGACCAAGGCTATAGAACCCAATCTGTCCTGTTATTTAACCCATAGCTGGAGAAAAGACACGGATTAATACCTTTCTCAAGGGTATTTGCGCGTAAGTGAATGCAATGAATTCAGTTGGAATTCGAACTCGGCTCCCCGATTTGCCGTCCTAAGCCGATATCCAATGCCCTACAACGCACATTCATTAACTATTTACTGACTGTAAAAAAAAAAAAAATTATTAAAAGATGAAAGTATACAGGTTGTCTGAAAATTATGTATGTCAGTTAAATCGGACAATTAAAAAACTTATTTCGGTTTTTAATATGCGATTTCTGATTTTGCTTATAACTTTATAATATTTTTATAATTAATTTATTTTTAGAATCCTGTTTTAATGAAATCGCAAGAATGCATCTTTGTTGACCCACCCCTTGATTTCTTTGCATGGTGTTTCATAAAAAACAAAATTTTATACGCGTAAGAGCTTAAAGAACGCATTCAATAAATAGTGTAGAAAATAACTCCTGAAATGCTTTAAAATGTGGTCCAGAATGATTTAAAATGTGGTCCAAAATGATTTAAAATGTGGTCCAAAAAAACTAAGGACAGAATTCAAATTTGCAAGGATACTGACGAAACACACGTTGAAAATTTTTAATAAAGTTTTGATGTAAGATTTATAAAACTATTTTGTTTCATAATTAAGTCATAAACAGAAAATTGCGCTAGTTTAAAAAAAAAAACGCCCTATTTCACTGAAATAGTTAATTCTGGGACACCTGGTATTTTCGCCAAAAACTGATTGCTAATTTCAGTGTTTAACTCGGACTTTAACCCTATCTTAGCGAGATCCGTGCTAGTTTCTGGGCGACCATATCGTGTATCAGCTTGTGCTCATATCAAGCTGAAACACAGTTCTTGTGCGATTACTGGAGTTAAGCAACGCCGAGGGGTGACAGCTTTGGACTATCAGCGTAGATGTTCGAGTGGTGTAATGGATAATGGCTCGGAATTGGAAGTCGGAGAGCAGAGTTTCAATTCCAATTGGGTTTGGTATATTCACTTAAGAGCGAATACTCTTGGAAATACATGAGTGCACTTTTTCCCTTCCCCAGCTATAGGTTAAATAATAGGACATTTATCATTAAATCACTGACACATAGAAATTCTCAGAATTCTTTCTAGCTTTACGTCAGCTAATAACCGCCTTAACGAGCTTTTGTTAAGGGTCTAGTATGGATAGCAAAAACAAATCATATACAAACTACAAAAGACTGGAAGTTGTGGAGAACCGTAATCGCTTCAACCCGGATGGGATTTGGTACTTTGGAGAATTAATTTCTTCAAGGATGCGATGATTCAGTTAAAGGAAAATATATTACAAGAGTAGATTGTACCGAAAAATTAATCGAAATACTTTTTATTTTTACAAAATTTTTCATATATTTTAAAATCTTATTTATAAATTATATTTAATATACAGCGTGTGCACAAAATAATGGAAACACTTTGCAATTTCAAGCAAATTTATTTTAATATGGGGCAGAACCGCTTTTGGTCGTAAGTAGAGCTTCTAAAATGAACCATAAATGTTCAATGATGCTGATATCTGGGGACTGGTGGCCAGATAAGATGTTCTATATCACTAGAATGTTCCTCGTGCCATTCAGCTACAAATTTAGCAGTATGAATGAGTGCATTATCGTCCTAAAAGATGACATCTCTCTCCGGAAACAATTCCTGAACCATGGGATGAAGTTGATCACTTAAAGTTCTGAAATAGTCCTGACTGGTGATTTTAATAACTTATTTGAATAATATCTGTAATAAAACAACCGTTATAACAAAAAAATAAAGTTTTACTTATATTAAATCAACAAACATAAAAATAGACAAGCTTTTGATAATTAAATCAAATTGTTCAAATTATGTTATGTTACTGTTTCCATTATTTTGTCTACCCTTTGTGTACTAACATTAATTAGTTTTCTGTTCATTAATAATTCATTAGGGTATATACAATAATGGACACATAGAACATAAGAGAAGAGGAGAAATAACAAATAACCGACTTGACAAGTCTGATCAAATAGTTGGAGTTGCAGGTACTAGAGTGACAAAAAAGGATCACCAAAGAGTAATATTGTGACCTGAAGGAAAAACTAAGAGAAAGAAAGGGAGAGTAAGAGTGTATGAGAAAAAGAATGACAAGTAGCTTAGAAAGTTAAAAATGATAAATTCAGATATAGTTTCATTTACTCACCGTTATCCTTGTGAGTAAATGAATCTATATCTGAATTTATCATCTGAAGTGAGAGCCTACAGCAAAGGTTACGACGAATGACAATTAACCTTAGCTTTAATAACCATCGATTCCATTTGCTCACTTTCTGTTTACCATCCAGTTTCGTGTTGACTAACATAGTCACAGTCGTTAAAGTAAGAGTAGAAAAAACAGCACTTTTAGCTAGGTTCCTCCACTCATTTTCGATACCTAAATTTAAATTGGATTTTTGAAAATAAAAAAGGTTTTCTTAAAGTTTTAGCTTTAATTGAACGCCAAGAGATTAAATGTATTAATTTCAGTAAAATACCCTGGCGTATTTAAAACTGAAATTATCTTGAATGGAATCTAAAATTTTCTGACTTAAAAAAAATTTCAATTTTTCGGCTATTTTTCATCGATTGACACATTTTGTAAACAGAAGCCAATTATTGGTTTTAAAAGATCTTGAAAAATAAGATATACCTCGCTGAAACATTATTTTATACAAATTAGCAAATTTAAACTTACCTTGATCTGATTTAAAGCAAGTATTACCTGCTTACTACCTAAAATGTACGAGAAAAGCGTTTCGTAATTACGGTAATGAGGGTGTTACCAGAGCCGATAATTGACATGACAGACGGAAGCCGTCAAAAAATGTTAAGTATAGAAGACGAATTTGCATAACTGATGTTAGCTTAATCGTGCCTTTCATTTTTTAGTCTTTAACTGTATAGTAAAATTTAATATCTAACAATATTTTCAGCAATTATCCAATGTTTTATAGAATTTACTAACTAAAATTATATTGTGAAATTATTTTAAAAGAAAGCATTATTTTAATTTTTATTTTTAATAAAACATCTTCAAACGTAATGTTTTATGAAAAACAAAATTTAAAATAAAGCTTTCTTTTAAAATAATTTTATAATTTAATAACAAAATAAAATTATATAGCAGCGGTAACTCAATTTATGAAATAATATGGAATTTATTAATTTTTATTTTTAATATTCTTTATAGGTGCCTCTTCAATTTTTTTCACAAAATTAGGAAACTCGGAATTAAAATATAAAACTTGTTTTAACTTTTGAGGGGATGATTTGCGAAGTCCGTTGAATGTAGAAACATAAGGCATAGGAAACACGGACGCGAGATGAAAGAAGTGTACCCCGTCGAAAATGTGTGTGTGTGTGTATATATATATATATATATATATATATGAGAGAGAGAGAGAGACATATTTTTTTTAATCATTTCACCCCGAGCAAGTCGGAAACGCCACTGATGTGCAGGGGGTTACATAAAAGTAAAAAAATTAATTAGAAAAGAGTGAGGAGTACAAACTAGTTAGAAAGGAACAATAGAAAGCTGAGAAAGCAGGTGCGATGACAGATACATAGGTGGAGAGAAAGGGAGGGTTATACAGGGGTGGGGAGAGAGCTAGAGTCCAGTGGTTAGTAGATGAGTATTGACTTTGCATTTAAATTTCTGGAGGTTGTAGCCGTCAGGAAAGCAAGAATACGGGAGCGAGTTCCACAGGCGGGAAGTGCGAGAGAGGAAGCTGCAGGAGTAGAATTGTCGTCTGCATTTGGCTAACGTGACTGTGAATGGGTGGGACCCAGTTGTCAGTCTGGTTGCACGAGTAAACACCTGTTGAGGAGGCATCAGTGACTTAAGCTCGTCCGAGCAAAAGCCATGAAAGTATTTATAGAAGAGACAAAGGGAGGCCACATTTCGACGATGGGGAAGTGGCTGCAGTCGATTCGCCAGATCAGTACCTATCACATTACAGACTCTCCTTTGGAACTTGTCAAGAACATTGAGGAGAACGGCAGGGGCACCTGACCATAAATGGCAGTAGTACTCCATGCACGGACGGATGGTTGACTTGTATATATGCAGGATGGATTCAGGTGGAAAAAACATCCTGGATCGACATAGTGACCCAATTGTTCCTGTAAGAGAGCAGTCTGTGAACGTTTAATGATATATATCATGTATGGACACCAATAAAAAGAAAATACGCACACAATTAAAATGTCTTATTTGTTTAAAGAACAGAATAGCACAATCATTTGCATTAAGCTTTTCAATTTTCGATTAATAAATATAATCTGCATGGATTAAGAACATAATGGGAACTATAAAAGAGAAAATTTTAAGATTTCCGAAACTTTATAAATTATTATAATAAAAACAATTCTTGTAAAAATTCATTATTCATTGAATTTTTTCTTTTCAGACTATGTTAATATATATTGTTTATAAAACCAATTAAAAGTTTATCTAAGTAAAAAATGGCATAGTTTTATTGCATTTTTGTTTTCATAATATGGATCAGGTTTTCTGAAAAATGGCTCATTTAAAAAAAAAAAACACAGTTGATTAGCATTCCCTAATGGCTCCTGAATTTAATTAATATTAGGTATATGGGCAAACTCTCGTGAATTTCTCGACTATATTGGAAATTAATTATTTTTGAGGGTTAACATATGTAAAAAAATAAATTTTTACCCAAATTTTCTAAAAATAAATATTTCATAAATGATTTCAGTCATATATGAATAAACCCTTAAATTTTAATCAAAATCCGACTATTATTTGATTTTTGAAAGAATTTCCAAATTAATGTATCTTTCACCGGTAAAAAAGTGACTTGTGTAATATTGCATTTGCCGTTATGAACCCTTGTAAAAAGGACGAAAGAAAAACAAGATTTAATCCCAAAATTTCGAACGTGTTAGAAAAAATTAAAAAATAATTTGATTCATCCTCTTAATAATAACAGTTTTTCGAAAAACTGTTTTTACTTAGTTTGGAACCTTTTTTTCCCCTCATACTATGCTGTTTTGTTTTTTAGCGAATTTATGGAGGTACCTACTTTCAGCCGAAAGCCGCTAAAAAAAGGAACGAAACAAGGAAATTAAAAAAACGCTGATAGACATTTAACGGTTGGAAAGTTGAAAACCTTTAATCGTTTAGTCTTCTAGAATTTTTGTTTTTGTGTACACTTCTGCCATTTCTGGTGCTACGCCTTTCGTTGCAAGAGCTGAGCGGGGAAGTGAGATGATCGAATAACACCTGTTGAAACACGCACGGATTCAGACACAGATCTTATTTTCACGTCTACCACGAACTCTTAATTATACAATTAAAACCATTCAGAAGTAATAAACTTTTGACAAATAGTAAAACTTTCAGTTATTTTTTCTCTTATCAACAGAAAAAATTAATGAAAACTTTTAGTTGGTAGCAGCACGGCTATTCAGAATCGTTTACATTAAATTAGCTTCTGTTATAAAAATAACACTTGATAGCTGCTATGTATCATTTAACTGAAAAATATAACATGAGGAGCTATTCGCTATGTTGCAATGCTTCATTGTATATCATATGGACTGTATTGAGTTCGATTCTCACTGGATGTTCTATACTTGGGATCTTGCGATGAACTCAAATGAGTCGAGTCAATGAAGATGCTTCAAGATAATTCAAAGGTGATCCACAAATGATAAGATCTTATATTAAACTCCACATCCGGCTGAGTGTCCCACTCTGCTAATGTCCATCCAACCTATGTCTATCCGTTTGCATGTCCCACTCGACCAATATCTGCCCGTCAGTTTTTCCATCTGAATCTGCCCATATCTTTTGATTGTGATTTAGATTCGCATATGCACATAGTATACCAAGAGTTACTTTCTTATTTCAAAGAGATTGCTATGATTATATATGGAAATTTTATGAAATTAAGGAATGTAACTGGTTGAACATTTGCCATAAAAACAGCAATAGTCATGCAACGTTTCTTCTGTGAGAAAAGAGATGTGTTAAAATTACTATATGGTTCACAAGGCCGTGTAAACGCTTTTGAACTCTCTTAATGTTGAAAAGTGAGGATTAGGCAGGCAGCTCTGTCCCAGAAATGAACTATGGTCTCGTCTGACACTTAAAGATAGAGCATGACAGAAAAAGTCATACATTTGAGGGGTGGCACAGAGGGATCCAACGATTTTTCCCAGCATTTTCAGGGATGGATCGTACATCCGAATTCCACTTGAGATCTGGATTTAAGAGTCCAAAAAGACGTTCAAGGCGCGGGACCTTATTGAGATTACATTTAGTATAATTTTTATTTTTCAATAACATACGTTATACAGTTGGTACCTCCACTCATTTTCGATAAGTAACTTTTAAACTGATTTTTTTTAAATAAAAGTTTTCTTGAAACTTTTATTTTAATTTTAATTGAAAGCTAAATGATTAGATTTGCAATTTTTAGTAAGCAATATACACTGGTGTATTTAAAACAGAAATTATATTGATTGGAATATAAATGTTTGAGATTTTTAAAAATTTTCAATTTTTTGGCCATTCTTTAGCGATTGATACATTTTTGAACAAAATTTAAATTTCGGTTTTAAAAATCTTGCAAAAATAAGGTATACATCTGTGACCCATTATTTTAAAAAGAATTAACAAATTTCATGTTAAAATAATCTGATTTACACAAGTATTATTCATAGCATAAATTTTAGAATAAAACTATTTCTTAAACAGAGTTGCACTTTCTGACCTTTCCCTCGTATTTGAAAGGTGTTGACAGCTGAACAGATGCGAGATAATGTAAGTGTATTGCGATCACAAGTGACATAATTGTACATTTTTTTTCTGTAAGGAAAAGAAACAGTGAAATACGATTATTTTAATGTACGCATACGAATTATCACACAAAAACAAAACTTCAAATACACTCAAAAAAATTAGTTATTTTAGAAATATGATAGCACAACGATTTGTATTAAACTTTTCAATTTTCGATTAGTAAATATAATCTTTGCTTAATAATTTAATGAAATATTTTTGAAACTTTTTAAATTATTATAATTACAACAAATTGAAAACAATTCTTTCAAATTTAATTTTTTTCTTTAGACGATAATATCCTTAATATATATTATTTATTTAAGCAATTAAAAGCCATCAAACGAAATAATATCATAGTTTTACTGAATTTTTGTTTTACTATTGGTAGTACATTTTTGGAAATAAACGCAAAACCTTAAAAAAAAAAAATAGGTGATCTACATTTTCCAATGAGTCCTGCATTTAACTAATAAAACTAATTTTTCCAACAAAATTTAACTTCTTAAAATATCATGATTTTAATTGGAGAGAAGTAACAGGTGTTAAAAATATTTTTACAAAGATATTTAAAACAAAATAATTTAAATCATTTGTGAATAATTCCTGAAAGTTTTATTAAAATCCGACCATTATTTGATTTATTTCAGCGATTTTTTAGAGGCACCTATTATACGGTATTTTATTTACGGTATTAAGAAGGCATAAAATCTTTATTCCTTAATACAGAATAAATAAATAAATAAAAAAAACAGACACCCACTTACATAATTAAAACCCTTCAAAATTGCTATGATTATCACCATGTGATTCAAAGGGCTCATCATAAACAGTCATTTACAGTTTCGTCATATGGGTTCCAATCGGTCGCCTTATACAACAGATATTAGATAAGTATCACGAAAATTTGCCTAGATTGTGATTCATCTTATCTATAGGGTCACCTTATGCGTGAAAATATGCGGTAACTTTTGTAAGTATTGAGTGAGACAAGCTATTTTTTTCATTGATCTGTTAAAGCTAGATCGGAGAAGATATCAGCAGTTAGTCTCTGATCATCTACATTCTTGAAAGTTCCCCTAGAAACTGTCGTATCACCTGCATAGATATTTACTAATTATCTGAGAATTAGTTTATAAAAGGTAGAATGAAGGTAAGACCAATGAGAGATTCTTGAAGGACAGACACCTGCATTGATTGGATAAACTTCAGAAGACTAGTCATTGACAAAATAGATTTAATTGTTGATAATTGCAAAGACTCTTTCAAAGACGCCATAGTGCTTGTGTAGTAGCCCCCTATACCAGATACTTTGCCAAAAGCTTTTGAGATCTGTCCAATAGGAAAACAGATCTTTGCACTGTCTTTTCAAAGCAATGTTTAAACTCGCACACGAAAAACATTTGTCCATAGAAAAACAGATTTTATATCTGAATTTGCTTTTGTTTAGAATATTTCAATTTTCAATGATTGCATTATTGCTAAAGAGGGAGTAATTGTCTACTCTAAAATGTTTTACTGCCCAAGAATTTTGCTACCTATATTAAAAAACCAGAAACTATTTTTGTTTTAGATTTTTTCTTCGGTAAAACAAATATCAGTTAAAAAGAATAAATAGCCAAGAAAAATACAACAAAACTAGCAAACAGTAACAAGAAGCAAATATTCATGCAAAGCGTTGACTGCTGGGTGATTTTCTTTGAAAACAAACTCGAATTGCATTCTAATATTGTTATTACGACACCAAGGAGGAGATAACACCCAACAATATTACTCTTGGTTGGTGTTTCTGAAACAAACCAGCAATTAACTTTGCATGGTGCCTTTTCACGGGAAAATCTAATACAGCTGACAACGAACTCGATAGAACCCAGCTGCATATAACAGAAAATTCAAGAGAAAAACACCACCAGTGGCCATAATTATTTACAACTGTCACCCCATATTCCCATATGATGCAGGAAAAGCTGTTTTAAAGAAATATAGTGTTCAGTGCGTTGTGGTGCAGTGGATATCGGCTCGGAACGAGAAATCGGGGAGCCGAATTCGAATTCCAGTTGAATTCATTGCATTCACTTACGCGCAAATACCCTTGGGAAAGGTATTAATCCGTCTCTTCCTTCCAGTTATGGATTAAATAACAGGACATAGTGGGTTCTATAGCCTTGGTTGGCAACCAGTCTACCGCAGAAAGCAATGTCAACCTACTGCGGGATAATCTTCTGCCCAGTCAGCCATGTGTCGAAAGAGACATGATCGCCCAGGCGTGTTTCACGTATGGCACTTAACCGACTGAGTGTTCAGTATTTTTAATACAGGGACGAGTCACTAAAACAAACATGGAATACAATTTTGAGAATGAACCTTGAATTAGAATAAACGCAATTTGAGTGATCGAATTTAAAAAAAACCGTTTCCACTTATTTTGCCCTTTAATAAAAGCTTCTGAAGAGAGGGAATAACCCACTTGTCAGAACTTTTGATGAATTTTAAATAAATTCCTAGGATGCTGATGTATATATCCACGAGGTAGGCCTGTAGTCATTTCACAAGTGTTTTGGATTGCTTGAATATTTAATAAAAGCTTTAGGGAAAAATGAGAATTAATATGCATTGCCGTCAGATTTATAAAGACAAGAAGGATAACGGATGTAATTTATAAGTTGAACTGTCAGGTAAGATCGAAAATCCAACTCTGTAAACGATGACCGAGAATCCAAATGGCTATTAGCAAACCGAGTTTAACCCTCCTTTCTGTCCAAATCACTTCAGGTCAGTCCGTTAAGTGCCACACGTGAAACACGCTTGGGCGATCATGTTTCTTTCGAGACATGACTGACTGGGCAGAAGATTATCCCGCAGTATGTTTCCATTGCTTTCTGCGGTACATTGATTGCCAGTCAAGGCTACAGAACCCAATCCGTACTGCTATTTAACCCATAACTGGAGGGAAGAGACGGATTAATACATTTCCCAAGGGTATTTGTTCGTAAGTGAATGCAATGGATTCAACTGGAATTCGAACTCGGCTCCCCGATTTCTCGTTCCGAGCCGATATCCACTGCACCACAACGCACATCCTTCAGAGATAAAATAGCATACAGTGGCATTTCGTCGTAGAGTAAAGGTTAACGAGCTAGTTTCGTTAACATTACTACTGTGTAATGGGCTCAATTCTCAGTGAATGTCTCACGTTTATAACATTGCATCGTACTGAGCTAAGGTTATCAAATATCGATAAAATATAGATTAGTGTTTCTCCGAGGAGTACTGGTTAACGAGCTAAACTACGGAACGAGCAATGGAGATTTCACAATTTAAGACACTGTGTCGTACTATTCTAAGCCTTTTTAAATAATGATGAAATAGCTTTATCTTTGCTTTTGCTATGCTGTAATAGTTAATGAACTAACAGACCACTACTAATATGTAATATTAATAATAGCTCGACCTTCAACAGATGTCTCATATTGAATAAGTTGTGTCGCATTTAATTAAGCTTAGTATCTATAAACGTGTCATACTCCTTATGCCATACTTTTCTAAATACGTAATACTGTCATTTCTGTGTCATTTCATCCCCAAGCAAGGCGATAAAGCCACTATGACACAGAGGTTTACTGAGTTTGAATGAATAAGAAAAACCTTATTAAAGAGCAGGAACAATAAAAGTTTGTTTGTTCCTGTTCAACGGCCTATCAACATCTAAAGGGTCATTTAAGGCCGGAAGCGTATTTTTATTTTAAATGACAGTTATTCTCTGGAAACAGGCTCATTCGGAACACAGCACGCTATTTTACCCATAGCTAGGAGAAAATGTTATAGTTTATATATATATGTGTTGAAGCTATATAATAAAGTTAAATTTTATTGAATAGTTCAATTTTCCGAAGGAAGGCTAGTATTTTGTCAATGTTGATGTTTTCAAAGGGAACAATAAAAGAAGAGAAATCAGGATAACAGCAGATAATGGCAGACATTACTTTGCAATTTCTTAAGATCGAAGTTGGCTGGAAAGCAAAAAACCGAAAGAGTTTCACAAGCAAGAAGAGTGAGAGAAGAAACTGTGAGCATAGAACTTGCGGTTACATATATCCAAATTGACTGTAAATTTATGTGACATTATTTTCAATAAAAGTGTGCGTATCAAATTTTTTAAATTATATTTCAAAACATGTTTGCAGTATATATTTCAAGATATTTTAAATACTGCACATTGCGATTACATTGACTACACCTTTGTATCAGGTTTCCAATGGAATCATTAATATACTGGGAAATTAAATTTAACTGATCCTTTACTGTACTGCAATGGTTAATAATATTATCTTGTAGACCATTACTTATTTGTTAGGAGTTCGACCCTCAATAAATGTCTTAATTTGAATAGGTTGTGTCGCATTTAGTGGAGCCTCGTTTGCTGTGATTATAAACAAGCGAGTTAGTTTAACAATTTATTAAGTTCAATACTTACTGGGTGTTCCTTGTGTCATACTTATCTAAGTAAATACAGAATGAACAATACTGTCATTTCATGCTGTGTATTATCTTGGATCATTAGTTCTTAACCTATTTATAAACTAGAAAGAAAATATGTTTGAATTTGAGTCTAGAAACAATCATCTTGATAGAGTAAGATTTTTTAAAAAATTGTTTTTATTCATATACTAGCAGTATAGCCCGGTTGAAAAGGTGATCAATTTATTTTTTCCGAATATCAACATAATATTGTGGTGGTGTAATGGGTATCAGCTCGGAAAGGAAATCAGAGAGCCGAGTTCGAATCCCATTTTTATTCGTTGTATTCATTTACGCACAAATACCCTTAGGAAAGGTATTAATTCATTTCTTCTCCCTCCAGCTTGAATAGCAGAACACATTCGGTTCTATAGCCTTGGCTGGCAACCAGTCTACCGAAGAAAGAAATGACAACTTACGGTGGGAAGTTATTCGGCCAAACAGGAATGACAGACATTTCATTTTAAGCGCACCTATTGCTATCAAGGGCAAGCTTTTAAGTTGGCCAAGATTTTTAGTATTTTTTCACACACACTATATATAATGTGTGTGTGTGTCCAGTCCGTAAGCTGAATGGATAATCCAACAAGATTACCTTATTATAAAATATTAAGTGGTAAATGTATATAGAGAGCTCGATGGATGTTATCCAGAGCGATATGAAATTTATAAAGGAAAACTCAACACGTCATTTCAATTAGCTCATTTCATCAGACCTTACAATATTCCTTTCATCTGGTACAAAATTTTTGCCGGAATGAGTCTTTTCTTAAAATGAAGAGAAGGATAACAATAAAATAAAAATAAAATTACAAAGAAAACAATTTTTATAACAATTATTTTGTAAGGTCTGATGAAATGAGCTCATTAAACTCATTGAAATGAGCTAATTAAACTCATTGAAATGAACTAATGTTCATAACCAATTGAAATGACGTGTTGAGTTTTCCTTTATAAATTTCTCTCTCTCTCTATATATATATGTATGTGTATATATATATATATATATATGTATATCACACTCCCAA
This sequence comes from Ascarosepion bandense, assembly GCA_037127315.1. Classification (NCBI taxonomy): domain Eukaryota; kingdom Metazoa; phylum Mollusca; class Cephalopoda; order Sepiida; family Sepiidae; genus Ascarosepion; species Ascarosepion bandense. Next base: position 60,162 of record JBBBDQ010001226.1, read on the forward strand.
TTGAGAAGGGTGCAGTAATTTCCTGAACATCTCCCGTTATGCAATAAGGCTAAGTTTATTTTCAAAACATGGTCGCCAAAGCGTATATGACGCACGGCAACTAAATGATTGAACTGATTTAAATAATAAGTTTACAAAGTTCACTATCATATGATTACATTTGTTTTATGTAACCTGCCTCCTAGGTAAGAATCATCATATGTCAGCTGCGTGTCTGTCTTAGGGCAGAGTGTGACTCAGTTGTGCTCATCCGAAGACGGATACGCTTCCAAGAAAAATAAATACTCTGAGGTGCCCGGTCCCGAGGAACAGTTGCCTAAAGCTGAATCACTCTATTGTACTAAAGGGGTAGATCGGTGGTCGTCATCGAGGCCAGCGTAACCGGCGGTTGAGTGGGCTGGGCAATTTTGGCCCTAACGTACGTGTTCCCCACAAGAAATTCGACTGTGTCATATCACGTCTTAGTGGGGAGGCGATGTAAATATTTTGTCCTACGTGACTATTCCTAGATGTTTACGTTTTATTTCTGTACATACAGGGTAGGGTGGATCACTTATTTCGGTCCGAATATTTGAATAATAATGAACTTCCTGTTTATGATTTACGCAACTGATTTTTTAATCAAGTTCACTCCAAGTAAAGCATTAAAACCACTAAAGACCAAAAGGGTTACTGGGTGGGGAAGAATGAAAAAAAAAAAAACAAGCACAACTAAGAAGCGAGGACAGAATTGTAATCGAAAAGGTCATTAATAAAAATAGAAACAAAATAGGACCACGGATAGAGTTTTAAGGAACACCTGCATTCGTAATTATAGTAGCCATTCAAGATTACTTTCATTATTTATCCAGAGACAATGTAACCTTTTCAAGATGTTCACCGCAACATCCCGATCTTCACCTGATCTAGAATTTGATAGATGTTTTCCGCAATTATCGTCAGTACATCAGAAATTGACCTAGAGAAACCAAAGCCGTATTGTGATAAGAGATGTTTAACCAATCAGTATTCTCAAAATGAGGTAAAGAGCTAATAAGCTAATAGTTCGATGGGTTGGACGGTTATCCTGCGTTCTTAAAAACTGGAACAACAGATGGCGATTTCCAACAGACAGGGAAACAATAGGAGCCAACGCATTTATTCTACAGTTTAGAGAGAACAGGAGCCACTTTGGGAGCACTCTTCTTACGGACTCTTACAGGGAATAACATCGTACTATCAGGTCTACATTCTTTTTAGACACGAGGATGTGCGTTGTGGAGCATTGGATATCGGTTCGGAACGAGAATTCGGGGAGCCGAGTTCGAATTCCAGCTGAATTCATTGCATTCACTTACGCGCAAATACCCTTGGGAAAGGTATTAATCCGTCTATTCCTTCCAGTTATGGGTTAAATAACAGGACAGATTGGGTTCTATAGCCTTGGTCGGCAACCAGTCTACCGTAGAAAGCAATGTCAACCTACTGCGGGATAATCTTCTGCCCAATCAGTCATGTCTCTTTCGAGACATGATCGCCCAAGCGTATGGCACTTAACTAACTGACTGAGATTAGACAGGACAGCAGAAAACAACGGACTTATATGCATAAGTTTTAAGTGGGAAATTAAGCAAGGATACTCCTAGGAAGTAAAGAATAGGGGTTTAGGAGAATTTACGAAGGTGTACAGGGGGCTACGTAAGAGTGAAAAGATTGGAAAAGAGAACGCCGGAAACCACATCCTAAACAGGGAAAAAGGGATGAGCCTCTACACCTGTTCAATCGACGTGGGTGGAGTGTGAACCGGGCGATACTTTAGTCTATCTACTCCAATTGAAAAAAAAAAGACAAAGTGAAAATATTGGAAAAAAGAAAGCCTGAAACCACATCCTAAACAGGGAACAAGGGATGAGCCTCTACGCCTGTTCAATAGACATGGGTGATAGTTCAGTTTATCTACTCCAACTGAAAAAAAAATAAGGAAAAGTAAATTATATATATATATATATATATAAAACGGTTTTTATCATAAGAGAGATTATATAAATAAACAATGAAAAAATAGATTGTACTAAGTTTTAACCTGGGTACTAATGTCTCTTAACGACGAAAGAAAACATCGGGTGGGAAATCAATTCAGTATAATTCATTAAGAATGCATGTAGTCAGATATGTTTTAATTTGCTTTAAAATTGTAAAGTACGACTTCATTCTAATTTCAAGAAGAGGATTTGAATTACGGGCGATGGGGATAAAGACAATTTAAATTTGTAATTAATGGCAGTCAAAAAGAAGAAAAAAACGAAGAAACGCAAAGAGGAAAAAATAAAACAAAAGGTGAGAAGCAGGTGTGTTGTTAGCGTGAAATGATGCTATCTGGATTCACATGATTTATATGTCAAGATTTAAAAAGTCACATTCTACGATCAAGCAGGACAACATATCAGTGATGCTACATGAACCAACTACTCTCTGAAAGCAATTAGAATATGAATAGATGTATAAACAGACGGAACAGAGTCAGGGAGACGGATAAATAGACAGGGAGACGGATAAATAGACAGGGAGACGGATAAATAGACAGGGAGACAGTTATTTAACTGGCAGACGGAACAGAGACAGGCAGACGGAAGAGAGACAGGCAGACAGTTAAATAGAAAGGCAGACGGAACAGAGACAGTCAGACAGATAAATAGAAAGGCAGACGGAACAGAGACAGTCAGACAGATAAATAGAAAGGCAGACGGAACAGAGACAGACAGATAAATAGACAGAGACAGGCAGACGGATACAGAGACAGGCAGACGGATACAGAGACAGGCAGACGGATACAGAGACAGGCAGACGGATACAGAGACAGTTAAATAGACAAACAGACGGAACAGAGACAGTCAGACAATTAAATAGACAAGCAGACGGAACAGAGACAGTCAGACGGATACAGAGACAGGCAGACGGATACAGAGACAGGCAGACGGATACAGAGACAGGCAGACGGATACAGAGACAGGCAGACATAAATAGACAGGCAGACGGATAAATAAACAGGCAGAGAAATTAAATTTAGACCTGTGGATATACCAATGATTTTTTAAAATCTCTTTCAATAAATCCTAAGTATATTTTTCTCTGTCCATCTGTATATCCTGTACTTCTGCTTTGTAAATAAATCCTTCTGTTTCACAAACTCTTTCAAGTGGGCATTTGCTTTTGTCTCTGCAGTTACATCTTTCATTAACAATATTATACTGCACGTTATTTTTCTAAATTCTTGGCATTTGGCTTTTTTAAAATTACAACTAAAACTACAACTTCAGCAAGGTTGCGTAATCAACTGACTTCCAAATGAATGAATATATATAAGTTAAGTTTCTGTTAAATAAAGTTTTCATGAGGTTACATTATTTTTTAGATAATTTTTTTTTTAAATGAATTTATTTTTTTTACACATATTCAAAAGATTATGGCAAATAACTAATATACTGACAAATAAGAAGTTTTAAATATCCGCGAACAGAGAATGAAAAAATTAACACCGAAATCTGAATGCGCATTCGAACAGCAAAAGTGCCTTCTAAAAACTAAGAGAAAAAAGAAACTATCGTAAGCAACAAAGAAAATACTGATGAACTGTTATGTAACCTTTTTTTCTATTTTCACAATCATTTCACCCGAAGAAAGGAAGTACTGCTACTGGTGCGCAGGGGCTACATGAGAGGAGAGCGAAAAGAAAGAGGAACAAGTTACAAGGGGTGCTGGAGATTGGATAAGAGAAGGATGGAAATACTATTGTAAAGGTGGTCACGTGAGAATAGAACGAAAAACAACATGATACAAGAAATCACGGGAAAAGGGTAAGATGAGAGTCAAAGAGATAAAAGATGGCAATTGACGTTTTAAAATATTGGGGTTTGTAGCTATCAGAGAAGCAAGTATACAGAAAGGAAGTTCCACAGGTGGGAAGTGCAAGAAAAGAAGCTAATGGAGTAAAGGTGATGGCTACATTTGACTGTTTTGACTGTAAAAGCGTGTAACCTGTTTGTTGGTCTAGTAGCTCTAGTAAATTCCTGTAGAGGGTGCACCATAGAACCAAGCTAGTAGAAGCAGAAGCCGTAAAAATGTTCGTAGAAGAAACAGAGCGAAGCCACATCCTGTCGGTGAGAAAGTGACTGGAGTCGAGCTGCCAGGTAGGGATCGATTACATTGCATATCCTCACATATGAAAAGAAGATTTGATGCAACAGAAATGTTGTTCTACAGAAGTATGTTGTGAATGCCATGGACAGAGCGCGTCAACAATTCCAAAGTTTTAAGAAAAACAGACAAAAATAATGAACACTTACATTTAGAAAGAGAAAGCGACAGATAAAATTTCAGGAACACATTCTGGTAAATTTTTGATTTGTTCCCCGAAGGCCTTTACCCAGTCAAATCTTTCCTAAACTTTTTTAATTACATGCAAATGTATATGTTGAACTCAAATTGATAATTGTTTATTGAAGAAACCTACCCATTTTCATGTTATCGACCAGAATAAATCGGACTATATCTCACCCCTTACCGCCGTTCTCATATCTGATTCACCGCTGAATGACTTGAGGATTTCGGGCGATTTACTTCCTTTGAGCAATTACTCCACGATTTGTTTGGTTTCGGAACTCAATTTCCGGGTAGTAATTGTACAACGTAAGTAAATTGGTCGAAAAATCGGCAAACTACGCGTGAAGTCATTCTGCAGTGAATAACATTTTTTGAAGCGTGGTTACGGGGTGAGATAAACAGCGAAAAGAAGTTCGATATTTTTATGGTTGTGAACTTGAAAAAAGGTAGGTTTCGTCACTAAACAATTATCAATTTGAGTTCAGCATATACATTTGCACGGAAATAAGGATGTTTTGGAAAGATTTGAAGGGGTAAAGGCCTTCGGGGAACAAAACAAAATTTTATCCACATTGTGTAGAGGGAAATTAAAAAGTGTCAATGGCAACAAAAACTGTCCTAGATGTCTACGTCACTTCTTAAAATCCATATTTTGCAGTTGTGAGAACAATATACGATTATTATTTAGTGGATTTTTTCATGCTGAACATTTATTTCTCTTTTAATCGCTAGTATAATATTTATTTTTTCAGTTAGCTTATTTTATTTATTTCGAAATTATTTCTTTTATTCGACTCACCCCAAGGAAGACGATAATACCACTGAGATGGAAACAGATTGAAAAGACTTTAGAAGGAACCGGTAAACCCAATCAACGGATAAATCTCTACCACTGTTAAAAAAGACAGGTGTGTACGTGTTTACCGGGTGGTAGACACACCTGGATAGTAGAATAAAAATTAATTTCACTGCTAGTGGGATGCCAGTTGCTGATACTTCTTAGTATCAAAATTGTCCGTTGAATAATTTTAATTATGCCTCAAATCTCACTGGGCATGTGAGCAATGATGAGGTTTCAGAAAGGTTGGAAACGAAAAGTAAATTAATACTGAGCATCAGGAAGAGACAGCTGAGGTTCTTGGAACATGTGATGAGGAAGGAAGACTTGGAAAATATGACACTAACAGGACAGACAGAGGGAAAGAGAGACAGGGGAAAGCAGCGGATAACATATTTGAAGGGCCTGAGTAGGTGGATGGCACTGCAAAGTTTGGGTGGTATAACAGGAGAAAGTGTGCCAAGAGCCACCAGGGATAGGGAGACGTGGAAAGCCATGATCGTCTACGTCCTGAAGGAACATGGCACATAGAAGGAGAAGCTCAAGTCGAAGTCGTTAGGACCAACACATGGTAGAAGATTGTTACGGTTCTATTAATCTAAAGATTTTTGCTATATCAATATATTTTTAGGAATTCACTTTAGAACATTGGAAATCGAGCACTGGGCACAGATACCTAGATAGAGGAACAATAGTCCATTCTTGGTGTGATCTAACTCTTGTATAAATAAATCAAAAAAACAGGTATTTTCTGCAGTGATACAGAGAACCGACCATTCTTTTCAATATCTTAACATGAATATAAAGTTCTAAACTTAATAGGCGTTTTGGTCAAGAAAGCTCATTAAGTAATTTTTTTTTAATCATTTCACCCCAAGCAAGGCATTCCATTGCCACTATTGCGAATGAGGCTACATAGGGGAAAGCAATTAGAAAGAGTGGTTAGCTATAGGAAATGTCAGAAGGAGGGTGATAGACGGGTAAGGATAGCGAGAATGGGGGTTGGGTAGATGGGAAGAGTGTTTCAGAGAATGGATGCGAGTTAGTGTGTTAGGAGGTGTTTATTGACCTTACATTTAAACTCCTGGAGATTGTAGCTGTCGGAGAAGCAAGTGTATGGAAGAAATTCCACAGACGAGAAGTGCGAGAAAAGAAGCTGTTGGAGTAGAAACTGCGATTACATCTTATCTGTTTCACAGTAAAAGAGTGGAACCTAGTAGCTAATCTAGTATCTCGTGCAAATTCATACCTAGGGGACACCAGTGATCTAAGTTCATCGGAGCAGAAGCTGTGAAAGTATTTATAGTAGAGGCACAGGGAAGCCACGTCACGCCGGTGAGCGGGTGACTGCAGGCGGTCTGCCAAGTCGGTATCGATCACATTACAGATACTCCGTTGTATTTTGTCAAGAATCCCAAAGAGAATAGCAGGGGCACCAGACCAGATGTGGCAGCAGTATTCAATACACGGATGGATGGTAGACTTATAAATGTGCAGGATAGATTCAGACGGGAAAAACTTCCGGGCCCTGCAGAGGGAACCGTCTTTCATAGCAGCGGATTTAGCGATGGATTCGATATAGTCATTCCACTTGAGGTGACCGTTCATTAAAATTGGAGCAAATCATCACGCTGATGACGAAAAAGGTTATTAACCCTTTGTTGCATATTGGTATTGGTTATAACCAATATGCAACAAAGGGTTAATAACGTTTTGGAGGTAATAAAAGCTATTCTCATTGCTATTGTGATATCCTGTTATTTCTCTTCAGCTGAGGATAAGAGTGGCCAACAATTGAGTGACGACGTCAGTTCGTTCGATATCGTGAGTCAAGCTAATTTTTTTTTCAACTAGTAGAAAACTGGTTTACACCAGTTCAAGTAAGTTGGAAATTTTAGAGTAATACCTTCATAGAAAAGGAGTGGTGTCTAGTTAATTCTGAGAACATTTCATTTCAATTTTCAACATTATAACACGAATTCATTAAAGGTTTAATAAAAGATTACGACGATTTTTTCTTAAGTAGGCTTAACTTAATACAAAGTCACAAACTGGTTGATTCCAAAAGCTTGCTCATCAGTACACTAAGGTCCTGGGCATGACGATAGACTGCATCTGGCAGCAAGGCCTCTGATTGGGAGATTGTGAGAAGCATGGAACCACCTCTTAATTGCTGTTGTTCCCAGGTCCACACTAAGCCGAAGTGGTAGCACCTGTTAGGGTCCGAGATATTTGTAAATAGTTAACCCCCAAACTGGGGTGAAAACACTATGAAAGTATCAAAATACACTTTTATAGAGAAATATACATTTTTGAAGAAAAAAATATTACCATAACACATTTTTGAAGGAAAGAACTTATTGCCAGCAATACATTTTGGAATAGAAAACTAGAAGACATATTCAGATTTCTAAAAAAATAAAATAAAAGTTTCATTAAAATCTGACTAAATCAACCTTCTCACTATAACCAAACATTAAAAAAAACCTTGAAACCCCACCTTTTTGGCATTAAATAACCCACAGAGGTGTTGATATGCCGTTAAACAAAACTCAGTACACTAATGCAGGTGCGCTGAAAAATTATTAATCCTCTTCATAAAACATAAATACATTACTAAACGCACAAATTCAAATATACAAAACACGGATATTCTAAACACCACTCAGACTGGAAGACACAGCATTGCGGTAAAATTATAGCGTATAAGTTTATCGGGCGGAATTTGAATATCAAAGTAACCGATATTACTAACTTTAAGCTGCACATCTTTCTATTTTTCATCACAAGTTCAAAACTTACAAAAAAAAAACAAAAAAAAAAACAAACTGATAATCCTCACATCAAGCCAAAAATACTTTTATAAATTTCCCGTTAAATTATATCCATTACATGAAGTTCAAAATCTGTTTTTTTTAATCTTGTATTTATTGACATTCTTTACATGAAACACAAATGATTTTCATCAGGAACTCAATTTCATATCCTTAAAATTCTGACTTCATCCATTATTGAACGTTATTCAACCTAATTCTACTGAATTTCCTAAAAAGGATTGACTAAACATAATAAATATTTTCGCTTTTTTAAGAGTTTTTCTCGGTCCCAATTGACGCCAGGGACTGGACTTCAACCACTTCGGCTTTCACTAAATTCCTTTATTTTCAATTGAGACTGAAGGAAGTTCAATAAGTCTTGTGGAAATAATGAAAGATAAAGGGTAGTAAGTATTCACACACATACACAAAATTATTTCGAGCAAACGTTTTTTGTTTCGTTAAGTACAAAAGCCATTCTTCGAAATAAGGTGGCATTCAGAGTTGAGCGCCATTGAAAGTTTGAATTATGTCGGTTCCCGCCACTGTGACGCGACATAAAATTCCGTTGACATGGTCGGGGGGTGGGTTATTGAGGAATGCGCGGTGACTAGAAATAAGTCGTTGAGATTAAATAGTTGTGTTGTTAAATCGGTAGACGTCTCTTAGTCGTTTCACCACCCGCCTACCCTTCATTCTCCGACCTTTGGATAAACACACTTTTCGACGGTTTAAATTCGGTCTGTGTCAAAGGCGCAAATAGAACTCTAACAGTGACAAGACTTGGTAGCAACTGTTTCTATATGTCTTAGGAATAGTTGGCTCTATTTACAAACAAGACATTTGACTTAACTTCCGGTCCAACTGGTTTACGTAAGTTAGCACTTTCAAGAGACGACGGCATTTGCATTTTTTTTTTATTAAGAAAAAAAAAATAGAGTAAGACACAGAAATAATGACTTTAGGGATGTTGTATCGGAAAAAATGTGGAATTACACAGAAACGTGTATATATCCTGTACGATAGTTGATTAATACGGGTGGTTGCTAAACGACCAACCCATCTTGCAACATGGCTCGGTGCCCAAAGCAGTGGTTCACTCGCAAGCTCTTGTTTTACTTTCCAGCAAAGCGTATTCTGCGTTCACCTAAGATTGTACACATATCTGATATGGGATCATAAACCTGCGATGTAGATGGATGTTGTTTTCAAGAAATGTTAAATGTAACTCTCAGCATCCGAATGTAAGTTTCATCAAACTTAAACCCAAGGGCTTTAATTAATGTTCAAACAGTGTCAGCATACATTAAAACCGATTCTATAGTTTCAAAAGATCCGTTTAAGGTTGTCTGGTAGATCAGATTTCTAGATTACATCCATTTAATTCAAGGTGGGCTAAGCTTTAGCTGTGCAAATTTTCACATCATTTTCAGTTAATTTTATTTCGCTTCCTAGGTATGTAAAAGAATTCAACAGATTTTATTGATTCATCTGAGACCGTTTGTATTGAGCCTTAAGCTGGTGAACTCAGTTTTAAAGGCATTGACAAAGTCTAACATCATTAGCAGCATTTTCCAGATGAAGTAGGAGAGATATGACATTGGTAATGGTGCCTGCAGTGGTAGCGACTTGAAAGACTTGGTAATAAATTAAAACTTATATGATGTTCATGAAGCGAAATTCCTAATACATGGTCAAGAGTGATCACAAAGAGAAAAGATGATGCAAAGGTGATAACAGAAAGAAAAAGTTGCAAGGGTGTCTCCCTAGAAGACGCATGCTTTGGAGACGAAGAAGTTCGTGTGTCTGTTTGAGAAACTAACCAACGATTTAATATTTTCGTATAGCATCAATGTATGAATTACAGATAATGTATCGGGGTTTGTTAACATTATCGCCACTTGAAGTTTCGGGCATGTGAGCCATAGTGAGGTTTTGGAAAGGATGAAAACTAAAAGGAAATTAATACTGAGCATCAGGTTTGGTTAGGTTTGTTTTACGGCATATAAACATCAATGGTTCATTTAATGCCGACGAAATTTTTACAATAGATTGTATGAATAAAATATACTTTCTTTGTAGAGTGGATTTCGTTAAGAGTCAGATGTATTACTGGTAACATTTTTTCCTTCAAAAGCGAATTTTTGTCGGTAACATTTTTTCCTTCAAAAGCGAATTTTTGTCGGTAACATTTTTTCCTTCAAAAGCGAATTTTTGTCGGTAACATTTTTTCCTTCAAAAGCGAATTTTTGTCGGTAACATTTTTTCCTTCAAAAGCGAATTTTTGTCGGTAACATTTTTTCCTTCAAAAACCTATTTTTGTTGGTAAATACTCTCATAGCATTTTGACTTCTGTTTGGGGTTTAACTATTTACCCATAGTTGGGACCCTAACAGGTGCTACCATTCCGGGTCAGTGTGGACCTGGGGACATCACCAATTAAGAAGTGGTTCCATGCTCCTCACAACCTCCCAATCAGAGGCCTTGTTGCCGGATGCATTTTACAGTCATACGCGGGACCGCTGAGCATCAGGAAGAGACAGTTGAAGTTCATGGGATATGCAATTAGGAAAATGGGGCTTGGAGAATCTGATACTAACAGACCAGACAAAAGGAAAAAGAGACACAGGAAAGCAGCGGGTAACATATTTGAAGGGCCTGAGCAGGTGGATGACAGAACGGGGTTGCGGGGTGTAACAGGGGTAGGGAGACTTGGAAAGTCATGATCACCTACGTTCTGAAAGGACAAGGCATAAAGAAGAAGTTTTAAAAAAAGAAAAAAATGAAGTCGTGGTAATAATAATAATAAGCCCGGAGACTACACCATACATAACTTTCATAGCTTATTGTATTAATTCATTGGATCTATTAACATGTACATGTTTTGTATTTGTGAATAAAGATGAATTACAGTAAATATCCTTTTATCACAGATTGTTCATAAACAGTTGATTTATGCCTCTTCGCGGCTGACGCACGATGCATCTTTATTGAAGAGCAGGTATTGTAGGAAAACATCGTGGCTGAGTGTCGAGGCTTTTTTTTTTTACTTAAATTTTAAGGATGAAATATCCAAAGCAACTTGGGAGCTATATCTAGATACTTGAGAAAACTGCCAATTGGAGCGGATTGTTTTACTCGATATGATTGATTGGTTTGTTTTACGGCAAATCAACTCTTTATGGGTCATCTAATGTCGAAACATTAGTTGTTGTAGTATGATGGGTGGAAATTAAATGCTACTTATGATTCAGGGGAACTTTTTGACTATATCTTGTTGTATAGTGTCGTCTCTTAGGAATTTGAGAATATTTTTAGGGCCTACCTTGTTGAAAATATCTCTTTGATTATTTTCTTGATAGTGTTTTAGTCGGATCCGTTCAAGGTCTATGCAGCTTGTCAGTATATGGTGTACTGTGTAGGGTTCTTGGCATGGTATGCAGATTGGTACTACTCCTTTCACTAAGTATCAGTGGGTGATGTAAGTGTGTCCTCTTCGGAGTCTGGCCATTACCACTTCTTTTCTTGACATCCTTTTATTGGTTTCTTTTTTTCCGATAGTTTGTGTAACTTGGTGCAGTTTATCAGAACAGGAGTTCCATGTACTCGATATGAAAAATATGTCTAATTGTAACCTACTGCAAGACTGTCTGTTGCGTTTATCAAAATCTGTAAGCATATTGTGTACATGAAATTGTGAAGTATGTGCCTAATATATTCTTACTAGACCAAGGTGTTATAATGGGTATATTGGAATTCGTATATGTGTACCCCAGCGTCATTTTGTTGACATGCTCCTCACTCACTAAATAATAACCTCAACCCTAATCCTTCTGTATGGAAGTGAAAGATGGACGATGTCATTAAAGATGAATGAGAGACTTGAGGAAGCAAAAATGTGGTTTTACAAAAAGAATGCAAAAGATACCATGGACGGAGCACATGTGCAACGATGAAATGTTGGAAAAGATGCAAACGAGAAGAAAACTTATACTAAATATCAGAAAGAGACAAATGACGTTACTAGGACACGTAATGAGGAAGGAGGGCCTGGAGAACTTAATACTCACAGGTCGGATAAATGGAAGGAGAAACAGGGGAAAGCAGCGCGAGACGTAATGGTTGGCGGAGTGGAGCTTAGAAGTGATACCAAGAGAAAAATTATTTAGACCGACAAGAGACAGAGCCAAGTGGAAGTCCATGATCGCATACGTCCTGAAGAAAAAACCAGCACATGAAGAAGAAGGTTGTAGTAATAATAATCATCTACTAACCACTAGCCTCTAGCTCTCTCCCCTCCCCTGTATAACCTTCCCTTTCTCTCCACCTATCTATCTGTCATCGCACCTGCTTTCTCAGCTTTCTATTGTTCCTTTCTAACTAGTTTGTACTCCTCACTCTTTTCTAATTAATCTTTTTACATTTATGTAACCCCCTGCACATCAGTGGCGTTTCCGCCTTGCTCGGGGTGAAATGATTTTAAAAAAAAAATAATAGTTATGGTTCTATAATTCGATGTTAAATATGATAGAGAACAGAAATTAGTGACATTCCGTGGAACCTCTTTTCAATCGAATCACCTACTTCAGGCTGATTAAGGAGTTTAGGCTAGTTAACCATTACGATCATTTTTAATTTTTAATGAATTCACTCCAAGCAAGGCATTAATGCAAGTAAAATGCAATTGGATATTTGGGAGTGAAAGAAAAAGCAGTGACATTAGAAGGAACCGGAAAGCTAATCCTAAACAAAAATAACAAGGGATAAACCCTCTACTCCTGTTCGAAAGACTGGGGAGGAGTGTGAACTGGATGATAGACGGACCTATCTACAGAGTAATGAGCTCGCGTCTTCTTAAGTGCATTTTGAAAATTTGTCATTAAATAACTAGTCAAGACATAAATATATATAAAAAATAAATCTCACCAATTTAGGTTAAAAATCAAATTTGCTCAGCGCAGAGGACAAAATATTCAATCATATTGTCAACATGGCAGAAGATTGAAATTATGTGTGTATGTCTGTGCTTCATTGAACGTGACAAACAATGAAAAGTTTTTTTTTATTTAACAGTATATTTAAGATCTTTTATTCAGAGAAAAACCGAAAAAAGATTTTCCGTGTGTTACATTAACAGAGTATAAGTTAAAACTATCCAAAACATGAAATTTGTGTGTGTGTGTGTGTGTATGTTCATACCGAGACTTTGAGAGAGAAACAAAAACGCATGGAATATGAATAGATCATTTCAATCTTTTATTACTCGGTCAATTGAAACGATCCTAAAGAGGCTTACAATATGAGTGAAATAATTGGACAATAAAACCATTTCGACGTGAATATTACTAAAATCAAACACAATACTGACGACTACTGGAATAGTCATGAAACTTGTTGTCACTTGAGAAATATTAGCTATTTTTCTTCTTTTATATACTGTGACCCTTTAAAAATAAAAAAAGTTTCTTGAATCTTTTATTTTAGTTTTAATTGGAAGCTAATTTATTAAATTTTCTATTTCCAAAAAAGAAAAATCATCTGGTGTATTTCAAACAAATTATATTGATTGGAATCTAAAATTTTTAGTTTTTTTTTTAATGATCTCTTAATTTTTTGGCCATTTTTAAGCGATCGACACATTTGTAAACAAAAGTCAATTCTCGGTTTGAAAAATCTTGCAAAAAAATAAAATATACATCTGTGACACATTTTTGGAAAGTTAGTAAATTTTATGCTAAATTATAATGATTTACTATTATTTAACTGTTATTTATAGCATGATATTTAAACTAAAACTATTTGTTAAAAACAGTTCAATTTTTTGACCTTTCACCATATGTCCTGACAGATGCTAGATAAGATAATTGTATGGCGGTCACAAGTGACATAACTGTACATTTTTTTTCAGGTAAAAGGAAGAAACCCTGAAACAAATGAACTTTTAATTTACTCATAGAAATTACCATACAAAAAACTTCAAATACACACAAAAAATATTTTAAAAGTAGGAAGGCACGACAATTTTTAATTTTCGATTAGTAAATATAATCTAATAATAAACTTTTAAACTAACCCCCAATAAATCTTTGAAGTATTTAAAAAATATTTTTGAAATTTAAAGTATTTTAATAAAAAAAAAATTAAAACCGTTCTTTTAAAATTTCATTATCGATCGAAAAAATTTTTCAGACTATAATGTCCTTAATTTATATAATTTATTCAGTCAATTAAAAGCTTATCAAATTAAATACTGTCATAGTTATATTGCATATTTTATTATTGGAAGCAAACTTGTGGAAATAAAAGTAAAATTTTACAAAAAATAACAGATGATTTACATTTTTTCAATGAGTCTTGCGTTTAACTAATAAAATCAATTATCGCAACAAAATTTAATTTCTTAAAATCTCATGAATTTACGTGGAAAAGTAGTAACAGATTACCAAGATTTAAAAAACTTAATTTCATTCATTTGGGAATAAGTCCTGAAAGGTTCATTAAAATTTGACTATTATTTAATTTTTGGAAGAATTTCCAAATTAATGTGTTTGCCACCAGAAAAAAGATGAGTTATGTAATATTACGTTTTCCATTGTAAACTCTCGTAACGATTTGGTTATCCTCTAACTAAAATCAAAAAGAATAATTAAAAAATACTTTGATCTTTTCTCTTCATAAAAAAATATATATTTTGATAGAAAAAGTTCATTTTTATTAAGTTTGGGGCCTTTTTTATTCATACTATGCTGTTTTTTCAGCGATTTAAGGGAAATAACTACATTTAAGTAATGTTTTTCTATCTTTCTAATAGAAATGACAGATTATGATGATGAGGATAATAATCGTCTGCGGCAAAGAAAGTTGGTTAATTATGTCGTACGAGATCATTTTTCTCTCGCTAGAATCAAACTTGTTTCATTATAAGTCTACCTTTCGTCCATACATTAATATTGTTGCCACATTTGGTCTGGTTCTTCCTGCTATACATTTAGAGATTCTTCATAAAATTCGAAGAATCTGTAATGTTATCTGACATCTCGACTTCAGTCATTTTTCCCCCACTTTCGTAATCTAGATTCCCTGTGCCTTTTCTATGAATATTTTAAATGTTAATTTTTCTAATGAGCTTTCCTCTTTGATACCGCGACACCATGAATTTAAGCGCAGTATTAGATTAGCCTTGTGTCTTGTGGTGCAGTGGTTATCGGATCGGAACGAGAAATTAGGGAGCCGAGTTCGAATTCCAGTTGAATTCCTTGCATTCACTTACGCACAAATACCCTTGGAAAAGGTCTTAATCCGTCTCTCCCCTCCAGTTATGGGTTAAATAACAGGGCAGATTGGGTTCTATAGCCTTGGCTGACAACCAGTCTACCTCAGAAAGTAATGGCAACCTACTGCGGGATAACCTTCTGCTCAGTTAGTCATGTCTCTTTCGAGACATTATTGCCCAAAGCGTGCATCACGTATAGCACGTAACTGACTGATTAGATTAGCAGCTGTGTTTCATTTTTATTTTATTGTTTCATAGTCTTGGCTGACAACCAGTCTACCGCAGAAAGTAATTGCAGCCTACTGCGGGATAGCCTACTGTCTAGTCAGTCATATTTCTTCCGAGACATGATCGCCAAAGCGTGTATCACTGACTGATTAGATTAGCTGCTGGGTCTCATTTCTATTTTATTGTTGAAATTTCTAAGTGTAAGCGTAAGTTCCATGCTAACAGTTTCTTCTCTCGCACTTCTTTCATGTCAACTATAATCTTTAAAAAATTATATGAAATCTCAACCGTTCACATCTGTCTTCTTGAATCCTTAACTCTTTATATCATAACGTCTTAATTTTTTCTTCAATCTCTGTGACCCTTTGCGTCTTAGTGGATATATCGCCTTGCCTAGAACGAATAAACAAATAGATGAATAAATAATTCTAATAAAGATAAAAATTTTAAAAATTCGTCTTGGTTTTAGCTCTAGAGTCAATATTAATGCACAATGACGATGTTAAGATGGGTTTTATTTCCCATTTGGATCTTGTTCCTAAAACATTTTTAGGAATATTTGATTTGTTATTTTACTCGTTAATAAGACGATCTGAAATTCAGCACAGTGGACAAAAATGCTTCGGTACAGTTTACGATACGCAATACATTTTTATTCCGCTGTCGGTAGTTGGTGATATTCGCTAATCCTGAATTGGTTAAATTCTTAACAATATCCGCCTTATATAAATAATTACAATGTCGGTACATTCATTTTCATTATCAAGTCAGTGAGGCTTGTTAATTTGTAGAAAGAAAGACTCTTTAGATTAGACAATAAATCTTTCGTACTACTCGCGCAAAAGTAGTACGTCTAGTTTGTTTTTTTTTTAAATAAAAAGCGGTCATGAATTAGATACAGATTTCAACAGATAAATTTATGAACTATACACTACAGTCAATCACGCTTTTAAGCACAAAGATGTCTGAAACCTTAAACACTAAGATCCATTACTTTACTTCAGCGTTTAGATATCTGGAATTAAGTTATAAATTCATTTTTTTTTTCAATTCAGCTATTAAAGTCAGTTAAACGTATAATTAGTTTAACCTCTCCTCCACGGCACAGATAAGCGCTTGCCTCTGCGCATGACCAGATACAGGCACCTTATTTTCTAGTCGAGCAATTTCAAATTACTTTAAATGCATTAGTAAACGATAAAAGTCGGGGAGCTCAGTTGTATACTGGTAAATTAAATTACAAACGCAGGCATACATAGACGCAGATATATAAGGAACATTTGACAAATTTACACAGGTGCATGCATATTTGAACACGTAAAATATTTAGACATTCTCACAAGGGATTTCCCTTTGTCACTCTCTCATCTTCTCTGAAGGTGCCACCTAAGCGTTTTTGGAATTTTAACTCTTTGAAAAAAAACTGCTTCTACTAAAAGTAGTTTCTACCATCTTCTTTGAAATTTTAGTTTCGCATACATATATTTTTGCGTTTTCTAAGAATCCATGCAATATTATTGATGGACGTAGTTAAATGTCAAGCAGGAGATGAACAGATTGAACATAAATATTGTGGGAATATGCGAAACCAGATGGCCAAATAATGGAAACTACAAGGATGTGTCTTTTCACCGGATCTGTTCAACTTGTACAGCTTGAATATTTTGAGGACCCTAGAATTTATGCCAGATTCATCATCGGAGGCCACAATTTAAACAGCCTAAGGTACGCAGATGATACAGTGTTGATAGCAAACACAGAAAGGAAACTACAAGATCTCCTACAGAAGGTAGCTGAAGAGAGTTACAAGAAAGGACTACAAATAAACCGTAAGAAAACCGAATGCATGGTCATCAGTAAAACGGGCAGCCCAATATGCTAAATACAGGTCGGGGACACTAAAATCAAGCATGTAAAAAAATTTAAATACCTTGGAAGTGTTCTAACAGAAGACGGAAAGTGCGACACAGAGATCCGAATCCGCATGGCGAAGGAAGCATTCCAGAAGTTGAGTAAAGTATTAAGAAACAGGACAATTTCGCTAGAACAAAGAAGAGAGTACTGGATTGTTATATGATGTCGGTTCTTCAATATGGCAGTGAATGCTGGACAATATCATTGAAGATGAAAGAAAGAGTTGAAGCAACTGAAATGTTGTTCTACAGAAGGATGCTGCGAATATCATGGATCGAGCATGTGAGCAATGATGAGGTTTTAGAAATGATGGAAACGAAAAGAAAATTAATACTGAGCATCAGGAAAAGACAGCTGAAGTTCCTGGGACATGCAATGAGGAAAGAGGGCTTTGAGAATCTGATATTAACAGGCCAGATAGAGGGGAAAAGAGACTGGGGAAAGCAGCGGATGACATATTTGAAAAACCTAATCAGTTGGATGATGGAACGAGGATTGCATGGTGTAACAGGAGAAGGCGTGCTAAGAGTCACTAGGTATTGGGAGACGTGGAAAGCCATGATCGCCTTCGTTCTGAAAGGACAGGGCACATAGAAGAAGAAAGTTAAAAAATGTTATGCCTCTTCTAGACGATGGTTGTCGTTTGGTTTGGTTTGTTCCTGTTTAACGGCCTATCAACATCTAACGGGTCATTTAAAGCCAGAAACTCATTTTCATTTTAAATCACAGTTGTTGGTAACACTTTTCATTCAAAAAAGTTTTCTTGGTAACACTTTTCATTCAAAAAAGTTTTCTTGGTAACACTTTTCATTCAAAAAAGTTTTCTTGGTAACACTTTTCATTCAAAAAAGTTTTCTTGGTAACACTTTTCATTCAAAAAAGTTTTCTTGGTAACACTTTTCATTCAAAAAAGTTTTCTTGGTAACACTTTTCATTCAAAAAAGTTTTCTTGGTAACACTTTTCATTCAAAAAAAAGTTTTCTTGGTAAATACTTTCATAGCATTTTGACCCTGGTTTTGGGGGCATAGCTAGGACCCTAACAGGTGCTACCATCCTGGGTCAGAGCGGACCTGGGAACAACAGCAATTACTAGGTGGTTCCATGCACCTCACAACCTCCCAATCAGAGGCCTTGCTGCCGGATACAGTTTACCGTTATACCCAGGACCGATGGCTGTCGTGCTGTGCATCTTAAAGACGAGTGCTGTCGTGGCTCTCCAGATTCTGAACTTGCTTTCTTAAACTGGTTGCCATCCAAGGCTATGGAACCTAGTCTACTTTCCTGTATTACTGTGAGAAGAAATTAATTCACACATTTCCCAAAGGCATTTGTATATGTGTAATTAAGTGTGATTTGCTTGTCATGTTGACCACTTGCCAAATGATATTGTTAGTAGTAATAATAATAGTAAATTATTTTCTTATTAGCAGAATAGCCCGGCATTGCTCGGGTGTAATGAAAGCTTTAGAACTAATTCATGGTCCTGGATCTCAGACTCAGCCTAAAGAATATTTGTGTGAAGTTTGGTGAGAATCGGATAAAAATTGTGGATTTGTATAAAGGACATACAGACAGATAAACAGACACACACACAAACATCTTGCCTTTATATAATATATATATATATGTGTGTGTGTATGTATATAATCGATTTTCTGCACTATTGTAAGAACTACAACCTTGAAACTTCTGAATATCGTTTCTTATGTCTTTGTCTATGAGTGTATCAAATTTGATTAAAATCGGACCACTCCTTCTATAATCCGATTTTTCGATTATCGATATTTATCGGGGGTACCTCGACACAATAACTTTAGATAATAGCAATTGCAAGCGGTGGTTGAAAAAAAATCTCCGCTAGAATTTAAACTCAATTAGTCGATTTCACTACTCCTACATCAACGTTTATATTAAAGTATACGAAATTAAGAGCCCTCACCAGAGATCTACGTCTTCTTATCTGGTCTTTATTACTGTTTTTAATTCTTGTTGGGGGTTTCTCTAATATGGGTCCGTGTCGAAATCGGTTTTTTCTAACAAATATTCCTTCACGTGACTTGTAATGTGACCTGTAATCATCTTTATCTTTCTTCTGCTATTTAGACAAAAAAACTACAGTCGTATGTGTTTTAGGCAAATCAAATAAACCTCATAAATCAAAAAGTTATAAACCGATTAGCAGTATAGCCCGGTGTTGCTCGGGTGTAATGAAAGCTTTAATACTAATCCGTGGTCCTGAAACTCAGACTCTTTGGACGTTGGCACGAAAGACTAAAAAGCAATAGTTGTTTCCAGTTAAAGCGAAACCGTAGACTGAAAGAAAAATGAATACATGTAAGTCAAATTTTGATTTCCTGGTATCGATATCAAATCAGTTTTTTCGTTGTAAACTGAATTTTGAAGGCTAAATAAGTCCTCTGAGTAAATGGTATCATGGCTGAGACTAAGAACCACAATTATACGTACTTAGAGCCAAACCCGAAGCAAAAACTAAAATAAAATGGCTGAAAAAAAATAGACATACAGGCAGATAAACAGACACACACACAAACATCTTGCTATATATATATATATATATATATATATATATATATGTATTATCGATTTTCTGCACTATTATAAGAAATGCAACCTTGAAACTTCTGAATATCGTTTCTTATGTCTTTGTCTATGAGTCTATCAAATTTGATTAAAATCGGACCACTCCTATAACCCGATCTTTTCGATTATCGATTTTCGATATTTATCGAGGGTACCTCGACACAAAATCTAGCTAAGAAAACTCGCAGATGCTTTTAGTACAACTATGTAAATTTTCAAGAAAATCGGTTCAGCCGTTTCGGAGTGTATAGGTAACGGACGCAGATACACACAGACACACACACACACACACACACAGAGACAAAGTTCAATTTATAAATAAGTTTAGATTTAGATAGATATTTGTCAAATTTAAACTCGTCTATTGCTACCCTTAATAAAATATTCACCCGCCACATGATTACATAGGGAACGACTTGATAAGACAAGCTTAGTACACAGTTACCGCGTATGCAGTGGCTGGGTAATATTTGCCTATCGACCCGACGTACGCGCTCGGGTTCCGCACACTAAAAACCGACCTTGTGTCACAACTCGTCTCAGTAGGGTAGGAGTGGCTGATAGATAAAACCTTCGTAAAATATTTAAATAAATTTTCTGAAATGTTAAATGGTTAGTTTTTGAGATAATTGAAATTTACGAAAATGTTCTGTCTGAAGTTAGTATACAGATAAAGCTAATATTAGCTTAAGACCCCGGAAATGCAATAAAAGAAGTATTTGTTTCTTTTTGTCCATAATATATGTTGAAACATTCGGATGGATCTAACAACTGTTGAAAAAAAGACAATGATGCTGAGGGAATGAATTTCGCAACGATCATCGAAAGATAAAGAAGGCTGTTGAAAATATAACTAAGTTGAGAATTAGAAGCAAAGGAAAATGCTTTAAGAACTAGCTCCCTCGAAATAAACGTAACCTGAAGCGTTATACAAAGAAACAATCACTTTCGATCTGCGCTCAGATCTTTGAAAAGGCCGGACTTGAGTGATCCCGGGAAGGCAAAAGGTGTAAAATACACTGGGAATAATACTCAGCCTGCTAGGCCTACTAAGGAAGTTGTCAGTGCCTAACATATGCGCTGATTTTGTTTTGCAGTTGTTTTATCTTCTACTGTTATCTTGATTTAACTGCATAAAAAATTCTACGGTCTGTTTACCATACATATGAAAGGTTTCAAAGCATCTAAGGTTCATCCACTATCGGGACCATGTTTAAAATTACTTCAACTGATCAGGGATACCTATCCCGAACTACTTTCCAAATTGAATAATAATTGTGTGTATTTCATCTCATGCAATTGAGACAAGGGATCTAAACATGGGACTGTAAAATTAAGAGTTGTGGTGCTGTGGATATCGGCTCGGAAGGAGATATAGGAGAGCAGAGTTCGAATTCCAGTCGAATTCGTTGCATCCACTTATGCACAAATACCCTTGGGGAAGATATTCCGCCGCTTCTCCCTCCACTTATGGATTAAATAGTAGAACAGATTTGATTCTATAGCCTTTGTTGACAACCAGTCTGCAGCAGAAAGTAATAGCAACCTACTGTGGGAGAATATTCTGCTCAGTCAGTCATGTTTCGAAAGAGACATGATCGCCCAAGCGTGTATCACGCATGGCACTTTGATTGAAATATTGAAAAGCTATTGTCCGGAGAAATCAGTCATAGATTTTATATATAAGTAGTAAAAGCGTATTGAAATGAAATAGACATACAGTAGCAGATATTTACTTATTTTCGGCTCTTTCATTTCACCTTATAGAATCATAGTTGCTACCCTAAAAGAATTTTCCAGTTCTGATAATCTCTTGGCATGTGTGGAGGGTGTAACATATCGCTTCTCGGCTTTTTGGTTGAGATCAAAGTGGAGTGACTAGATAAGACCAGTTTGGCACCCAGTTACCGCGTAAGCGGGGGCTGGGTAATATTTGACCAATGGCCTGAGCGTACGCTCTCGGGTTCCCCACATTAAAAACCGACCTTGTGTCACGTCTGGCTCCAGTGGTGAAGTAGGGTAAATAAATATCGAGGTTGCAACATAAATTTTACCCGATGTTTTAGGTAGCATACAATCTCTCTGTGACGCTATATGATTGGTGGAAATTTAAGTTCAGATCTTGTCTGCTGAACATTGAATAACAGTATATGAATAATTTGAACCCATCCTTTTAGTGAGACACGAGTTCATCCAGAAAAGCCAAGTTGATCTGCTTACTTTTCTACAGGGTACTTACTTAATTCACCAGGGCCGATATTGCTTGCTGCAGAAAGGAATGGCAATCTACTGCTGGAAACTCTTCTGCAAGTCAGTCATGTCTCTTTAAAGACATGATCGCCCAAGCGTGTATCACGTATGGCACTTAACTGATATTGCTTGCATATCTTCTTGGTAGAACATTTGTAATAAAGTTTTAACTACGTATCTTAATCACGTGGTTGGTTTTAGCTGTGACGTTTATATAACAGTTTTGGTTAATTATTTCCTGTATATGTCTACGATAATAGTGAGTCCATAGCTTAACCTGTCGATATATATTGGAATCCATTTGGAAATGTGTTGCAGAATATTAAACTCTCGTACGCTGTCCTAGAGAAGGGTCTGAATCTCATTAATTACCTTATATAGATTAATCTATACAAACCTTGATAAATACGCTCACAATATCCAAGATCACTATAAAAAATGTGAACAAACTAATCTAGGTAACTCCATTAATTAGCTAAAAAAACGAAAAAAGAAAACGAAAACAAAAAAGAAAACGAAAACAAAAAAGAAAACGAAAACAAAAAAAAGAACAAAAAAAAACGAAAACAAAAAAATAGATAACAAAAAAAAAAACGATAACAAAAAAAAATCGAAAAAAAAAAAAAACGAAAACAAATCAGCATCGTATGAAGGAAAACGGCCCCAAATTTAATAAAAACGAAGTTTTCTCATTAAAATATTTATGTTATTATCAAGAGGAAATAAAGTATTTTTTAATTATTTAAAAAAATTTCCTAATCTTTTTAACACGTTCGGAAGTTTGGTAAAAGTCATGTGTTTTTCGTCAGCCGGTAACCAAACTGTAACCATAGATAACAATAGATAATGTAATTTTTACGTAACTCATTTTTTTTCCGTTGAAAAGACATTAATCTAGAAATTCTGGTAAAAGACAAATAAATGCGGGATTTTAATGAAACTTTCAGAACTTATTCACAAACGAATGATATTTTTTTTTTTTAAAGAAAATCCATGTAAATTCCACCTTTCACATAAATTCACGAAATTTAAAGAAATTAACTTTTATTTCAAATTTTTTATTAGTTAAACGCAGGAGTTCTTGGAGAATGTAAATCATCAATTATTATTATATATTTTTTTTCAAACAATTGGCCATTTTTCCGAAAAATCAGCTCCGAATAAAAAAATAAAAAATACAATAAAACTGACATTATTTAATTAGAAAAGCTTTTAATTGCTTTATATATATATATATATATATATATATATATATATATATAAGAACATTATGATGAAGAAAAAATTGATGAATAATAAAAATTTATAAGAATTGTTTTCATTTTTCAATTATAATAACTTAAGATTTAAAAAGTCTACAAAGCCTTGTTGCAGTTATGTTCTAAGTGAAGACTATATTTTCTCATCGAAAATTGAAAAGTTTAATACAAAACATTGAGCCAATAGATTTTTAAAATAATTTTTTTGTGTGTATTTTCTATATTGTATTAAAAAGGTCGTGTATATCAGGGTTTCTTCCCATGACAGGAAAAAAAAATGGACAATTATATCAATTCTGGTCAAACATACTTAGTTGTCATCTGACATCTCGCTGTCATCAATCACTCGCACTCGCACTTTTATTCTAAATTTCATGCTATAAACAAGTTATACTTGTGTAAACCATACTAATTAACTTTAAATTTGCTACTTTTTCAAAAATAACGTGCCACAGATGTAGATTTAATTTTGCATGATTTTTTAAAACCGAAAGTTAACTTTTGTTTACAGATGTGTTGTTCACTCACAAATGGGCGGAAAATTAAAATAAATTAAAAAGTTGAGAAATTTAGATTCCAATCAATATAATTTCTTTTTTAAATACACTAGAGTATTTTACTTACTGGAAATAGTAAATTTAAGCATTTAGCTTTCAGTTAAAGCTAAAATAAAAGTTTCAAAACAACTGTTTTATTATTTTAAAATTCAATTAAAAAGTTAGGTATCGAAAACGAGGAGAGCTCCTTAATCATATCTAATTTATCCACGATGTAACGGAAACGAAATGCAGAATGAGTTTTCTACCGCCACTTATACCGGTACACGCCCTCCGTCGGTTAAAGAGACGACGACTAGTGTGCTATGTAAACAGAAAAAAATGGCTGCCCAGCCAGAAGAGAGCCGATACGAACCTCGAGACATTTAGGTAAGAAGAAATGAGATATTCATCAGCTCTCCCACAAAATAGTCGGAACAGTGAGCTTAGCTGCGTTAGTTATGTAAATGATTCATTTTTCTTGCAAATGGCTAAAGCTTTGGGCTCATGAAAAACATTTTCCCCAGAATACATTGAGTCGTATTGATGTGCGATTTGGGGGATCTCTGTCTGTACTAAAGTGAAATTGCTCTACGGCGTCGCGTGAAATTAATTCGTCCTTGCTTGTGTATTCGGTGTCTCGGCTACGTTCGTTCCTTCTGTATGGAAGCCCTGTTCGTGTCCTGCTCGTCTTAATCCCGTAGTCGGCCCTTTTCGTTTTTGTTTCCAGATGGGCCAATTTTTTCGCCCCCTCTTGAGTCGTGAAAGACCTAATAGTGGATACCCAACCAACACGAAAAACCATCATGATTAAATAACGGATTTGTTTCGAAATTCTGAGTCGCTGACCGAGATCGATAAACTTTCGGAAGATACAATGGCTGAAACGTTGAAAGTCCATCAACCAAGATGGCTATACGAGAAAGTAATTAAACATATATATATATATATATATATATATATATATATATATATATATATATATATATATATATATCAATGCTAAATTCTAATATAAAACAATAGTAAACAGGAACGATATATATTTACGAGTGGGTGAGTACCGTCAATTTATACCAATGCTAAATTCTAATATAAAACAATAGTAAACAGTACCGATATATATTTACGAGTGGGTGAGTACCGTCAATTTATACCAATGCTAAATTCTAATATAAAACAATAGTAAACAGTACCGATAGAAATATATTTACGAGCGGGCCGATACCGTAAAAAATGACGTCAGTATATATTGATGTACCTCCAACTGAGTATCTTACATTAAGAAAAAAAAATAATCTGAGCAGAATACCGTTTTTGTGAATTCTACAGTCGGGATCAGAAATTCATTATAACCTGAACAATCCTTTCATTAGCTGCATAAGCATTTACTTGTCATAACTACATACACTTTTTGAATTCAAAGTTGTTCTTATCCGAGACTGGTTGCCACCCAAGGCTGAAGATCCCAGTCTGCCCTACTATTGAAGCCACTGCTGCGGTAAATAAATAGAAATTAACTAAGCATCCTACAAAAAGTCACTTTCTTTCTCGATAGGCAAAGCAAAAATGAGACAAAACAAGGGGTAAAACAAACAAATTCTGGAACATAAGTAGAGATGGTTTGGTCAAGTGGTGTAATGGTTATTAAGCTTGCCTCTCTAGATCAATTACAAGTAGCGAGTTCAATCCTCACTGGGTGCTTCACACTTTCAGCCTTGTACCACATTTACGCTACGCTTAGGAAATCATCACACGTGAAGGTGGTTTGATTTTTGAGTTGGCATTTTTGTCTAGCGATGAAGGACGGGAAATTTGTCATAAATCATGGCGTCTCCCAACCCCTTATTCGCAGTGTAATCAACCAGTAACGATCGGGGTAACAGATGGTTCTTCAATGCTTGTTTATTTATTTATTTTTGCAAGGAGGGTAATGTTTGAATAGAGAATGAAATGTTAATGAATTGAGACTAATTTTATGCTTTTTCCATCAGTTTTCATTTCCTTGGGAGGTAAACCTATGTTGGCTATTCAGAATCCTGCACTGACTATGACCCGCCCAACGGTTTGAACTTTGTAGCCTTGCAAGACTTAAATATTATTTTTCTTACC
This sequence comes from Ascarosepion bandense, assembly GCA_037127315.1. Taxonomy (NCBI): domain Eukaryota; kingdom Metazoa; phylum Mollusca; class Cephalopoda; order Sepiida; family Sepiidae; genus Ascarosepion; species Ascarosepion bandense. Next base: position 86,349 of record JBBBDQ010001226.1, read on the forward strand.
ACTTTTCGTGCGCTGGTGACGCCACTAAGAATTCTTTGGCAAACAAAGACGGCAAACATCGGCAGACGACCGACACAGTTTTCGACGAATAAAAAGTTTAGAATTAGGCGAATAATCGTGAAATCAAGGGTAAAAGAGAGATACCGATTATTTTATTAAAATACTTTTAAAAAATGATATAGGTTGACAGCTGATAATTCAATAATAAAAACGTGCAGCTAATATTACAGAACCGATTTTAGGGATAATTACTACACCTTAAGGAATGATATTCAGTGGAAAGTTGTTTCCAAAAGTAAACGCAAAAAACAAAACACTAAAAAAAACAACGTATATATATATATATATATATATATATATATATATATATATACACGCATCGTTTAATGAATTTGAACACACTCGGCTACTGGTGTGTATTTACATTGTATTTAACACGCTAAACTCGGCTATCCTCTACCGAACTCAAAGGTAGAATCGCCTACTGATGTCAATTCGGTCGGGTTTCAATCCTGGCTAGAAGCAATCGGATGTCTAACCGTACTGATGAGTTGTGATACAGCGAAACAGATCTGTCTGCGGATGACTATATATATATATATATATATATAGATAGAGAGAGAGAGAGAGAGAGTAATGGATTCATAATGATGAATCTGAGAGTAGAGTTCGAATTCCAGTCGAGTTCATTACATTCACTTACGTGCTCGGTATGAATCCATGATTCTTTCTCCCGCCCCCAGCTATGGGTAAATAGCAGGACGTTCTGAGCTCTATAGCCTTGGCTGGCAACCTGTCTAAAAGAAGCAAAATTATCAATTCAAACCAGCTTGGAGAGGGTTAGGCACTATCAGGCTATCTTTGTTGTGCCCCTACAACTATAATGAGTTACGGCACACGGGATGGTGATATGCGGAAAAAATAAAATCAACTACAAAAAGGAGAGAAAAGTCCGTTTTTCAACAACCTAATACTTTTCTACTTATTTTCTTGTGAGTGGAGCGAGATACGTTTACGATACATGTAAAGATTCGGGAAACAAGACATGTCTTGTCGCTATCGCATTGGAGTTGAAAGTAGAAAGAAGAGAGATGGATTTTGCGGCCTTTTCCTTTTTACTGTTTTGTAGAACGGATGTGCGTTGTGGTGCAGGGGATATCGGCTTGGAGGGAAAAAATCGGGGAGCCGATTTCGAATTCCAGTTGAATTCCTTACATACACTAACGCACAAATACCCTTAGGAAAGGTATTAATCCGTCTTTTCCTCCCAGTTATGGGTTAACTAACAGGACAGATTGGGTTATTTAGTCTTGGCTGGCAGCCAGACTACTGCGGGTTAATCTTCTGCCCAGTCCATCATGTCTTTTTCGAGACATGATCGCACAAGCGTATGACACTAAACTGACTAACAACGCCGCCTAGCGTGCATTAGGAAAGGTTCCCCTGGTAGACAATTGTTTCTTAAGAACTAATATTTCATTTTTAGAATTAAATATTTAAAACAAAAATATGACTTGATTTCAAGATCAGAAACTCGCTAGCTACCAAATGTAAGCCATCAATAATCGGTTAAAATAATAATGAAAGTATTCTGGTAAGGCGATTCAGTAAACTGTATTTGTGATATCGTAACAAGTAGATTCTGTATTCTTGGTTGGAAGCTTTTAGAAAAAATAAAGTTTTATAATCGTTATGACAACTATTGTGAAATATATTGAATTTTACTTTCATATAATGAGAAAAAAATTTAATATATGATTTGTATACTCACTTGCTTACGTATGTAAGTGCTCTTTTAAATACATTGTTTTTATTATTTATCCGCTAACAGCCTGTTCCATGCTAATAATCACACACACACACACACACACACATATATATATATATATATATATATATATATATATATATATATATATATTATTAGCATGGAACAGGCTGTTAGCGGATAAATAATAAAAACAATGTATTTAAAAGACCACTTATATATATATATATATATATATATATATATATTATAAATTATGTTTTAGAACATGTACATAATTTCTTCTATATACGTCCTCTTCTCTACAATCATATGGCTGTTTCAGTGTTTGGACTCAAACACTTCATCGGGAGAAATAAAGGTTTGGAATCATTTTCTGTTTATATTTGGTTCGGTGTTGTCGTGGGGGTTGGTTGGGGTTATTGGTAATTAAGTGAATGTGTCTCTCGTTTTGACCGTTAGACTTTTGAAGAATCTGGTGTGTAGGTGTGGAATTGTTGATTAATGGTATTATCTGTTGGAATGTACGTTTTATCGGTCGGAAATATCTTTTGGTTAGAATTTCTAAGAGGGCGGCGTGTTGAGTTGTCATTTTTATGGTTGGCTATCGTTTAATTGATTTATGTCTGCTGTTAGTGGACCTAATTCATGAATTTACTTTGATTCTGTGTCTAGGTTTTCACTTTGGGGTTTCTTAGATAGACATGATAGCTGTGATATTCACAGCTCTATACATAATATATTGAGCACTGTTTTAAATTAATGTTTTGGACGGAAAAAATTTTTCTTTTTTCTCTCCTCATTCTATACTCACTCGTGTAGATTATATATATATATATAGGTTGGCCTAAAAGTAGACGGACAGTAGGTGCAATAGGTTTCTGTATTATTTATATTATTACAATGGTGTTCATTATAACTATGGTATTTGTGCTTTATCATTTTAAATTTCATAACTAAATTTATCTGAATTTCCTGAGAAATGGATTGGCCGAAAAAGTCCAATTGATTAGCTAGCATGTTCACTTGATTTGATCGCAATGGATTTCTTTTTTTTTTTTTTTTTGGAGAGTACACAAGAACAAAGTTTATTGTCGAAAGCCAAGATGTATTAGTGATTTGAAAAATTACATCAGAGATATATTTCAAGAAATTAGTACTTAAAGAGACGTGTAAAAATTTTGTCGCATTGTGAGGGGGTAGACTTCAAAGCTATGTAAATTATGATTGATAATAATTTGAACACCTGCATTGATAGAAGTTAAGCGTTTTATATTTATAGTACACAATTGATAAAGTAATAATTGTAATAGTAAATATGATTGTATATGTAATCTCAAAATAAATGTTATTAACTGTTCGCCTACATTTGGACTACCCTTTTTATACATTATATAAAAGGCAAGATGTTTGTGTGTGTATATCTGTCTGTATGTCCAAATCTACAATTTTTATCAGATTCTCACCAAACTTCACACAAATATTCTTTAGGCTTCCGGTCAGGTTATGGGCCACTTATTTTGTCCGATTTTCCCTCGACATCGGAAATCTATACCCCGATATCTGATCAGGTCTGATCAAGATTAGGATTTCAGCCATTTTATCGTGGTTCTTTGTTGCAGAATTAGCTCTAACTTGGTAAAATTATGGTTTTTAACCTTAAAATTAGTAGATCTTCTCAGACGACTCATTTTCCCCCATATCGGAAATCGATACCTCCGATATTCTATCGAATCTGATCAAAACTGATATTCAACCATCAATATGGTTCATTTTCTCCAATTTCACTCCCGATGGGTACGATAAGTTTTCATGGACTTACTTAGATTAGGTTATCCTTGGATGACTTATTTGACTCCAATATTGGAAATCGATATCCCGATATTCTATCGGGTTTAATCAAAATCAGGTTTTCAGCCCTTTTATTTTGGTTTTTGCTCTAAGTAGGTATAATTGTAGTTCTTGGTCTCAACCATGATACCATTTACTCAGAAGACTTATTTAACCTTCAAAATTCAGTTTACGACGAAAAAACTGATTTGATATCGATACCAGGAAATCAAAATTTGACTTACATCCATTCATTTTCTTTCAATCTATAGTTTCGCTTTGACTGGAAACAACTATTGCTTTTTAGTCTTTCGCGATAACGTCCAAAGAGTCTGCGATCTAGGACCATAGATTAGTTTTAAAGCTTTCATTTCACCAGAGCAACGCCGGGCTATACTGCTAGTACTTAATAAATGGTAGTGTACTATTTGTGAGAATATAAGAAAATGACATGGAAAAATTAAACACCGATTATTCATTAAAATATACACCAATCCAAAATGAATATCGATACAATAAACTAAAGAAACAAAATTATTTCCAACTGTCGGCAGGCTAGCATCTATTTTCTAAAAAAGGTGAAGTCGCATAGAATTAAAGAACTCCAAAAAGAAACGAACGCATATTTAGAAAAATCGCACAGTGTGAAAGATTATATTGCTCTAAACAATACTTAATTCTTCACGATCCCATTTTGTCTTCGTGGCACTTTTCCTTTACGTTGAACCTGGTCAGTACTTAGATGGGTGACCGCTTGGGAATACCAGGTGCTGTAAGCCTATAGTTACAGATGTGCGTTGTGGTGCAGTGGATATCGGCTCGGAAAGAGAAATCGGTGAGCCGAGTTCGAATTCCAGTTGAATATCCTGCATTCACTTAAGCACTGGTACCCTTGAGAAAGATATTAATCCGTTCCTTCCCTCCAGTTATAACAAGGGTAGGACTTGGGGACACTGCTCTTAAAAACAAATCCCAATGAATCTTGATACTCGAAAAGAAAAATGTAAAAATAAAATAACCTTACCCAAAATCATTTGTTATGAGCTTAAATGATCCGATAAGGATTAATAGGTCGTTAAACCTCGAAACAAACAAAAGCTTGTCCTTTAATCTATTTGCATAAGCTCTTCGAACGGATTACTAGCTCCTTAAACCTACTTTTCTTGCCTTTTAACTAACTTTCATGTGTCTTTGAGTTTGTTATTTTGTCCAAGTTTTCATTTATCAGCATATGTCCACCAGATTCCACCTATTACTTTCTGATTGATAGAAATGCTTTCCTTATTGTTTCTTCCATCCCCCCCCCAACATTTAATGTCATACAAGAGTGTAGAATTTACATAACAGTTCTTCAGCATTTTTCTTAACGTCTAAAGATTTTAAAATGCTTGTTCGGCCATCGATTAGACTGAACTTGTCAAGTAGGTTTCTCGATGTTTTCCCAAGAATCTCTTTTTTTTTTTTTATAATCATATCACCCCAAACAAGGCAGTTTACTGCTACTGGTGTGCGGGCGTTACATAGGAGGAAAGATATGAAAAAGTGTGACAGGCTATAGGGGGTGTCAGGAAGTGAGTATGAGAAGGAATAGAATACTGATGAGAGTGGAGTGGACGGAGAAAGAAGCATGAAAGAGAGGATGCAGGTTAGTGAGATAGGAGATGACTATTGACTTTACATTTAAATTCCTGGAAATTGCAGCTGTTGGGGAAACACGTAAACGGAAGGGAATTCCATAGGTGGGAAGTGCCAGAAAAGAAGCTGTTGGAGTAGAATTTATGCTTATATTTTATTGGTTTCACAGTAAAAGGGTGGGACTTAGTTGCTAATCTTGTGGCTCGAGTAAATTCATATATAGGGAGCACCAGTGAGCTAAGTTCATCGGAGCAGAAGCCATGAAAGTATTTGTAGAAGGGACATAGGGAAGCCACATTGCGCCGGTGAGAAAGTGACTGTATCTGAGCTACCAAGCCGGGATCTATCACATTACAGATTCTCCGATTGGTTTTGTCAAGGACCCCTAAGTGGATAGCAAGAGTACCCTTGCCTTTGATGTGGCCTGTGTATTTTTTCTTCAAGTTTCCCAAATCTCATATCGTTATGGGTCCCCAAAATTTTGATATATCTTTCTGATAGTTCATCGCAATTTTTTTAAAGTTCCATTTCCTCAAAAGAATTTTCTTCCTTACATAATCATTTTACGTTATTCTCAGCCTTCGTCGTAGAATTACATTCAGCTGCATCAAATTCTTTAGTGCGATAAAACTATTCTTGGCTATCATACAGGAGAACAGGCTGTACACAGCAGTCTAGCACTCTTAGTAATTAAAATTAATCTTTAATCTCGTAATCAATTTGTGAAAAGCATTTTTCTAATGTTCCTATGAATCTTCAGATTTCACGGCCACATTGTCATCGATAATTACGCTAGCAAGACAGTTGCTTGATTCTGACGACTCCGTCAATAACTCATAATTTGGATTGTCCTTTTTGCTCACAACTATACATTTCTTCATACAATGGATAATTACTCCAATTTACTTTCCTTGATGAATAGTTTTTTGAGTTTTCCTTCTGAGTCGTCCAGAGTCGTTTGTGTAGCATCTGCTGTTATATCGAAAATCAACCTTAAGTTTTTTTTAATCGTTTCACTCCAAGCAAGGCGGTATCGCCACTGATGCGCAGAAATCTACATAAGAGAGTAAAAGTTTAAGCAGGAGGGGAGCGAAGAGAAAGACGAACCAGTTAGAGTGGGTGTCAGAGAAAGGGAAAGAGAAAGAGAAGGATGGGACTACAGGTGTGATGATAGTTGCGAAGGTAGAGTGAGAAAAGAAAATATACTCAGGGTGATGTAGGAAAAATGGAGTCAAGTAGATAATAGATGGGATTCGACATTGCATTTAAATTTCTGGGGGTTGTAGCCGTCAGGAAAGCAAGTATACGAGAGGAAGTTCCACATGCGGGAAGTGTGAGAAAAGAAGCTGATGGTGTAGAAGTTTCGGTTGCATTTAGTAGATTTAACTGTAAAAAGTTGGAGCCTTGTTGTCAGTGATGATTGCTCGAATAAATTCTTGTGGAGGGGGGGGGGCACCAGTGACCTAAGCTCGTCGGAGCAGAAGCCATGAAAATATCTATATGAGAGACAGAGGGAAACCACATCCCGCTGGTAAGAAAGTGGTTGGAGTCTAGGTACCAGGTCGGAGCAAATCATATTACAGATTCTCCTTGAGAGCCTGTCGAGAACCCCGAGATGAACAGCAGAGGCACCCGACTATCTTAGAAATTTTTCTGTCCAATGTAAATAAATTCGGTGAAAAAAAAAAAAATCATGATTGTCTCATACAAATTTCTGGTTTAGTGTATTCCTTAATTCTTGCCATAGCTGTTTGTTTTCAATATAGATGAATCGTAAATCCTTTCACGCATATGAAGTAATCCTTAAATCTTGTTTACTTTGCCTTTGTATAATTCATGAAAAAAAAAATAATAGATATTTCGTTTTGGTTATTGTTGTGGGATCTCCACTTTGTATATGATAATGGACACAACTGAGTATATATATACTCCTGCCATAGAGAGAACAGTAGCTGCCATATAGTAGAGAGTAATCGTAGAGATCCGTGCGAGTTATGGGAGAGTACAGGAAACTGATACGTAAGTTACCGAGAGATACCGAATTTACCCAGAAACTACCAAATCAGAAGTTAGATTAGCTCTGAGCTCCACTCAGCTAGAATAATATACACGGATATACTATTTCCAACGTTTTACTTCAAGACCTGTATATATTTATTTCTTACTAATAGTATTCCTGGATTTACTAACCTGCGTTCAAGTTTGTATATTACGTTCAATATAACCTACTTTTCTATCTCCATATCTGTTTTGTTGTTCATTATTTTGTGCGGTTCCTCACCCGAAATCCACAACAGTTATTCAGTCGAAGAAAAAGATATTGGGTTGTCCGAAAAGTTCATGGTGAATTTTAGTCGCTTATGTTCCAACAAGTTAGAAATCTTTAAATTTATTGACAGATATATTCTTTTTGTATTTCCAATTAGAGCACAATTCAAATGTCCTCTTGAGATAGAAAGTTAATTTTTAATTTGTTTTTTTATAATCGTTTCACCCCGAGCAAGGCATTTCACTGCCACTATTGCGCAGGGGGTTACATAGAGGGGAAAATGGTGAGAAATGATGGTTAGCTATAGGAAATGTCAGAAGGAGGGTAATAGACGGGTAAGGATACCGAGAATGAGGGTTGGGTAGATGGTGAGAGTGTTGGGAGAATAGATGCAAGTTAGTGTGATAGGAGGTGTCTAGACGGGTAAGGATACAGAGAATGAAGATTATGCAATTCGTGTTAATTCTGCATCTCTATTAAAATAGATTATACAATGTATTTCATAAGATACACTTGATGCTTTTTTTATTACCGTAAAGGTAAAAATGCCTCGCAAGCAACAAGACGTGCTGTGTGCGGTCAAAGTGTTTTAGCTGACAAAACTGTAACGAAGTGGTTCGCTAAGTTTAGAATTGGTGATTGTAGCATTATTGACGAAGAACGCACAAGCAGACCCCACTACCGATGAAGACTAAATAAAGACATTGATTGAGAATAAACCGCATTAGACAGCGCGGAAATTGGCAGAAACACTAAAATTATCAAGATCCACCACCCATGAGCACTTAATAAAACTTGCGTACTTAAATCGCTACGATGTTTGGGTACCCCATGATCTGAGTGAAAAGAATCTCTTGGGTCGCATTTCTGTTTGTGGTTCTGTAGAAACGCAAGAAAAATGCACCCTTTTTTAATCAAATTGTGACGGGTGATGAGAAATGGCTCATTTATAGTAATGATCAACGAAAAAGATCCTGGGGGTGAGTGACATGAGCCACCTTTCAGTCAGTCAGTTAAGTGCCATACGTGATACACGCTTGGGCGATATCTCGAAAGAGACATGACTGACTGGGCAAATGATTATCCGCAGTAGGTTGCCATTGCTTTCTGCGGTAGACTGGTTGCCGACCAAAGCTATAGAACCCAATCTGTCCTGTTATTTAACCCATAACTGGAATGAAGAGACGGATTAATACCTTTCCTAAAGGTTTTTGTGTGTAAGTGAATGCAATGAATTCGGCTGGAATTTGAACTCGGCTCCCCGATTTTTCGAGCCGATATCCAATGCACCACAACGCACATCCTTTAGCCATCCCAAAAGCAGGTCTTAAGCCTAAGAAAGTCATACCGTTCATCTGGTGGGGTTGGAAAGGAATTCTGTACTATAAACTTCTGCCAAGTAACCAATCAATTGATTCTGAAATGTACTGCTTTCTATCAGGATAATGCTAGACCTTACGCTCCTTTGGCGACCCCGCAAAAATTGTTGCAGCTTTGATGGGATATGTTACTCCATCCGCCATATTCACCAAACATTGCTTTTTCGGGCTTTCATTTATTCAGTCCTTTCCAAAATAATCTCAATGGGAAAAATTTAATTTATTTGGATGACATAAAAAACATCATAATGAGTTCTTTGGCGAGAAACCACCGAAATTCAGAGAAGACAGAATATCTAAGTTAAAGGACAAATGGAGAAAGGTTGTATCCAGCCTTTGAGATTTGAAAAAGAAATCACTCGACCAGCGGTTGAGAGAGATTGAAAAATTTACTAGCTCCAAAATCATTTTAATCGACCGACTTCATTTTTTTAAAAGTCGCCTTACGTAAACATACCGTGAATCTTGAGTTAAGGAAAATATTTTTTAAAATGAGTTTCTAAAAATCTGTTAGCGTCTTAATATGGACGACAGAGACATGTTGGCTCCACTCTGGAAGCGTTAATTAAGCGAATGTTTACACTGACCGGGACGATAAAAGCGAGATCAGGCGCTATGCGTAACACCAAAGATTCTCAATAATCTCATTGTAGGCCATTGTAAGTAACTTATGAATTTTCAATGGCATACTTTTTCGTTGTAAAAGGAATCAGATTTCTTTTTTTCTATAATTGAAGGAACACGTTTCATTGCGAGATTTTTAATCGACCGCAGGCGAGTAAAGCAATAAACTTTATTGCCCATTTAGGTTTTTAATCGACTGAGTCGATCGGGCGAGTGAAATCTCAAAGGTTGGTTGTACCACAAAATGGTTCATATTTAGTTGAATGAATATTTAATGGCATAATTTTGTTTTGTGTTTTAATTTCCCTTGAAAATCGGCATGAACTTTCCGGACAACCTAATAAAATTGTCATGTTTCTGTTGTCTTTACTTTCATCTTAAAAAAAAGCAGTGGGTGGTTGTTCGTCTTGCTCAGCGATAATATAAGAAAACTCACTGTAACAACGTTTAAGTAAAACCAATCCGTCACAGTCATTAAGGCGAAATCCTTAATTTAGTTTAACGATATTCATCGATTATTATATTATGAATCCTCTACGTTTGGTCTCCACCCCATCTCTTTCTGTCAATGGTCGGCACAGTATCTAATATTAAACATAACATATTAAAACATCGTCAATCATTGACCGGAGTGCTCCCTACCAAAATTATATCAGAATCCATTTTGCATAAATTAGCATCGTCTAAATTTGAAAAATCTAATTGCTATTACTTTTCGCCACTCAGAAAACACCAAAACACTCAGAGTGTGGGGTAGTTCTCTATGTCTATAAAAAAAACAAAAAAAAAACACTCTTCATCTTTTTTAACTCTTCCAGATGTAGACGAACGTCGATAAAAAACGATGTTGCTGGGGTGCGTATCCTTCCTTGCTTCTCTGTTAATTTTTGAAATCTCGCACAGAGCCACATACACACACGTGTCTATCACAAACACACACAAATAATATACTTACAGTTATTTTCAATATCTTTTATTTCAATTGTCTACCCATGCAAATACTTCTATTGATACACGCATTAATTGTAACTCGTTTTAAATTCATTGATTTGCGTCATATCTTTACTCAGACCCACATGAGCCCGCCAATATTGTTTGAAGAACAAATGTAGTAGGAGTTCATAAATATTTACTATAAACTCTCCATAAACCTCGCATACAAAGAGGTGATACTCGCAACATAATGGTAACTTGTTTTTCATAGTAACCTGTAACACATGTTTTGTCGGAAAAAAGAGGCTATTTAAATAAAATTTATAGAAAATGATTAAAAATTAATTTTTATTTGTTTGACTTAAATTATCAACAGGATCATTTTTTAAAACTTAGTTTAAAGTTAAAAAAAATATATATTAAATAAATTATATTAAAAAGAAACCGTTCTCAGATTATCCATTAGAGGCTCAACTAATAGTGTATTACAATTGTCTCTTAAATTAGGCTTAACAAACTTTACTAAAAAGGACAGGAAATTGTGGAGAGTGAAGATCGCCTACGTCCTGGAAGGACACGACTCTTCAAAGAACACGACTCTTGAAAGAACAACAGTTAGACACATGTTAAAAAAAAGGATATTTACTTTTATAGTAACAGTTTAGCACGATCCTAAAATGCTTATTGCATACATTTAGACATGAAGCATGTGCGAACCGAAGTTACTTATGTAATTTTAATGGGTTTGTTGTGGGAACGCGCGTGCGCACACAGTTTCATGATTTCAAAGAAAGTTAAGATATTTATTAGATCAGCGTAAAATAAGGTAAACCGGTCTTATCCAAAATAATAATTATGTTGTTTACGAATAAGTGCCAGAGAAATACGAGGGGTACTAAAAAAAATGCTTGTTTCATTCAAGAAGCGCTCCTATGACTCAACACAAAGAAAAGAAAATCCGTTCGATTTTTGGAAGTAGGTTAAGCTGAGAACTTTCCAGCAGCATCTCGAAGATATTTATAAAGTCTAGTTTGATATAAAGTTATTGTAGGGATAAGAAATTAAGAACTAAAAACATTTTGGGAAAAACCCAAAGTAAAACTGAACACCCGCAAAATTGGATTCAAACGACAAGTCAGTGCGAAAAGCAAATCCTGAATCCTGATTGGATTAAAAACAGAAAATTCAAAATGACGTTATCTCATATCTAAAAGCGAAAATGCTCGCCGGAGACGAGCACATGACCCGATTTAATTACTTAAGAACATTCTGTGACCGGTCAACTGATTCAGATATAAGCCGCGAGACGAAACAACTAAAAAGTAACTTCAACTCGACCCGGAGATAAGTTCAGGTTGCACATTGTTCTCTTTCTCCTTATCTCTTTCAACAATTACTACTACGAGCATTCTTGATACACATAATTTTATCATTGAACACGGACTCTACCCTTAACTTAATAACAATATTTCTAATTGCACATTAACTTCTACAACTTGTGTTACTCTTTCCTTTTAATAAATTTCTATTTTAAAATGCAAAATGTATATTTCATTTTTACACTATTTCACACATTTCCAAATATTCCAACCTGCCGATAACCAACCTTCTGATAACGATGAAAACCTTCTGATTATTCTGATGATAATTCTTGATAAAACTTGTAAGCTGTAAGGAGTTCGGTTAAGTCTGACACAAGGCCGAACCAAGAAACATTAACCAGCTCCCAATATTACAAGGTCAACCAGAGAAGTACCAGTATAAATGCACTAGCGAATGGTCAGCGAGATCTGTTAGGTAATCACTGTACGACGGAAGTTTTCGTATAACAATGCTAATAAATACGAACTGAGTATCTACCGACTGATATTCGTTAAAGAAAATTAAAAAGATTGTGTGGCATGGTTCAAAACTCTAAATATATCTTAGAATTAGTTTTGCTTGTTATTCATTCCCAGGTAAGTAGGGGGATGTAATGAGTTATTAAAACATCACCACTAGCTGAGCCTGTGCGTTTGAATATAAATATATTCTGTTTCATTGGGACGATACAATAAAGAAAAAGGAGTTTGATGAAAATGTTCTTAACCTGATCTACTTTTTTCTTTTCTTTTTTAACTAAAGTTATTTGTTCACATTTGGGAAATGGGTTGAGTCGAGAATTGTTTAAGCACCTCAGCATTTTTTCAGTTGATTGAATAATATATATTTAAATAAAATGCACTCAATTAGGTAGCAAGAATTTATGCAAACAGGTTATAAATTCAACCAACACCAGGGTATTTAATTTTCTCTTATATTTTTCAAATTTTTGAATTAGGAACTGAAGCTGACTAAAATTTTTATTTTTTTATCATCATCTGTTTTTATTTTCAATTACTTTCAGCTACCTGAGAGTTGTCAGTTATGGTATTGAAGTTTGATTAAATCCTAGAGTTTTTAGATCACTGGAAATGGAATCGAAAACAAAATGACGTCATATTTAACGATGGAAAGTAAAAAACCATTTATAGAATATTCAGTGCTTTTATTTTGTATGCGTATTATGCATCTGGAATATTTATGCACATTTCAATTCAATATATCATCTCCTGCGGCGAAAGATATTTTATTTCTAAGGGTTGTTTCTTTTTTTTGTATAATAATTGATCCATGTATTTTGAGACATTCCTCGCGGTTAGTGCTTATATAGTATTTCATATTTAATATTTTTATACACCCTTCAATATACCATCTCCTGTGGCGAAAGCTATTTTATTTAATGCGGCTTGTTTTCTTCGTATTAATGGTTTCTCGACTGTTGAGTCTTTCTTCGCAGTGAACCTGGTGTAGTATTTTCGTATTTTATACAAAATCGTTTTTAAAGTATTTTGGTTGGAAATTTAATTCGGAAAACATCTTTAACAAAACCTCTGTGTGTGTGTATGTGTGTGTGTGTGTGTGTGTGTATGTAAATATTCTCAGATATAATCTGTAGAAAGGAACAATATAACTAAAAAATAAAGAGACAAGAGGAAAACTTTATATGGTTTTACCGACGCATTGCATCCGTTGATGGACTTTCTTCTATATTTCATGTCCCTTCAAGACGTAGGCGATCATGTCTTTTCACGTCTCCCTATCCCTGGTAGCTCTTAGCACGCTTTCTACTGTTAAACAACCCAAACCCCGTTCTGCAATCCAACTGCTCAGGCTCGTCAAATATATTATCCGCTCTCTTTTCCTTGTTTCTCTTTCCTTGTCTGACCAGTGAGTATCTGATTCTCCAAGCCTTCCTTTCTCATCACATGTCCCAGGAACTTTAGTTGTCGTTTCATGATGCTCAGGATTAATTTCCATTGTGTTTCCATCCTTTCCAAAACCTCATCATTGCTCAGATGCTCGATCCATAATATCTGCAGCATCCTTCCGTAGAACTACATTTATTGACTTTACCAAGCCAAAAAACGAAATGAATTTATTTGAAAAAGTATCTACAAGCAAAAACAAAATGTTGATGGATACTAGAAAATTATTAAACGGTCATAGATTTGTTGGGGTTAGTTTCAAAAGCGAAGATTAGATTTAGTAATCGGAAATTAAAATGTTTAATACAAAAAAAATAAAATTTTGTTTTGAAGTTTTTTTTTATATGTTAATTTCTATGCGAAAAGTAAAAGGTCAGGTGATGCAGAGTTTCCTCTCCTTACCTCCCCTCAAAAAAATTATACAATTATGTCACTCGTGATCATCATACACTTATCTCTAATCTGACAACCTGTCAATACATTTGATATACGGCGGACAGGTCAAAAAGTTCAACTCTTTGATTAAGAAATAGTTTTATTCTAAAGTTCATGCTATAAAAAAGAAATACTTATATAAACCAGATTAATATAACATTAAATTTGCTAATTTTTCAAAAATAATGTTTCACAGGGGTATATTTTATTTTTGCAAGATTTTTAAAACCAAAAATTAACTTTTGTTTACAAATGTGTCGATTGCATAAAATGGCCGATAAATTAAAAGTTTTAAAAAGAAAATTTTAGATTCCAATCAATACAATTTCTGTTTGAAATACACCAGAGTATTTGCTTTTTGGAAATAGTAAATTTACTAATTTAGCTTTCAATTAAAACTAAAATAAAAGTTTCAAGAAAGTTTATTTTTTAAATTTCAATTTGAAATTTAAATATCGAAAATGAGTGGAGGTACCCAGTTTATAGATACTTTGTTTCAAATAAACTCATGACATTTATTTTTTCCTTGGTAAAGTCCGTAAGTGAACAAAACGATTCGATTAAAACTAAATACAGTTATCCTCTTGTCTCTTTCTCTTAGTCATATATATATATAATCCTATGTCTATGTCTTGGAGTTTCATGCGTTATACAATCATCAGGTGCATATTTTAAACTAACGGTTTAATAGATTTAAATTTAAGTGCACTCGATCTTCATGGTGTGTGTGTGTGTGTGTATATATATATATATATATATATATATGAAAAAATGGCAAACCCGTAAAAACGGAGAGCAATATGAAAATATTGCATAAAAAAAATTAAATTTTCTTATATCAGATGGCCATTTCGACGGGTAAATTTAACCCCTATCTCGTCAGCGAGACCAAAACATTATGGGAAAATAATTTTTTTTTTGGGGGGGGGGGGGGTTGTGTGTGAGTATTAAAAAAAAACAAAAAACAGAAGGGTGGAGATAAAGAAAAAAAAAAGGGCGTGCCCATCCGATATAAGAAAATTTGAATTTTTATATGCAATAAATATTGGTTCTGTAAATAAATAAATTTAATTACACTGAGCCCTCTGGCTGGATCAGTGTTAATATCTAATAAGATCTTTTGGGATTTACCACCCAACCGTTTTTCGGATTTATGACTTATATATAAGTATGGATGAGAGTATAACGAAAAGTAAATGCACAAGAAAATTTGAAGCCAGTATTTCTGTTGACGTCGATTTATCGGTAAAACAAGTGAAAAGTTTTCCAAACATTGTCATATTTATCATATTTATTAGTTAAAACTTTATTATAGTAAATACTTTGTGTGTGAGAAAAAGACTACCCATTTTTTAAATATTTATTAAATATTACGTTTATCGGCCTGCACATCTTTCTTGACTAAGATTTCTCGAACGTGCAGATAGACGTATACAGTTAGTCAATTAAATTACATGTGATACACGCTTGGGCGATAATGTTTCTTTTCGAATCATCGAGATTTTCCCGAAGTGGTTGCTATTACTTTCTGTGGCAGACTGGTTGTCAACGAAGTCTACATAACCCAATCTGTCCTATTTAACCCATAGCTAGAGTAAAAAGATGAATTTATGAGAGTGAATGCAGCGAATTCAACTGGAATTTGAACTCGGGCCTCTGATTTCTTGTTCCGAGCCAATATCAACTGAGCCACAACACACACCCGTTTAATAAAAAGATAGGGTGTCTATTTCGAATACGAAGTGTCCACTATAATAACGTTTGAAGTGAAACAATTGTTAGATTAACAATTAATATATCAATTCTTAAGAGATGATTTATATGAGATGAATATATAGATTGAAATCCGACAAGTTGAATAGAATAAGAACAGGTAGGGAAAAATATTTCTTTAATATGTTTCACTTTAACAAGCTTCTTCAGGGATTTAATAATTTTTTTATACATTAAAAAATCCTGAAGATGTTTGTTAACGTGAAATAAGTAAAGAACAGGTAGAAAAAAGTGTCTAATCTAAATATTAGATTAAAGAAGATACGTTTTTTTTCTACCTGTTCTTTACTTTATCTATCTATCTATCTATCTATCTATCAATCTGTGTGTATATATATATATATATATATATATATATATACTAAATTTTGACAATTTATTTAAATAAATTTCCCAGTTGTTTTTTTTTTTTTTAGTTAAAAATGCAAAATTTTGTTTCATTATTTTATTCTTGTGTACATCTTAATCTGATAGCGAATGTCTGAGTCTTTGTTTCATACTTAACTTTACCGAATTTAAAGAGGCATTTAAAAAACACTAATGCGATCAAATTACTGTTAATGTAGTGTATCATATTACAGTGTAAGGGAGGCTACTCTATCCATACATAACGTACTGATTGTCCGATGCTAAAAATAGACTGAATTAATTACTCTTACAATAAGTATCTGGGGAAATTCCTTGCAAGAATTTTGACACTTGACTTTTTAGACGCGTTTTGTACAACGCAATCCGATTTCCTAACAATGTTCACTGTTCTGAAGAATTGTTCATGTTTAATTAATTGAAATAAAATTCCCCCAATCATCTTTTATATAACGTTAGGAAAAAATTCTTTTCGTCACTTTCTTTTTGTTTTTATTTCTTAACTTGATCATTATAATCAACTGCTTCACGTCGTTTACAAAACGAATAGTGGTTAGCGTTTAAAAAAGTATTTTTCTGGTGATATAATCTTTTTGTCAAGTCACCTTTTGATCCAAAAAGTACAGAAAAGGACAGTAGTCCGAATAATGTAAATAAGAATCAATATATTACGAGAATTTAAAACATTCTCCTTAGCATCAGAAAAAGTCAGCTGAAGTTCTTGGGACATGTATTGAGAAAGGAATGCTTGGAGAATCTGATACTCACAGGTCAGATAGAAGAAAAAAAGAGACAGGGGAAAGCAGCAGGTAACTTATTTGAAAGGCCTGAGCATGTGGATGGTAGAGCGGGGTTTTGCTGGGGTAACAGGAGAAAGTGTGCCAAGAGCCTCCAGTGATAGGTAAACGTGGAAAGCCATGATCGCCTACGTCCTGAAAAGACCCGGCACATAGAAGAAGAAAACATTTTGATGTACAGTTGTTAGAATTGTAAGCGGCTTGAAACATCGACATCAGAGAGTCAAGGTCGTTACATTCACTTTTAATAGAAATAGCAGGGTAGACTGGGGTTTTTAGCTGTTGTTGCCAACTAGTAGAAGAAGTAAACTTAACGAATAACATACTATGCAGCCAACAAAAGAATTGTGGAATTCAGACCAAGGTGACGACGGCGGTCGATATGATATATAGATTTATCTTCTATGTATCGTGTCTCTTCATAACATTGGTGTTTATATCTCCCCACAATTTTCTGTCCTTTGTAACTCTTAGTAAATTCTGTTTTTGTTTTGCAATATCTCCTAAATCGTCCTGTCGCCCATCTACACAAAGTCATTATATAGGTTACGCGCTGTTTTCCTCTTTTCTTCAATATATCTTGTGTGTGTCAAATTTTCCAAACCTTATTTTTCAGTATGCGCCCTAGAACTTCGTCGTCGTTCACCTATTCAGTCGAGGATGTTCTAAGTAGAATCACATATTTCTCGCCTAAAAATCCAGGATAGTGCTTAACAGCACAACATCATTTATGGGAGAAAAATATATTATTTCTGATGAGAGTCAGGTCATGGGCATGACGATAAACTGCTTCCGGTGATTGGGAGGTTGTGAGGAGCATGGAACCACCTCTTAATTGATGTTGTTGCCAGGCCCACTCTGAACCGGACTGGTAGCACCAGTTATGGACAAATATTTAACCCTCCAAGTTACCAGCAAAAGGGTGTTATTATGAAGTAAAAATGTTACCAACAAAAATGTGTGTATGTTTTTTTTTTTAAAGGAAAAATCCGTTATCGATGGAAAAACGGTACCAACAAATGCGTGCTTTCGAAAGAAACACGGTACCAACAAATGCGTGCTTTCGAAAGAAACACGGTACCAACAAATGCGTGCTTTCGAAAGAAACACGGTACCAACAAATGCGTGCTTTCGAAAGAAACACGGTACCAACAAATGTATGCTTTCGAAAGAAACACGTTCCCAACAAATGTGTGCTTTCGAAAGAAACACGTTCCCAACAAATGTGTGCTTTCGAAAGGAACACGTTATCAACAAATGTGTGCTTTCGAAAGGAACACGTTATCAACAAATGTGTTTTTAAAAGGAACATGTTATCAACAAATGTGTTTTTGAAGGAAAAATATTACCAACAAAGATGTGTTTTTAAAGGAACAATGTTGCCACCAAATGTGTTTTTTGAACAAAAAATGTTACCAGCAAAATACGCCTGTGACTGAAAAAACGTTTTTGCTATAATACGCTTTTGCATTAAAAAAGGGGTTATTGCCATAATACGTTTTTTGAAGGAAAAAAAATTGTTGCCATAATTCGTTCTTTTCCGTAATAAAACAACTAATGCTTTGGCATTAAATGACCCCCAAGAGGTTAATATGGCGTAAAATAAACCAAAGTGGTGAGATTCAAAGGAAAGTAATGTTTTAAAAACGCTGCAACCTGAAGAAATTGGTTTTGCGAAACGCTACTTTGGGAATTTAACCCAGTTGAATGTCACATTTGAAAAGGAAAGATCTTTTTGTAAGAAAGTCATATGACGATATTGATGCACAATGCGATTTTCATACTTCTGTTACAAATGCAACACAAAAACCAAGCATTGACTTGAAAAGCAAAGTTATTTAAAATGCAGTGTAGTGTGTAAATGAAGGGCAGGTTATCAATCCCAAAATCATCTCGATTCTAAAATATATGTCTGTGTAGATGAAGGGTGGCTCGATTTAAAGAACGGACAGATAGAATTTGTCGTTGATTTATTTAGAAAGATTAGTTCGACATCTTTAATTTCCATCTCATCCAGCGTGCATGATTCTTTAACCATCTCTCATAAAAACGCCTATTATTTTCTTACCTCGATCCGTAAACTTCCAGAATATTAATATTTGTCCTCTACATTTCCTATATTACATTTTCTAACTTTCAGCATTGGTCCAAATATTCTATGTTCCGGTTATGATGTCTTTCTAACAGACTATCAGATGAAACCTGGATTCATACCTAAGTCACCGGGATATGTTTTGAGTGGACACAATTTTAACAAGATAAGATACGTTGGCGAGACTATATTGATGGCAGACAGAAAAATAAAACTGCACGGACTCCTGAATAAGTTAGTAATGATACTGGAAAAGAAGCGCTAACCCTCAATTTTAAAGACGAAAATATGTGCTCATTGGGGAAAAGACAGCTCAAGGTGAGAACTCTAAGTTGGAAACGTCTGAATTGAGCAATTAGAGAATTATCTGGAAAGTGTTATAACAACAGATGAGACACAGAAATCAGAAGAAATATATCTTTCAAGTTCAAAGTATTATGACTGTTGTCATATCCGTTTTCAGAGTTCAAAGTATGACACGGGAAAAACAAAGAAAAGAGTGCCAAACTGTTATCATATCTATTTTCCAATGCTGAACAGAAAACTTGAAACAGAAATGTCGTTCTACAGAAACATGCTGCGAATACCATTAACGGAATATTTGAACCCCTACTCCCCCATCCAACCCCCCCCCCCAGGAAATTTTAAGGAAAACAGAAAAAAAGGAGAGAAAAGTGAGCTTAGAGAATTTGACATTCATAGAATGCTATCCTATTATTTAATCTGTAACTGGAGGGAAGGGAAGAGACGGATTAATACCTTTCTCAAGGGTATTTATACGTAAGTGAATGCAAGGAATTCATCTAGAATTCAAACTCGTCTCTCCGATTTGTCGTTCCGAGTCGATATCCACTGAGTTCGAATTCTAGTTGAATTCCTTGCATTCATTTACGCACAAATACCCTTGAGAAAGGTATTAATCCGTCTCTTTCCTCCAGTTATGGATTAGATAATAAGACAGATTGGGTTCTGTAGCCTTGGCTGGCAACCAGTCTACCACAGAAAGCAATAGCAACCTACTGCTGGATAACCTTCTTCCCAGTCAGTCATGTCTCTTTCGAGACATGATCGCCCAAGCGTGTATCACGTATGGCACTTAACTGACTGAAGAGAGCGAGAGGGAAACCTTGATCAACCTACCGAACCTGCTTAATGGCAGAACAGAAACTGGAAAAGGTAATAAAGGGGCAATAATCACTCCTGTTCTAAATGGCAGCATATATATAAACAAGAAAAATACTTTAGCTTGAATTTTACGAACGGATATTTTGGATTATTTCCTCCCACACCATTAGAGGTGATACGTACAGTCGTTCATAGACGAGCACTAATAGGGTTGAAGGGGTCTGCCCTAAATCATCGGTTTCCCGTTGAAAAATCTCTCTAGGGAAACGTCTGGATTGATTGTATATATCTTTCTCTTCTTCGATGTATTCCGACACTAAGTATTCACACAGTAAGATCAAGAGATTAGGCTTCAGTTTACTTGCAAGAATTTGGATATTTATTTTCTTTTATGTAATTCTTACTTCGTAAAACTTACTCTGGTTTCTCGCTTGTTTGTCTTTTTTTCAATTCTCCACGACGCCAGTATTTAGTGATGCACATTTGATATGTTTTCTTCTTTTGGTTGATCCAAAAGTTTAAACGATCTACAACTTGAAGAATGGCCGCCGCTGCTGTTACTACAAGTCGATTATAACGCCTGCTATAGACGAGGTGTTTGTATTCAGCATTTTAATGAAATAAATTCCAAGGCTTGTTCAACAACAGAGTAATTTGATTTTTATCTATCTAAACTATTCAAATCTCTTAAAAGAAATATGTAATCTATATATATATAAGTTTCTGTGACTTCCTCTCCTTCGTCCGTCCGTCACATCCTCTGAAATAGCCATACATTGACCGATCAAAACCAAACAGTGGAAAGAATTGCAAACAGGAAAGGGCGTACAAAGTACACTTTATTTTTCTTAGGTGCGTAACTTGTAAAAAAAAATAATCATTTTCATTTATTTTTTGTAAGAAATAAGTTTCATGATTTAACGTAAAAATATTTCTATTTTAAAAACAATTTAATAATTAAAGTAACAATTTTTTTTTGCATATCTTTTCTCTGCAGGAAACTAATTTCCAGTTTTGTAAGAAAGAATTCGTTTTAGTAACAGAAAAGATGAAATTTTGCTTATTGCTACAAGCAAAGTCCTGATGTTAGATTTCTTTTTGAGGTGGTGGGGAAGCTTACAAGCGTAGTTATTGAATTATACTTGTATGAGTAGGTTGCATTTTCAGCACGTCTTAAATATTTAATTTCAGATAATCTGACACTAACGGCCGAAACTTGTTCTTTTTTTTTTTAATAAAAATTCTTTTTTCTTTGAAGTTCTAGTGATGGTCTCTCGTTCAGTAAGCTGTCTTTCCCCTCCTTTGTACGTTTGTTTGTTTCTCTTTGTATCCTTCCCTCTCGTTATATATATATATATATATATATATATATATAGGTTATAAAGTCACTTTTTGCTAAACCAGATTTAATGGAAGAGGACACAAACTGAAAAAGCG
This sequence comes from Ascarosepion bandense, assembly GCA_037127315.1. NCBI lineage: Eukaryota > Metazoa > Mollusca > Cephalopoda > Sepiida > Sepiidae > Ascarosepion > Ascarosepion bandense. Next base: position 108,099 of record JBBBDQ010001226.1, read on the forward strand.
AAAGGATTTTAATGTAAGTTTTACTTACTTAGTAACAAAAATTAAAATATTCAAATATGATGGACTTTCTGTGTGAAAGCGTCTGTTCGAACTTATACTAAGTTGTAACTTAATAACCAGATTCTCTTCTTTCCAGTGTCTCATAAATACATCATCTAATATCAGTCAGTCAGTTAAGTGCCATACGTGATACACGCTTGGGCGATCATGTCTCGAAAGAGACATGACTGAGTGGGCAGAAGATTATCCCGCAGTAGGTTGCCATTGCTTTTTGCGGTAGACTGGTTGCCGACCAAGGCTATAGAACCCAATCTGTCCTGCTATTTAACCCATAACTGGAAGGGAGAGACGGATTAATACCTTTCCCAAGGGTATTTGCGCGTAAGTGAATACAATGGATTCAACTGGAATTCGAACTCGGCTCACCGGTTTCTCGTTCCGAGCCGATATCCACTGTACCACAACGCACATCTAGTGTAATCTCCACCTATCGAAAGATATAGTTTGGTAAGCAAGTTTAAATTGTCTGACTGTCGGCAACCAAACCGGCTATCACACCAAGTATTTGAGAGTGAGGCGGGATGTTAGCAAACCGGATGACAAAAAGCAAGACACACAAAACGATGGATAAACTCTCAGGAGCCAACAATCAGCTAACTGGAGTCGGAGTCTCAATAAATCACCTTAAAAAAAGGCAACGAGAAACCACCCCACTATTACCCCAAGAAAAATCCTAGCATTTACAAATCAATATATATAAAACCTAACGGTGTGAAGGAGGTTAAGTCTAAAGGAATTAATTCTTCGTTTGGTAAGGACCGACGTGAGTAACAGGTATCATCTGGCCGTCATTCAGCGACTATTAACGTGAACGGCATAAAGGGGACACAATTCTTCAGAGCTAATTCCTCGCCCGGGAAGGAACGACATGAGCAAGTTACTCTACGACTGTTCCTACTAAACGCAAATTTCTCATGGACACTGAACAACTGTAGACGGCTGAAGAATGTCAAGCAGGAGATGAGTAGATTGAATATCAACATTCCAGGAATTGCGAAATTAGTTGGCCAAACAACGGAGACTTCGTCAGTGGTAATCACAGGATCATATACGCGGTAAAAATAATGAAAAGGGAATCGGCTTAATAGTGAACGAAGAAATGAAGTGTAACCTTCTGAGATACTGCTCAGCTATCATATAGTGCCTTCTTGATCAAACTGAAAGGAAAGCCTTTCGACATAGCTGTTAGATTATTATATGCACCGACACTGCAAAGCGCTGAGGTGGAAATAAAATCTTTCTATTACATACTAGACAATGCCACGACTCAGTGTAAAACGCAAGAGATTTGAATTATTATGGAAGACTTGAATGCCAATGAAAGTAAAGAGAAAGTTGAAATAATATTTGGCAATTTTGGAGGAGGAGAAACCGGAATGTCAGAGGAGAAAATGTGTATAATCTTGCACTACAAATGACCAGGTAATAATCAATACAAATAAAATGTTTAAATATTGAAATTTTTCAAATTTTTTTTGGCAATCGTAAAGCTAAGGGGGTAATCGATAGGACTGCAGTGAAAAAAGTTAAACAAAAAAAATATTAAACGTGGTGGAAGTCCGCCGGAAACTGCAATGACCGAAGAGAAAAATGGGTCTAATGGTGCACAGCAAATGATCAGTTAATAAGCATCAGCTGGTTTCAAGAACATCCAAAATGATTATTGACATGGAGAGGAAAAAAACGGTGTCACAAAAAATAAATTATTTATAAATGGAACTGTGTGTGTGTGTGTATCCGTTACCTATAGACTCCGAAATGGCTGAACCAGTTTTCTTGAAAATTTACACAGTTGTACTATAAGCGTCTGCGAGTGTTCTTAGCTAGGTTTTGTGTCGAGGTACCCCCGATAAATATCGAAAATCGAAAAAATCGGGTTATAGAAGGAGTGGTCCGATTTTAATCAAATTTCATACACTCGTAGACAAAGACAGGAAACGATATTCAGAAGTTTCAAGGTTGCAGTTCTTACAATAGTGCAGAAAATTTGATATCGATACCAGGAAATCAAAATTTGACTTACGTCCATTCATTTTTCTTTCAGTCTACGGTTTCGCTTTAACTGGAAACAACTATTGCTTTTTAGTCTTTCGTACCAACGTCCAAAAAGTCTGAGCTCCAGGACGATGGATTTGTTTTAAAGCTTTCATTACACCCGAGCAACGCCGGGCTATACTGCTAGTATAACAATAAACAGGAGATTCAGGAATGCAATTGTTCATTGTAAAACTTATCGAAATGTCGGCTGCGGCTATAAGCAAACTGTGAAAATGCGGAGAATAACGAAACCTAGTGCAGCACCCAGACTGAGATACAACACACTTGTGAATGACCTCAACCTGCAGGAAAAGTACATAGATAGAGAGAAAAAAATATACAAGGGACAATCTGGAAACGGAAATTTAAAATGGGACGCAAAAAAGAAGAATTTGTGATATCAGCCAACGACATCGTGCCAAAGGGAAACAGACGAAGAAGGAAGAATAAGTGGATCAGAAATTTAAATTATCTTTTATCGGGCTGTTGATTTTAGTTCTTCAACCCCTCTGATGTACAAATACTTGCTACAGTTGACAACCGACCCTCACTCCGTATCACGTGGTCTGACCAAAAAGTTAAAAATAATTTTTAGCTTACTGGCAGTAACGTGTCTGGGATGGTTTGCAACTTTTAAAATATTCTCAAAAGTCATTTCTTTTCTCTTAGTTAATTTAAACTTCCCATGCTTAATTGAACGTTTGGTTTTGTTTTTGAAATTGGCAAAAACTTCCCTGGTTGTTGGACCTTAAGTTACAGTTCACCACCCTATTTTTTTTTCAGTTGGAGTAGATAGACTAAACTATCGCCTGGTTCACACTCCACCCACGTCTATTGAACAGGTGAAGAGGCTCATTCCTTGTTTCCTGCTTAGGATGTGGTTTCTGGTTTTCTCTTCTCCAATCTTGTCACTCTTACGTAGCCCCCTGCATATCAGTGGCGTTACCGATGATATGATTAAAAAAAAAAATGAAATTCTCGACGTAATACAATAAGACAGAAAATAAGGCCAAGACATGGAACGGAATATAGGAGACTACACAAGTAAATAAGAAGCAAATACAGACAGGCGAAGAGGAATGGCTAAACGACAAACGCGCAGAAATTGATCATGACCAATAAAGGGGACATGTATAAAAAATGAAGGAACTAACGGGACAAAACACATGCTTCTCAACGGGATAAACCCAATCCAAGGATGAAACACTCATATTAGATAAGGAGGAAATATTTCAGTGGTGGGAAGAATATATAAGAGTTCTCTTACACAACAAAAGAGAGAGAGAAACTGACAATACACAGAAATACCAAGAGAACGGAAATATTAAAATCTAGTGAAAGCTGCACTGGCCAAACTGAATAGAAACAAAGCAGCTGAACTAGACGGCATAGTAATAGAAATGTTGGAAGCCTTACATGATTTCAGAGTCGACAAAAAGCAAAAAAGACAAAAAGCAAAAAAGACAAAAAGCAAAAAAGACAAAAAGCAAAAAAGAAAACCCCTAAAAATACAAAGAAAGAAAAAACAAAAACAAACAGAAATTATAAATGAAATCTACAATTGAGGAGCAATCCCGGAAGACTTAAGCAGATCGATTTTCATAGCACTGCCTAAAAAGACAGGCGCAAATGAATGAAAACTCCACCGAACGATCAGTTTAACGAGTCACATAACAAAACTTATCATCCGAATTTTGATGAATAGAGCGCGTGTACCTGTGTTTCATAGACTACGCAAAAGCATTTGACAAAGTACGGCAAAAAGAACTGATAGAGACGCTCAGCATCCTTGACATATTCTTGAAAGATCTTAGAGTAATCGAGAACTTGTACTGGCAGCAAATTGCCTGCATAAGGACAGGAAATGAGTTCAGCAGATGCACAAAAATAGAAAGGTGTGTAAAACAAGGATATGTCTTCTCACCAGATCTATTCAACCCAAACAACGAGACAATTCTGAGAGCTCTAGAAGTCCTTCAAGAATGTGTCATTAGCGGCAGTAATCTGAACAATGTGAGATCCGCAGATGATACAGTGCTGGTAGCAGATACAGGAAAGAAACAAGACCCCTACAGGAAAAGCGGAAAGAAAGGACTACAAATAAACTACAAGAAAACTGAAAGCATGGTAATCAGTAATAAGAGGACCCCAAAATGCCAATTACAAGTCGGGGATACAAAAACAAAGAATACCTGGAAAGTACGATACGGAAACTCGAAGGCGTATCGGCACAGCCAAGAAGCTGAGTAGATATTGAAGAGACAGTAAAATTTCACTGGAATCAAGTTTGACTGAGTTTTGTGTAACGGCATATCAACTTCTATGGGATATTTATTGCCGAAAAGATGTGGGTTTATGGTATATTTTTATGTTTTTTTATAGTAAGAAAGTTGATTTAGTCAGGTCTTGAGGAAAATCTTTTTATTTTAGAAAACTAAAAAAGTCTTCTAGTTTTTCAATAAAAATGTTTTGCTGAGAATAATTGTTTTTTTCTTCAAAAATGTATATTTTTCTATAAATGTTTATTTTTGTACTTTCATAGGGTTTTGACCCCTGTTTGGAGGGTTAACTATTTGCCCATACCTGAAACCCTAGCAGTTGCTACTACTCCGAGTCAGGGTGGACCTGACAACGACAGTAGTTAAGTGGTGGTTCCATGCTCCTCACAACCTCCCAATCAGAAGCCTTGCTGCCGGATGCAGTTTACCGTCATACCCTCACTAGAAACAAGGAAGAAAGTGCTGGATTGTTATGTGATGTTTAAATATGGCAGCGAATGCTGGACAATTTCAGCAAAGATGAAGGAAAGACTTGAAGCAATCGAAATGTGGTTCTACAGACGGATGTTGAGGATACCAAGGACGGAACACGCAAGCAACGACGAGGTTTTGGAGAGAATGGACACAAGAATGAAACTGATACTTAATATCAAGGAAAAGCAAATGAAGTTTTTGGGACATGTAATGAGGAAGGAGGGCTTGGAGAACCTGATACTCACGAACAGAAAGGAAGAGAGACAAGGGAAAGCAACACATGACATACTTGATGGACTTGAGCAGATAGATGGTTGAGCGGGAATTAAGGGAGATAAGAGAAGAAGAGGTATTAAGACCGACAAAGGATAGGGAGATGTGGAAAGCCATGATCGCCTAAGTCCTGAAGAGATATGGCATATAGAAAAACAACTAAAAAAAAAAAAAAAAGGCAAATAAAATTTATTGAAATCATTAATGCCTAAAAAAAAAAGGCTTACTCCGTCTATTTGGAACTCATTAAATATATATCCATAGAAGATATAAAGGAAATTAAACAAAGTTATGGGCAAATTTATATTTTAGTGATAAGAAGGATGAAGTTTTGGTTATTGCTACGATCAAAATCTTAGACTCGTAAGTAAATTAGATCCAAATCCAGATATCCCGTGACTTATTAGTCGTAGCCACAGTAAAAGTGGCGTTTCCTTGGGCATAACAGCCTGACGGAGCCCAACCCATGCTGGTTTGAATTCAGTTTTTCTCCTTCTAGACCGATTTCCACCCAAGGCTACAGAAGCCAGTCTGTCCTGCTATTTACCCATATTCTTTGTGGGAGAAGAGACGGATTCATACCTTTCCCAAAGGTATTAATTACCACGTAAGTGAATGTTATGAATATGACTGGAATTCGAACTCTGTTCTCTGATTCCTCAATCTGAGCCGCTATCCATGACTTCATCATGTCTCCATACAGTATATTAGATATCCAACAAAAAAGTAAAATATAATTTACTGGAATCATTAGTTCATCTATTTTGATGATTCCAAATTTAGTAATATCTTAAAAAAGACAAAAACTGCTTGATCCCTCTATTTGAAACTTAATAAATACCTATTCATAAAAATATAAAGGAAAGTAAACTTAGCTAATTTTGTGAGTAGGCATTTATATAATTGATAATCAAGTAAACTAGAATTTTGCAATATGATTTCAGAGGCTAGGAGAGGGAAGGTATGGCAACTTTGGATTAGGAATCCGCAACGAACGAGGAGAAAATTGGGTTCAATGGTGCACAGCAAATGACCAGGTAATAACTAACACCTGGTTTCAAGAACACCCACGACATCTATGGACATGGAGTAGCCCAGGAGGCGACACGAAAAACCAGATAGACTATTTAACCATAAAAAGGAGATTCAGAAACGCAATGGTTCAGAGCAAAGCCTTATCCAGGCGCCGACTGTGGAAGCGACCACGTCCCAGTCATCTGCAAACTAAAGGTGAAACTCCGGCGATTGAAGAAGCCTAGTGCAGCAGCAAAACTGATATGCAACACGCTCGTGAATTACCTCAACCTACAGAAAGAATACACTAACAGCGTGAAAATCCAATATGAAGAAAAAGTTGGAAAAGGACAATCGAAATGGGACTCGCTCAAGGAAGCGATAGTGACATCAGCAAACAACATTGACACAAAGGGAAAAACGAATGGATGACTGAACAGATTCTCGACATGATGCAAAGGAGGCAGAAAATGATATCAAGACATCGAATGGAGTACAGGGAACTACACAAGGAAATAAGGAACAAATGCACACAGGCTAACGAGAAATGGCTCAAGGACAAATGTGCAGAAGTAGAAAGACTGAGCAGGCATAATAAAACATACATGCAAAAAGAAATAAAAGAACAGACATGCAAAAAAAAACAAAAAAAAAACTGCTCTTCAACAGGATGTATAAAATCTAAGGATGGAATAATCATATTGGAGAAAGAGGAAATACTGCAACGATGGGAAGAATATATAAAAGATCTTTTCCACGACAAGAGAGAGCAAACAATAATACGCAAAGATGAGGATGGACCGGAAATATTAAAGTGTGAAGTGGAATCGGCAATAGCCAAACTGAACAGAAACAAAGCTGCGGGACCAGACGGCAAAGTCATAGAGATGCTGATCGCCCTGGAATAATTTCTCATAGAGAAAATTACATAAATAATAAATGAAATTTATAATAGTGGTGTAATACCAGATGACCTCAGCAAGTCGATCTTCATAGCGCTGCCTAAGAAGCCAGGAGCAAACGAGTGCGAACTCTATAGAACCCTCAGTTAAATGAGCCATGTAACAAAACTGATTGTCCGAATCCTGATGAATAGAGCGAGAAGCAGAATCAGGCTAGAGAAAGGACGATAACAGTGTGGTTTCGTCAAAGACACCAGAACAAGGAACGCCATATTTATGATTAGGATGCTCTCTGAAAGAGCAATACAAATGAAGAAGGACTTGTACCTATGTTTTATTGATTATGCAAAGGCGTTTGACAAAATACGCCACAAAAAATTGATGGAGATGATTGGCAGCCTCGAAATATTTGGGAAAGACGTAAGAGTAATCAAGAATCTCTACTGCCTGCATTCGAACAGGTAACGAATTCAGCAATTATACTAAGATTGAAAGGGGCTTAAGACAAGGATGTGTCTTTTCACCGGATCTATTCAACTTGTACAGCAAAACTATTCTGAGAACCCTAGAAGTTATGCCAGGATTCGTCATCTGAGGCCACAATTTAAACAATATAAGGTTCGAAGATGATACAGTGCTGATAGCAGGCACAGAAAGAAAACTACAAGACCTTCTACCGAAGGTAGCTGAAGAGAGTGACAAGAAAGGACTACAAATAAACTGCAAGAAAACCGAATGCATGGTCATCAGCAAAAAAGTAGCCCAAAATGCCAATTACAGGTAAGGGACTTTAAAATCAAGCAGGTACAGAAATTTAAATACCTAAGAAGTGTTCTAAGACAGAAAGTGCGACACTGAGATTCGAAGGCGAATTTTAATGGCGAAAGAGGCATTTCAGAAGTTGAGTAAAGTATGAAGAAACAGGACAATTTCATTAGAAACAAGGAGGAGAGTCCTGGATTGCGGTGTGATGTCGGTTCTTCAACATGGCAGTGAATGTTGGACAATGTCTTCAAAGATGAAGAAAAAACTTGAAGCAGCTGAAATGTGGTTCTACAGAAGGATGCTGCGGATATCATGGACCGAACATGTGAGCAATGACGAGGTTTTGGAAAGGATGGATACGAAAAGGAAATTAATACTGAGCATCAGGAAGAGACAACTAAAGCTCCTGGGACATGCAATGAGGAAGGAGGGCTTGGAGAACCTGATACTAACAGGCCAGATAGAGGGAAAAAGAGACAGAGGAAAGCAGCGGATAACATTTGAAGGACCTGATCAGGTGGATGACGGAACGAGGGTTGCATGGTGCAACAGGAGAAAGCGTGCTAAGAGCCAGGGGACAGGGACAGGGAGATGTGGAAAGCCATGATTGCCTACGTCCTGAAAGGACATGGTACAAAAAGAAAAAGGATAATAAGAATAATAATGATATTTAACTATCCAGTTTTTCCAAGAAGTCGTTAGGTGATCTTAACTCTAAACACGAGACACTTCCTGTTTATCTTTCTCATTTCTCTTTTCCTTCTCGCACACGGTAAGTGCAACACCAACAAGAACCTTGTTCCGGCCATGGAGGATATCCTTTCCCCTCTAGTGACTGAATTCACTGACCCATTAATGTTAGTCATGAAAATATTGCCTTGTTGAAATTCATGCCATTTACCTCTACTAATAATTACAACCAGTTATTTGCATGTGTAAAATTTGTTTTCCGATGAATTTATTCTAAGAATAGTACCACAACAGATTAAAGTTTTAAGTCATTATCGATCTATTATGAGTTTAGTGTACTTTGGTTTAGTGCCACAATATTAGGCAGACAAAAGAAGCCGTATTCAATACACTAGGGGTTTAGCAGGCTAGTTTGCTGAGGAGTACTTTGGCAGATTTAACTCGTTGTACACAAAGGCCATTTCATAGTATAAATAGGCATCGAATTTCTCTTTATTATCGGCTTCGAAGCAGGGAGGGCAATCAATAGACTGGCTTTACTTCCTCTGCAGTAGCTTCTTAAATCATAATTGCAAAATGAATTGCTTCTGTTGCACCTTATGTGTGCTAATTCGGAGAAATCTAACACGCCCTTGTTTGCTTTAACACTAAATAGATGTAATTTTTCAAATCTATATATGTTTGTGTGCCGTGTTTTGAAATTAATAAAAACGAAAAACAGTAACGAAGTAGCTCTTAACTAATTGTATTCATACATTTAAACACCAGACACAACGTATATGAGATTGTACGACGCCATTCTTGATTGGATAATAGCTTACTTCAACTCAGTTTTCGTTCATGGATCTTTCATTCTGAGTATCAAGTAAAAATAATCATTCGTGACACTGTGAACATATTCTATAAGATACACAGCCAAACTGCCATTAACGACTTGCAGTAATTATAGTAACATTTTATTTTAAGATAGAACAATGTTTTTAAATAACATATTTCTTTCGGACAGAGGCGGTCAAAGCTCTCCATAGTTTCCTTTTTATTATCTCTGAATTGCGAGAGAGAAAGAGAGAGAGAGTGATTTATCGTCTTCATGGTTTGGGATTCAAATTAAGCCTTTTCCTAGATTAACTGCCACCCAAGGTTAGAGAGAGCTTAGTCTCGAGATTTTGAATGATTTTAACAAATCACTCAATAAGTTCGGGCCCGACATATAGATGGTACTACTAATAAAAAATCCCTATGATTTTTAAGAGTACTAGCCTTCAAATGACACGTGACAAAAAAGTGAAGCTACTATTGCAGATTTTCATAATAGAAAAATCTGAATTTCGTGTGTTGATAAAATATTACTTTCTGATGGGGAAAATACTGTTCTAGCTAAGCAATAACTTGAAAAACGTTATTCAAACTCTGCTTTATCGGAAACAACTGTTAAGAGGTGGTATGATGAGTTTAAACGCGGTCGTACAGATAAATGATGCTGAACGCCCAGGTTGCCCTAAATCGGCAGTTGTCCCGGAAGACACCCAAGAAGTCCACAAACTCGTTTTGGCCGATCGTAAATTGAAGCTGCGTGAGATAGCAGAGGAGTTGAACATATCAGAAGGCAGTGTATTGACCATTTTGCATGAACATTTGTCGATAGCTCTATTTAAAGTGGGTACTGTGTTTACTTACAGTCGATTAAAACCAACAATGCGTTGTTTGCAACTGATTCAATGTAGCAAGGAGGAGTTTTAGCGTAAATATGTGACAATGTATGAAACGTGGATCCACCTCTTTACTCCGGAATCAAATGGGCAGTTAGCTGAGTGGCGAGCAGCATGTGTAATTTGTCTGAAGCAACCAAAGACGCAAACATCAGCAGGCAATATTTTGGCCTCCGTATTTTGGGATGAGCAAGGTATTTTGTTCATCGATTACCTTGAGAAAGGAAGAACAATTAATAGCCAATATCATATAGTATTATTGGTGAGTTTGAAGAAAATGATCACCAAAGGACAGCCACAAATGAAGAAGAAAAAAGTGTTCTTTCTCCAAGACAACGCACCGTGTCACAAGTCGATCGCAACGATAGCAAAAATACATGAATTAAAATTGCTATCACATCCACCACATTCTCTAGATCTAGCTTCTAGTGACTTCTGGCTATTTGCAGATGCCAAAAGAATGCTCCAGGGAAAGAGATTTGGTTCCAATGAAGAAGTGCTATCGGAAAGTAAGATGTATTTTGAGGCCAAAGACAAATCGTTCTACAAAAAAGGCATCGAATTATTAGAGAAGCGTTGGAATCAGTGTATCACTCTAGAAGGAGACTATGTTGATATATAAAGTTGAACTTTGCCTAAAAGTTGTTGTTTTATTAGTTTGTCCCGCGATTTATTGGGTTATGTGCAATTATGTATTTTATTCTATTTTCCATAACATGCAAGTGATGAGTATCCATGTTATGCACCGCATCTTTCTGCATCACTTACCTTCAATACGTTCTGTGAGTGCCAATTTTTCTAAATCATATTTTCTCATTATGTGTCTTAGAAATTCCAACTGTCTCCGATTCTAAATCTGTTTTTTTTTTGTTTCCAGGACTCTGCACCATGCCACACAAGCAAGATGACTGAGTCATGACTTTCAGACAATTTTTAGCGAATCCATCACCCTTACATCTGTCCACATAACCTCCCAGATTGCAACCCCCTTGATTATTTTATATGGGTCGCAGTTGAGAGAGAGACCAACAAAATTCCTTGTAACACCAAAGATGAACTGGAAGCAAGGATTATGGCAGCATTCACTAACTTAAACAGAGAGACTGTCCAGAGGAGTTGCAGAAGATTCCGAAATCGTTTGGAGGTCGTCATTGAGTCCAATAGCGATTTTAATGAATAAATTTACTCTTTAGTATTTCTATCTGTTAAAATGAGTAGACAGTATTATTTTCATTTTTTGCGTAATTTAGACGACAATTTATCCATTTTGTATTACTGCGTACCCTTGTCAGTTTTTGTTCACCCAATTCCTAACACAGCATATATATATATATATGCCTGTAGACTAGTAGTGTTTGTGCATATATATATATATATATAACTCGCTTACATAGTGTCTGAAAATGTGAACAAATTTACTAGATTGCGACTGAAATATGACAGTTAATGATATGCCAATATCTTGCATGAATATTTTTTTTACTTTTTTTTAACGCAAGTACATTTTCTAATTATTTATCATCCGTTTGGACTGTCATTAAGTGACGGGTTGCACAGGTGGGGGTGAAATAATAACGTTGCCAAATCAAATATGATTCAATGATTTACCAATTATTATTTTATTTGTCGTCTACACAGATCCAGTCAGTAAATCGTTTTGTACTCGCGACGATGGGTCACGAACAGAATAATAGTTTCATTAGACAAATTTGAGGCTCACTTCTGGGAACAGTTTTGACGCGGACAGTCAGGACAAAACAAAACCCACATTTCCATAGTTTTTAAATCCGTTCATAATGAGTTCGTTAGCAACTCAGTGCTTCCCGAATTTTGTCCTAATTTAGATTATGTTTTTATTTTATTTCATAAAATACAATTTACCTTCACTACACAGACGGTCATTGCTCTCCAGATATTTCTTTTATTCATTATTTGTGACTTATGGTATATTGGAAAATATAGTCGTTTTCCGTTATTTTTTTCCAGTTTTTGAAATCAGAATTGTCGTAGTAGACTGATTGTTGTTACAGTAAACGTAATGTACCAGGTATATTCAAATACAGTGCGTGTTTTTATGTTCATCTTTTCTTTTTTTATGTCAAAATACGGGATGGTACATCAACACGGGTACTTTAGAAGAGGTTAAAAAAAAAATGTAAGAAAACAAAAGTGGCTTTAGGAAATAAAGAAGGAGAACCATTTATTTGCCACGTGTCCATGATGATGCCCAGTACTGCAATATTTTACAACAGTAGAACTACTAGTACTGTTCAGAAGCTAAGGTCGAATTATCCACGAGAAAAAAAAAATCACGTTTTACACCATAGTCCATGGTTAATATTACGCATAAATTTGTCTTATACATGACTCTATACGGTAGATAAAAGTAAGTTAAGACGAACGGCTATAAAAAAAAAAAAAAAAGAAAAAGAAAAAAAAGAAAAAAAAGAAAATTGGTGCTACTGTAGCGTGAGGTCTACTGCGGTTTTCGTTTTTGTTCTTTTAATCGTCACGTCTCAATACTATACGTACACAACTCCAAAAACAAAACAAAAAAACAACACCTTCTCTGAAAACAGAGGCATTTTATGCAAGCCGGTACATTTTATTTGCATATGAAGAACGGGATTTCACGTTACTTTGTGAGACACGCCAGTATATAATTAGACGCGCCCGCTATATTTCTTTTCTTTTTCGCTCCCCACCAATTTTTGGGCGAGAATTTCTGCCTCTTTGCGAATCTTCACCGCTGAAATAAGACTACTCAAAACCATTATATGTTATAGTTCTTTCTAATATATACAGTGAGTTGTGGCGTACAAGTCGAAGACTTTTAGCTCAAAATTCTGAATTAGAACTACACCTGATTTATAGGTCAACCCCCTAACATAGGCTTCAGTCAGCGTTAACACTTATTGTATCAGCTGTTAGACGCGATGCGTCCTGTAACGTTATTAGAATACGGGATTTATTTTATTATATTATATTAATTTCTGTGTTAATATGCCAAATATGTTCACCAAATAAATTTTAGTTGGATATATCTGTAGCAGCCTGATGGATGCACGGTCAGTAATGTACAGAGTGCTTGTTTACAATTCGGTGGTAAAAGTTTACATCTTACACCCACCATATAAGTCGACCCTCAGTTTTGAAAAGATCTGTTTTGTCTTGAAAACTCAACGTGTACTCCGCAATTTACTTTTAATTTAATTTTTTTAAATCGTGTGGAAATTTTAAAGCATGCTTTTGGCATTCTTTTCTTTTTCTGTTAAATGCGGTTGTAGCCGAGAGGTGCGTGTTCTTTGTACGTCGGGATTCACCAGTGTAGCGTGGGGGTGAATGTTCCTTGAACGTCGGGAGTCACTAGGGAGCTGATTAATGTTTCTTTGATTCGGCCTGCGTCATAGTTAACCAAACTCCATACAGCTTACAAGGTTATGAAAATTTATCATCAGAAGGTTGATAGTCGGCAGGTTGGAATGTGTGGAATAGTGTAGAAGAGTTGAATAATAAAATATACATTTTTCATGTTAAAATAGAAATTTATTAAAAGGAGGAATAACAAGAATTCGTAGAAATTAATGTTCACTGAGAAAGTTAAGGTATCAAGAGTTCGTACAAAATGTTCGTAGTAGTAATTGTTGAAAGAGATAAGGAGAAAGAGAAAGTAGACAATATCCAGTTCGCTTGAAGTTACATTTTAGATGTTTGTCTCTCTTTCGCTGCTCCCATCTTTCTGACTCTTGACTGACGCCGAGGTCATTTATATAGTCTTTTTGAAATTTCATCATGGACACGTGTCACTGGATCGCCAAGTCCTTCCAAGTCTTACAAGTCGCTCCTATTGGTCAAATACCTACTTGCGAAATTTGGTTCCGACTTTTTCGTAAATCACGTGGTCAATCCTTTTTCTATTTGAGAAAACCAGGATTTCACACATCAGTGTGAGTTTTTGTAAAAGTGAAGAAGGAGGTTGGTTTTAATTAATTTCTTATCTGCTACACGGTATCTATTTTTGTTGATTTAAGTGTTCAAGTGATGAGGATTTTGTTTTTTGGTGTAATACTATGATTATGTAGCGCCAGTCAACAGGATCAAAGAAATGTTCATTGTCGTGTAATGAAATATACGAAATAGGGTGGATAAAAAACATGACATCTTGATAATACAATGGCCAAAGAATACTTCAAATATTAAAACTCACAACATGACTGACAAGACGAGTTTAAATTAAAATCAATTTCTTACGGTCTTTGGTATTATATTTTATCTAATAAAATGAATAAATTGATAAAATTAATCCTACATTTCTGTTTTTTTTTTACCGTGTATTTTAAACTATTTATAAAGTGTTGCGAAAAGTTTCATGGAATAATGGTTACCTAAATAAATACTTTTATTATAGTTAGAGTAGTAGAACTGAAGTTCCTGGGACAGGCAATGAGAAGGGAAAGCCTGGAGAATCTGATACTGACTGGCCAGATAGAAGGCAAGGGAGACAGAGGAAGGCAGCGGATAACATATTTGCAGGACCTGATCAGGTGGATGACGGAACGGGGGTTGCCTGGAGTAACAGGAGCAAGCATACTGGGAGCCACAAGCGATAGGGAGACGTGGAGAACCATGATCGTCTACGTCCTGAAAGGACAGGGCACATAGAAGAAGAAGAAGTATCCCAGTGTTTCGACTCAAACAGTTTTAAAAATTCGCAATATCAAAAGTTTGCGGCAAAAATTATTCATATTGCTTGAATATTTTAGTCGAGCCACGTCTATTTACCGTTTGTCTGCGCTTATTTCATGCAGAAAATTTAAAACTTATATCTTTTTACTTAGTTGATGAAAAGCGGTTATACTAAAAGATTTATTTTTGAATAGCATGAAATGAGTTTTCATGGCTTTTGAATGTAGTTCTTCGCCAATAAATGCCCACTATATGAATGATAAATAGTTTTTAATTAAAATTTCTGATCGTTCTTTTATAACCTTAGATGTCACATTAATCAATCGGCATTCATTGGGTCATTCCGAGAGGTCTAAACATTAATCAATTAACATATTACGCTATAAAATCTGTTGTTTTAAAATCATGAGCAACAATGTAAAAAGTAGAAACAACTTCCCATGGAACGGAATTAATTATAAACGTGCTTATCAGTGAAATCTGTTTCAGATACGTGACATTACTGATGATTTCTTGACGCATCGGCGTGTCATTTGTCGTAATGTCTTCACACCGTTTTTATTATTAGCCTGAAGCTTTCAAGTAGGTACCTCCACTCATATTCGATAACTACCCTTTAAATTTAATTTTTAAAATAAAAATATTTTCTTGAAACTTTATTTTAGTTTTAATTGAAAGCAAAATGATTAAATTTACTATTTCCAGTAAGCAAAATACTCTGGGATATTTCGAACAGAAATTGTTGAACAGGTGACTTGTTCCCTGTTTATGATGTGGTTTCCGGCTTTCTCTTTTCTAATCTTCTTACTCTTACGTAGCCTCCTGCGTATCAGTGGCGTTACCGCCTTGCTTGGGGTGATATGATAAAAAAAAAAAATATATATATATATTCACCGGAATCTAAAATTTTGAGATTTTTTATTTTTTTAACTTTTTGGTCATTTTTGAGCAATCGACACATTTGTAAACAGAAGTTAATTCTCGGTTTTAAAAATCTTGCAAAAAACAATATACATATATATACGTTATTGTTGGAAAATTAACAAATTTAAGTTAAATTAATATTATTTATACAAGTCTTACTTATTTATAGCATGAAATTTAGAGTAAACCTATTTCTTAAAGACAGTGTGTTGATCTTTCTGACCTTTCCCCGTATATTTGATATATGATCACAGCCATACAAATGCTAGGTAAGTGTAAAGCGACTGGAATTAACAAAATCATCCAAATTTCTTTCGTGTAAGTGGAAGAAACTCTGAAACATGACTTTTAATGTGCACATAGAAATTACCATACAAAAAAAATGAGAAACTATTTAAAAAATACGAAGCGACGACGATTTGTATAAAACTTTAATTTTCGATTAGTCAATTTTGTCTTCCTGTAATAACTTGATAACTTAACGCCAAAAAATGTTTGAAGTATTTTAAAAATATTTTTGAAACTATATAAATGATTCTAATTAGAAAAAATGAAAACTATTCTTTTAAAATTTAAATTATTAATCGAAAAAACATTCTTCAGACAATAATGTTCTTAATATATATCAATTATTAAAGCAATTAAAACCTTATCAAATTAAATAATGTCATAACTTTATTTTACTACTGGAAGCAGACTTTCTGAAAGAGGCAAAACGTTTGAAAAAAAGATGATTTACATTTCTCAATGAGTCTTGCGTTTAACTAATAAAACCAATTTTACTAACAAAATTTAATTTCTTAAAATTTCATGAATATATATATACAAATGTAATATATTTACCAACGATCTTTTAAAATAATGATCTTAAAAATAATTTCATTCATTTGTGAATAAGTCCTGAAATTATCATTCAAAACCAACAATTATTTGATTTCTGCAATAATTTCCAAATTAATGTGTTTGTCACAGGAAAAAATCTAAGTTTCGTAATATTACATTATCCATTATAAACTTTCGTAAGGATTTGGCTACCCTCTAACGAAAATCAAAACAAGTTTTATTTTACCAAAATTTCGACCGTGTTTAAAAGGATGAAAAAAAATGCTTTGTTCGTTCCTCTTAATAATAACAACAAACATTTTGATGGAAAAAGTTCGTTTTTATTAAGTTTGGGGCCTTTTTCTTCATACTATGCTGTTTTTTAGCGATTTAGTGGAGTTACCTACTTTTAAGCATGAAAACTCTCAGATTATTAAAAAAAACATTTTAAGCATGATAACTTTCTAAAAATAACTGACATTTCTTTCGTGGGGATACTCTCCTGAGCATGAAAATTTGAAACTTGAGGATTTCCTAAAATTAAACAGGCTCAGATGATATTATCGGAAAAAACAAATATAACCCTTTTTCTGTCTATTCTAGCTAGAATACCGTAAGAGAGGCCTCCTCCCCCCTCCAAAAATATTTCAAAGTATTTGAACACTTTTATCCCACCCAATATGCACGCGGCCATGTGTGCTGGGGAGTCGAAAGCAAAAAGTGCTTCTTAAAAATGTTAAATATATTGTTTTTTTAAACAATCCTACCTTATATCAGCGCCTGAATGAGCGTTGGGTCACTTAATTACGTCGTTTTAATTATGAGAGACGTCCTTTGATCATGTCAACCATGACACTCTGTTAAAAGGTATATTTGGGGAACATAAAATTTGAATTAGTTGAAATCACTTGCATTTCGGAACGGGAATTATGTCTCTATAAGCATCCACTGTTTTTTGTTTTTTTTTCGATATCAATATTAAAAAAAAGGCAAGTAACAGCGATGTAAAAGCCACTCAAATTAAGGAGTTCGATGAACGCTTTGGCCTTGAGTAATAGCGATATAGTTGGATTAACTTTTAATCCTGACTGGAGAGTTCGATGCTTATCAGGTGCTCCACTACACTAGTTGGCAATTTTAGGTATTTTTTGTATTGAATAATATTTGTAAAAATACTGTGTGTGTGTGCGTATATATATATATATTATAAATTATGTTTTAGAACATGTACATAAACCCAACGTCGAAACAACCATATGATTGTAGAGGACATATATAGAAAAAATTATGTACATGTTCTAAAACAATTTATAATAAATATTCACAGCTCTATACATCATATATCGAGCATTGTTTTAAGTTAATGCTTTGGACGGTGAAAAAAAATTCTTTCTTCGTTCTGTACTCACTCATATATATATATATATATATAGATAAGTAGTATATCCCGGCGTTGCTCGGGTGTAATAAAAGCTTTAAAACTAATCCATGGTCCTGGAGCTCAGACTCTTTGGACGTTGGCACGAAAGACTGAAAAGCAATAGTTGTTTCCAGTTAAAGCGAAACCGTAGACTGAAAGAAAAATGAATGGTTGTAAGTCAAATTTTGATTTCCTGGTTTCGATGTCAAATATGTTTTTTCGTCGTAAACTGAATTTTGAAGGCTAAATAAGTCCTCTGAGTAAATGGTATCATGGCTGAGACTAAGAACTACAATTATACCTACTTAGAGCCAAACCCGAAGCAAAAACTAAGATAAAAGGGCTGAAAAAAAATACAGACATACAGGCAGATAAACAGACAGACACACACACACAAACATCTTGCCATATATATATATATATATATATATATATATTCGAATTTCTGCACTATTGTAAGAACTGCAACCTTGAAACTTCTGAATATCGTTTCTTAGGTCTTTGTCTATGAGTGTATCAAATTTGATTAAAATCAGACCACTTCTTCTATAACCCAATTTTTTCGATTATCGATATTTATCGGGGGGGTACCTCGACACAAAACTTAGCTAAGAACACTTGCACACTCTTATAGTACAACTGTGTAAATTTTCAAGTAAATCGGTTCAGCCGTTTCGGAGTCTATAGGTAACGGGGACACACACACACACAAAGTCCCATTTATAAATCAGTTTAGATATTTCTGGGTTAATAAAACAGTGCTCGATGTAATATAACAGAGCTCTATGGTATATATTAATAAATATACATATTATCCCACGTCTAGAGCACGCCCCGGAGTTTTATGTAGTTCATTATAAGCACCTAATGATTGAACAGTGCATGAAACTCAAAGACGCTACAGACGTAGAATAATGTGTGTGTGTTAGTGTGGAGAGGTTTTTCACTGAATTGAGCAGTGTTGTTTTTGTCATACCAACTTCGAAGTTTTGTGAAGGCATTATGTCTTCACTCTTCAGGCGTATTGTTTTCTGGTGTTTCGCAATGGTTGTTCGTATGAATTTCAATGAGTGATACTTTTTGTTTGCTAAATTTGTATTTTTTTTAAATGGTGTAGGTAGTTATTTTTTAATTGCATTTATTTTCTTGACTTCTCAGCGTGCTTGTTTGATGTAAGGTTTTTTAACGGTACAAATAGTTAATTGCTTTTAAAGTGGTGTTATAGTTTGCAAATAGTTAATTGCATTTCATTGCTTCTCTTTTTAGCGTGCCTAAATGTTTGCCAGTTTAATTTGATTGCATGAAGTTGACCTCTTTTTTACTGTGTTAGGTCGCCATTTTTTTTCCGTGCTAGTATGTGTGCCCATTTAAATTTATATTCGTGTGTATATGCAAGTTGGTTGCTTTTCCGTTTGGTGTGTAATTTTTCCGTTTGGTAATTTTTGTATTAATTAGTTGATTTGTTTTGATTTTTCTTAATGTTTTTTTTTTTTATCGTGATTAAGACTTTATATATTTATCTGATAATTCCGGAGTTGTATTTTGTGTTTTCTCTTGAGATTTTTTGTTATTGTTGTTATCTAGCTAGAAAAGTAAATATTTGTTCAAATCTCCTCTAAATTTCTCAGTTTTTTTTGTTTTTTTTTTTAATCATCTCACCCCAAGCAAGGCATTCCACTGCCACTATTGCGCATGGGGCTACATAGGGGAAGGTAAAGAGAAGGAGTGGATAGACATAGGGAATGTCAGGAGAAAGGTGACATGAGTAAGGATAGCGAGAATGAGGGTTGGGCAGATGGGAAGAGTGTTTGATAGAATGGGAGCAGGTTAGTGTGTTAGGAGGTGTGTATTGACCTTACGTTTAAACTCCTGGAGATTGTAGCCATCGGGGAAGCAATCGTTTGGAAGAGAATTCCACAGTCGGGAAGTGCGAGGAAAGAAACTGTTGGAGTAGAAGTTACGGCTGCATTTTATCGGTTTCACTGTAAAAGGGTGGGATCTAGTTGCCAATCTAGTATCTCGTGCAAATTCGTATTTAGGGGGCACCAGTGATCTAAGTTCATCAGAGCAGAAGCCGTGAAAGTATTTATAGAAGAGACACAGGGAAGCCACGTCTCGCCGGTGGGAGAGAGACTGCAGGCGGTCTGCCAAGTCGGTATCTATCTCATTTTTCTTGTTTCGGTGATTAACGCTAATAAACGCAGCTTGCAGTTTATGCAATTGTTGTTGTGTATGCTGGTCTTTCTATATTTTCCCATTTAATGTTGATGTTGATTCCACTAGATATATATATGCTACAGAATATTTACTTATTAGAATGAGATATAGCAAAATCAAAATAAAATAAAAATAATATTTTTTGTATTTTATCTATTATCTATCTTGACATAAATTATGACTGTATCTTCTCGAGGATCATACGATGCACGAATTTTGAAAGACATTAATAAAGTAATAATTACAGTCATTAAAACACAGTGATCTGTTAGAGATAAAAAAAGTGAATGAGAAAAAATGACTTACCTGGAGAACTGTCATAATAAGCCAGAAAAAAGCTACGAAATATGCGCTTGTAATCCTGTATTTAATAAAAGAAAAAAAACTTGTCAGTGATGAAAATTCATAGATACGATTGAAGTGAATAAATTTATAATGAAGATACATAAATAAAATTGCTTTGATAAATCATAAATTTAAAATCTCAGAAAAAATACTTAATCCTCACGTACAGCATCACAAAATCGAGAGCTGGTGTTGTAATTCAGATGTCAAATTTTAAAGAATGTAGATTTTGTATCTAATCCTGACAAAATTAATATTTTTTATCTATTCTCCTACTAGAAGCAGTTGTAATTTTAAATACAATTTTTTCGCTTTTTGCCTGCGCATATTTTCTGAGACATGTACATATTTAAATTATAAGGCTTATAAAGGCGTTTTAGAAGTTAATACTTTGAGAAAAAATGATTAATTTTTATATATTTTGAAATTACGAATTATTTTTAGACAAATGATGTAGATCGGCTCAGTGCCATGTGCGATACACGCTTTGGGCGATCATGTCTCAAGACATGACTGACTGGGCAGAAGATTATCCCGCAGTAGGTTGCCATTGCTTTCTGCGGTAGACTGGTTGCCGACCAAGGCTAGAGAACCCAATCTGTCCTATTATTTAACCCATAACTGGAGGGAAGAAATGGGTTAATACCTTTCCCAAGGGTATTTGCGCGTAAGTGAATGCAAGGAATTCAACTGGAATTCGAACTCGGTTCCCTGATTTTTTTTTTTTTTATAAGCGTTTCACCCCGAGCAAGGCATGTCACTGCCACTACTGTGCAGGGGGCTACGTAGAGTGGAGAAAGGCTGGTTAAATATAGGAAATAACAGAGGGTGGGTGATAGGCGGGTGAGGATACCGAGAATGAGGGTTGGGTAGATGAGAGTGTTGTGAGAATAGTTGGGAGTTAGTGTGATAGGAGGTGTCTATTGATCCTACATTTAAACACCTGGAGATTGTAACTGTCGGGAAAGCAGACTTGTGGAAGGGAGTTCCACAGGCGGGAAGCGCGAGAAAAGAAGCTGTTGGAGTAGAATTTACGGTTACATCTTATTTGTTTAACTGTAAAAGGGTGGGACCTAGTTGCTAATCTAGTATCTCGTGTAAATTCGTGCTTAGGCGGCACCAGTGATCTAAGCTCATCGGAGCAGAAGCCATGAAAGTACTTGTAGAAGAGGCACAGGGAAGCTACATCACGCCGGTGTGAGAGCAGCTGCAGCCGGTCTGCCAAGTCAGTATCAACCACGTTACAGATCCTCCTTTGTATTTTGTCAAGAAGCCCAAGGAGAGCAGCAGGGGCACCCGACCAGATATGGCAGCAATATTCAATACACGGGCGGATGGTAGATTTGTATATGTGCAGAATAGTTTCCCGAGCCGATATCCACTGCGCCACAACGCACATCCTACAGATCTGTTTCGCCGTATCACAACTCATCAGTACGGTTAGACTCCGATTGCTTTTTTACCCAGGATTGAAACCCGACCGAAATGGCGTCAGTCGGCGACTCTACCCCTGGGCTATGGGCGTTCGGCTCAGTAGTCATATATACGATTCATGACTTGTCGACTAACTATTCCTATTGCTTTTACACACACATGTATGAGTGTGTGGATATATTTAGGCAGAATATCCTCATATAATGATGTCTTATTAAATAATTTAGATATATTATGAGCACTTATTATTATAATCCTTTCGTAATCACGAATAAGTTTCATGGTATGGTAATTAACATAGCAAGAAAAGCGCTGTCTATATTTTCATGAGTTTTATTTTTATAGTCTCAAGTAATTTCAATCTTGTTCGAGATCATCTTCTAGGGGTGGATTGCTAAGACATGTAGTTATCCGTTTTGAATATCTTATTGTTTAACTGTTACAAGTTTTGAGCGTATACGTAAGAATGAGAAGCCAATTTAAAAATTAGGGAGATAACTTAATTTTTTAATTTCTATAAAATTTTCGCCTTGAATTACTGTATTTTTCTTTCAAAAAATGACATATTCTAAAGACGTACAGTTATAAGTATTTTAGAACATTGTTAATATACCTATAATTTTGTTTAGTGTCGGTTTTAATATTTTGATAAATATGGCGAAACCATATAGTTTGTTGTATAAAATGAATTGCTTTTCATAGAGAACTCGTATATATGTATGCATGTATAAAGGGTGTCTCAAAAATATTTTTACAAACTTTTTGGCTAGGTTTCCCACAAAAGCCCAATTTGTGTAATAAAGTATCTCCCGTGGTGAGTGATCAGAGTGTGAAAGACACTGCACATATTGTAAATGATAGGAATAAAGGAGCTTTCCCTGTTCTCTCAACTGTATAATGAATGTTAATTGATTTTCTGCTTGTCAGAAAGCCTCATCTGTTGGTCCAGTCTTTAAGAACTCGGGTGAACCGTCCGACCCTTCCAACTATCAGATTTCTACCTCTTTTTGGCAAACTATCCCAGGCCCTAATCAATGCTAAATTAGGCAAGCTTCTCACATCGCAGCACCATTTTTTCCAGATAAGCAATATGACTCATTTCTCTAGGTCAATTGTTGATGTATTAACCATTATTACGGAAAGAATTTAGTAAACTTTAGATAAGAATGTACGTTGTGTTGCAGTAGATATCGACGCGGAACGACAAATCGGAGAGAGAGTTCGAATTCCAGTTGAATTCCTTGCATTCACCTACGCACAAATACCCTTGGAAAAGGCATTAATCCGTCTCTTCCCTCCATTTTGGGTTAAATAATAGGACAGGTTGGGTTCTATAACCTTGGCTGGCAACCAGTCTACCGTAGGAAGCAATGTCAACCTACTGCGGGATAATAATATGCTCAGTCAGTCATGTCTCTTTCGCCCAAAGCGTGTGTCACATATGGCACTTGACTGAATGACCATATAAGACTGGTGAAACTTGGGCTGTTGCAGTGGACACCGCGAAAGCATTCGACAAGATTTAGCATATTGGTTCGAAAATGGTGTCTCCGGACAAATTTTTTCAACTGATTCGGTGTCTTATGAAATCGCAGAATGAAAGTAATTCTTAACGGCCACTCTTTTAGTTCCTCCTGTATTAATGTAGGCTTTCCTTAGATATCTATTTTTAGTTCTACTATGTTTTACATTTTCGACGACCTTGATGACATCAGCTCTCAAATTGGTATGCTGATAACAACCATTTACTCCTGTCTCAATAGTATGTCTGATCAGTTCGATAATATCAAATTTGCGACTAGGTTAAAAAATGAACTATAAACTGTTGTCAACTTAGACAAAAAATGACTTATTAATTTTAACGCCCCTTAAAACAAAACTGTTCCCTATTAATCATCCAAGAGACCCCTTTTTGCCTTCCACCAGCATGGCTGATGCTAACCTCCCGAAGAATGACTTGCCGCGCCTTCTAAGGTTAGCACTATGCTGACATGAAGTGGAAAGACTAGATTGAATTCATTTCTAGGTCAAGCTGCTAAGAAACTTGGTTCGCTCTATCGCGCTGGATAATCTCTCTAGAATCTATCGTACATATTCTATAACAGTTGAATATTACGACCGCATTTTGTCTGGTGCTCCTGCTATTTATTGAAATATTCTTGATAAAATTCAAATGTTAATCAGCAATATTATTGGTCCTGATCTGGCATCTCGGCTTGAATCTTTTTCCCACCGCCGTAAAGTTGCTTCTCTGTGCCTTTTCTATAAATACTTTCATCGTAATTGTTCGGATGGGCTCTCCGCTATGGTACCTAGATTTTTTTTATTATTTAAGATCAATACTATATTGCCATAGTCTTAATTTACAGTTGGATTGGCAGATGTAACCGTAAGTTCTATGCTAACAGTTGTTTTTTCTCACACTTGTTACTTATGGAACTCTTAAAAAATTTAAATGCAATGTCAATCACTATCTACTGTCTTCCTGATTACTATTTTATGGCTCCCGCTTCTATTTATTTAATTCTTTCATATCCGTTAATCCCTTCTATCTTAGTGGCTTTACAGCCTTGCTTAGGGTAAATCTGATTTCAGAAAACAAACATGGATATTGGAAAAATGTCCGCATCCCATGACTGTAACAATTACACTACTTTTTTACGTTACGCACGTCACCCAGCCGAGTTGATTTCTACAAATGAGAGGATAAAACCACTCAGAATGCTGTTCTCTAATCTTTGGGAATTTCGCGTTCTATATTGATAGACACAATATAATGAAAAAAAAAAAGCAAACATTTTTATTCATAAAAAAAAAAAGTTAAAATGGAAAAAAAATCAACGAGTGTGAGGCTCCTGAAAAGGATCGAACTTAAGATAGCAATTATGAACTTCACCATCAGCTTACTAACGACCAATTTATAGTTACGGCGAGGCACTTTGTGCCCTTGTAGATGTAGGAGAAAATACATGAACATTTTTATCCAAACTAATATGATTAGAAGACGTTTGTCCTTCCTGATTGACAATTTTTTGTGGGACTTAAGAAAATTAAACAAGCATTTACAAGAATTGATCTGCTCCAAATGACGTCAGAAGTTTAACGAGCCATTGCCTTTTCTTTACGGGTTTAACTTTTTACTTTTTTTTAAATATATACTTTGCGTAATTTAAGACTTTCTAAAAGATACCGGGACAAGGAATGCAATATTCATGCTCAGAATGCGATCTGAACGGACAATAAAAATGTAGAAGGACCTTTATCTGTGCCTTATAAACTACGCAAAGGCGTTCGACAAAGTACGACACAAGGAATTGATAGAGATGCTCGACAACCTCGACGTTTTCAGAAAAGACTTTACGATAATCAAGAATCTATATTGGCAGCAAACCGCTTGTGTACGGATAGGAAGTGAACTCAGTAGGCATGCAAAAATAGAAAGGGGCGTAAAACAAGAATGTTTTCTCACCGGTACTTTTCAACCTGTACGGTGAAGCAATTATGAGAGAAATAAAAGCCTAGTCATTGCCATCGTCATTGGCGCCGAGAGCCTCAACAATATCAGATACGCGGATAGCAGACACGGAAATGAAAATGTAGGACCTTCTCACAGAAGGTAGCATAAGAAAGTGAGAAGAAATGACTTATCATAAACTTCAAGAAAACAATATATGGTCATCAAAAAAAGAGGAAACCAATATGCCAACTACAAGTTGGAGAAAATAAAATAAAACAAGTAAAAAAATTCAAATACATGGGAAGTATTTTGACAGAGGATGGAAAGTGCGACAAGGAGATTCAAAGACACATTTCAGAAGCTAACTAGTGTACTGAAAGACAGGAAAATTTCATTAGAAACAAAGAAGAGTGCTGGATTGCTATGTAATATCCGTCCTTCCTTATAGAAGTGAATGCTGGACGATTTCATCGAAGATAAAGGAGAGTTTTGAGGCAGCAGAAATGTGGTTTTACAGAAGCATGCTGGAGATTCCGTGGACGGAGCACGTGAGCAACGATGAGGTGTTTGAGAAGAAAATTCACACTCCCGTTTTTGGAACTCACATTTACTTGCTTTCCTGATAGCTACAATTTCTTAAAAGTTTAAATACAACGTTAATTGCCATTTTCTATGTACTTGAATCACATCCATTGCTTATCTTTCTTCGACATCCTGTGTATCTTGTTTTTTTTTCTCTCTCTCATTGTAACCCATTGCGCATCAGCGGCTGTCCTGCCTTGTTTGGGGTGAAATAATAAGAAAAAATACATTTTGTAATCTACAAACTATGCCTAAAAATTTACCTTTACCATGAAAGTATTAAATTATGGATAAAATATTTAGATTTCGGTATTAAATAACCCGCAGAGGTTGAAACGCCGCTAAACAAAATCAACCAACCAATCAGTTGAAACCACCATACTTCCTCAAATGCAAGTGAATATGTGCGTAACAAAAGCTTGCATTCAGTAAAATATTGCGCTGATATATTCTGCTAGCAACTGAAACAGATCGTCCCTTTTATTTCGATTATTCATAGTCACTCTAATGTCCTCGTCTGTGTTACTACCACAACGTTTTGATATCTGCCAGTTTGGGTAACCTTCAGTAAATTTCGGACTGGCTTTTTATTCAATCTGCGCTGTCCATGTCTACAGATATGTTTGTTTTGTTTAATTTCTCTTTTAGTGCCACTTCAATTGACTGAGTATACCTTGACTACCCAGTCCAGCCATTGAACTCACAATTACTGAGTCACCAAATTTATTAACAAATATTTTAATTTCCTAGACCCTGGGATAATCCCGAAGCTAGAATTTGAAGCCTTAAACCTATATTTTTTTTTCTACACTTTTACTGCTGCAGTCAAACTTAGCTCTCTCCTTTACTGATTATTTTGTATTAACATCACCTTGGAAATTCAAAGAGAAATTACCTTTACGTTTGTTTGAAATAGTTTTTTCTTATCCCAAAGTATGTTAATTATAACGATGGCATACTGCTGCAAAATTATTACGAAGCCGAAAGATAAAAATTCTGACACCATAAAAGAGCAGATGACAAATGAAAAATCAAATTAATTATAAATTTAACAAAATATGTCTTTTTTAACAACGCGAATAAACTAGTTTACGAAGAATTAAAAATGATACATTTGAGAATAGCCTTTGTGTGTTAAATTTGTCATTATTGCTGAAATATTGATTAATAAAATTTATGTACTAAATACTAACCATGCATCATTAATTTCTGGTATTCATAAGAATCTTTTCACATTCACAAAATTAAAAATAAATGTCGATAATCATTTAATTCTGTTTGTTCCTCCGCTAGTTAACGGCATGGTAATTTTTTAAGCGCAGCTTAGATGTGGCACAAGGCCGAAAGTATGGGGCACCCAGTGAGAATAGAACTCACTACTAAATTGTAATGATTCTAGCGGGACAAGTGAAGAACGATTCGATTTTGTTTGCGGGGAAAGGCGGAAGATAAAAAGTATACCAGAGACGGTGTTTGGTTTTAGTGAGAGAAAAAAGAGAGTAGAGAAATAAAAATAAGGAGAGAAAAAGGAGAAAATAGAGAAAGTGACAGCTCATAGGTTTAACGTCTGCTTCAGTGAAATGGGGAAACTTTTTTTTAGTTTTGAAACTTTTCATGTGTACCCTCTTTATGTAATGTATAAATAAATATGACTTCAAACTGTTAAATTTCGCTATTTAACGATATTAGAGGAATTTCAGCTAGTATTTTGCAGTCGTGAAACTATCAAAGAGCTTATTAAGAATTTTGATTCAGAAAATTAAAATAGTAAAAACCGTGAAATTTTAATCTGTACAGTTAATTACAATTATTACTGATCAAAGTGGGTTCACCATTTTTGACATCACGAGGTTACAAATCAAATTGACATGAAAGAAATTTCAATTATATCAAAAACATTTCAGTGTGAATTTCTAAGTGTATTAGGCAATTTAATTATCAAGCAAATTAACAAGGTTTTAAATAACTGGATATTAAAAAAGAAAGTGTGAAAATAACGAATTGAACTAAACGTCGTAGAATCGGTTGCAATTTAATCTTTGGTTGAATAGTTGTATGATTTTTCAGTAATACAGTAACGCCCTTCTTTTATTCATCCATTTCAGCTTTTGCGACTACAGTCAAAATGTGATTACATGTTTGATATAAATGAAAGCGAACATGGTGTAAAGTTTTAAGTTATTTGCCTCACTACGGGTCTGTAATAGAACCCGGATGAAAACCATCGGCGAATTTCAATTCAAAACTTTTAGGAATAAATTTCAACGGAGATATTTTTTAAGTATTTTTTTTTATATAACGTATAACAGGAGTCACAAAAAAATAGGGAAATATACCAGTGGGGACAGATGGAATACTGCTGTTCTATTTGGGTGGGAGCTGCCCAGACCCCACTCTCAAGCCTTGATAGAATTCAAAAGTATCTCCGAGTCCTTGCGGGTGGTGAATTATTCTTAACCTACTCTCCCACAGGCGGGATGTGGCAAGCCTCTCGCTACTCTACCCTTATTTTCACGGAAAGTGCACCGACAAACTACATTCCCTGATCCCGCCAGATCCAACCATCACGGCACGAACGTACCATTCCATTTACATAGTAGCAATCCCCGCCTACGTTTTCTCCGTATTCTGTCGGTGAGAGATAAGTTCTTCTCGAACAACTTCTTCCCGCAATCCACTGCTCTTTGAAACCGACTCCCAACAGGATGTTTCAAACGATCACTACATTCTTAGAATGTTTAAGGTCATGATTAACCGTTATCTTCCGCTCTTAACCGCATAGATTACGTCCTAACGTAACCCTCTACCTCGAGTGGCCTCCGAGCCTTGTAAAGGGTGAACTTTATTGTAAATAAATATATATTGTAAATAATATATAAAAATAGATGAAAACATCTGTATGAATAACGGTATTGTGTTTGATTGCGAGCATACGAGAGATGCACCACGTGCTCCAGTGACAAAGTCCTGATACAAAAGATGACTGGACAAGTCTTCTACCGACCACATTGTCTTTTTTTTTTTTTAATCGTTTCACCCCAAGCAAGGCGGTACCGCCCCTGATGCGCAGGGGCCTACATTAGAGTAAAAGCTTAGATAGGAGAATAAAGAGAAAGACGAACGTGTTACAGGGGTGTCAGAAAAAGGGCAAGAAAAAGGATGGGAACACAGGTGTGAAGGCAGAGAGAAAGGAAAAGAACAACATATACAGGATGATGTAGAAAGAACTGAAGTCAGGTGGATAAGAGATGGGTATTGACATTGCATTTAAATTCCTGGGGGTTGTAGCCGTCAGGAAAGCAAGTATATGGAATAGAGTCCCACAGGCGGGAAGTGCGAGAAAAGCTGCTGATGAAGAAGAATTGTCGGCTGTATTTGGTTGATCTAACTGTAAATAGGTGGGACCTTGTTGCCAGTTTCGTTTCACGAGTAAATTCTTATGGCAGTGCGGGGGGTGAATGTGAAAGAGATCTATACTCGGTTTTTTACAGTTCTGAAACAGCACCATCTAGTGGGTGTATTGGTAGGCAAATTGGGTGAAAGTGAAGATGACGAGAAGAGAAAATTATGACAATTGAACATTGACTTAAAAATGTTACGATTGAAGTGCTCAGGAAAGCACTTACATTAGTGTTTCAAAAATTAGCAGATCTTGGGGAAAATGTTCTGAGTTTTCCCACATTTGAAACGCAGAGGAAACGAGCATGATTCGACAATGGATGTGGAATGATGTGTCCTGTCCGTAAAAGTCTGAAATGGTGGAACGAAAGAATGGAGTCAGATTTTCAACTTTGCCTCTGTGAGAACGAGGTGGCACAGTGGAAAATTCTAAATAATCAACCACTCTTTTTAGAAGAATCTTCAGATCGTTATCTTTTGCAAGTTGGGAAAAACAATGCAAAGTATTCTTTTACGTAAAATATTGCAGAATTCTAAATATGAAACTAACTAATCCCTGAAAAGTGGCTGATAATTTTTTTTTAACTATTTTTAACCAAATACAAAGCTCAAACACATCTCAAGGTAGGATTATTACAAATGCATATTGTGATAGATAATAGTTGACTATAGGTTTGAAGAGGTTACGATTGGAGTGACCGTAGAAGCATTTCTTGGGGAGTGGTCACCAAAGTAGCGATTCTTGGAAAGAAGCTTTTCGAATAGAACTTCATTCTTACCAATACGAAGGAAAAAGTGCAGTCTGTCCTTGAGTATTTGGAATGACTGGTCTTAGCTGTAAAGGTCTGAACTATAGAAAATAGGGAGTGAAGCTCGTCTAATCATTTTCCGTGGAAATAGATATTGACATTGTTTCTGTAGGAAAAGAGGTCGTGGTGGTTGGAAAACATTAACTTCAATACTTAATGAATGCTGGACAATTTCTTCGTGAATGAACCTGACACAAAGAGATGTGTTTTTGTAGAAATATACTGAAAATATTAAGATTCACTATTGTTTCGCTATTTTTTTTGTTAAAACATTTACGCCTAAAGGAAGGCAATAATACCACTAAGACGCAAAAGGTTGCTAGGCGCGAAAAAAAAGTTAAAACATTAGAATAAACCAAACCCAATTCAAAGAGGAAACAAGAAATAAACATGGTCCCGATCAAATGACAGGGACAATGTGTGAACTGGTCGATAGGTAAAATTATCAGCTCAGGTGACTAAGTAGATGAGACATATGAGTAAAGATAAAGTTTTAAGGAAAGCGGAAACAAAACGGACACTTGCGCTCAGAATCAGAAAGAGGCAACTGACACTTCTGGGGCGCACAAAGAGAAAAGAGGGCTTCGAATATTTGAGACACACGGGTTATAATACGAAAAGGAGCAGAGGGAAACAGTGATTAACCTACCTAACGAGTTTATGCAAATGAATAGCAGGATATAGCCTAGAAGCGATAATAATAAGACAAAGTTGCTTATCGTTACAAAGGATAAGAAGTTGTAGAGAGCAATAAACGCCCAAGTCCTGAAAGAACACACCACATTTATTCTTAATACCAGTATTAACTATGTGCGTTGTGGCGCAGTGGATATCGACTCGGAACGAGAAATCGGGGAACCGAGTTCGAATTCCAGTTAAATTTCTTGCATTCACTTACGCGCATATACCCTTGGGAAAGGTATTAATCTGTCTCTTCCCTCCAGTTATGGGTTAAATAACAGGACAGATTGGGTTCTATAGCCTTGGCTGGCAACCTTTCTACCGCAGAAAGCAATGGCAACCTACTGCGGGATAATCTTCTTCCCAGTCAGTCATGTCTCTTTCGAGACATGATCGCACATGGCACTTAACTGACTGAACTATGCTATTATATACATTTTTTTTTTTACACAGGAGTTGGTTGTACGTTTATTTTATAGGAAGAATAACCAGACCCAGAAAATTGTTCTTGTCAGACGTTGGCACCATCTTGCGATAATTAAATTAGAAAAGAACACTTTAGCAATAGCAAATGTGAAATCGTTTTCACACTGGTCGGTTTTATTATTTGAAACTTGATCCGATAAGGTAATTTGTTTATGACACTTAAGAGCTGTCCAACAAATAGACGACAAATCGCAGAGTTTTGGAAGGGAAGTGCGATATGTGTAAGCGTGAGAAAACTTGACCATAACACTTTTGATTAGTGCCTTTTCCTTTGTCTGGGCAGCAGTGAAATTAGCCCCCAAAATACTTTTAATAATCGACCTTGTTTGTTTTGCGCCGCATTTCACTCGTCAGCCGAAGCGATTGTGTGAGATTTTGTGAACGCCCCCTTTAATGAGTTCTCTAATTATGTTTGTCCAAGGCGATGATGACGACAGATGATAGTTAGCTTCATAAATTCAAACCATGATCACCTCCATTTATCCATACACATGAGATACAAATTTATGTTGTTTTAAAATCTCACCATCTAGTCGAGTATTAATACTCGATCACCACCGATATGCTAGTTACGTGATACACGCTTGGGTGATCATGTCTCGAAAGAGACAACTGACTGAATAGAAGATTTTAATTAATTTCTGCGGTAGACAGGTTGCCAACCAAGGCTATAGAACACAATCTGTCCTGCTATTTAGCCTATAGCTAGAGGGAGAAGAGACAGATTAATACCTTTCCAAGTGTATTGCGCGGGAGTTTCGAAGCGTAAGTAAATGCTACGAATTCAAATTCGAACTCGGCTCTCCGATTTCTCGTTCCGAACTGATATCCACTGCACCACAAGAGCACATCTAACCACCGATATAAGATATTTATATCACAAAGAGTGACAATTTGGCTTGAAGTATTTTGACTCGAATGTTAGATATCGAATACAGATATATTTCATCTTACGTTAGTAATTTGTTCCAGGAGAAGCATCTTAAGTCGAATTCACGTGGCACTAAGCTAAACCACACATAACCATTCCCAGTTCTGTATTTTATTTATAAATGCATTTTTTAATAATATATAGTCAATAAAAATATCTTTTAAGCTCACAAACAAATAAATTTTAGTTTTTAATATAGTGCAGAAAAAAGTCATATAAATTTACGTCCATACTTGTAAATGTAGATGTTTATAATTTGACGATCTTTTATTTGTGGATATGTTTTGCAATAAGACATAAAATGATTTTCAAAGGTTAAATAACAAATACAGTTATTAGAATTAATTTTCGATAGTACGTATTTTAAAGTGATTTTATTACTTTTATTCTTATGTATTGTACAGTAACATGATTTTATGTGCTTTTAACGCTTTTCTAGTGATATTATGACTTCAGTATTTGTGGCGGACAGGTGTAAAGTCGAATAAAATTCAAAACTTGATTTTTATTTTTTTTTTTGCATATTTTTGTTTTTTGACAAGCGACATATAATCGAGAACGACTTAATGCAAAACGACGTAACCCGAGGTATACCTATTCTTACAAAAATATCACAAATAAAAAAACATTTTCTGGGCACAAGTTGCATTGTCAGATTCTTTCCATTTAAAATGACTGAGGATACATGATCTAAACTGATTTATAAATGTAACTTTGTCTATATCTATGTGTGTCTACGTTACCTACAGACTCCGAAACGGCTGAACCGATTTTCTTGAAAATTTACACATTTGTACTATAAGCGTCTGCGAGTTTGCTTTTCATGTCAAGGTACCCCCGATAAATATCGAAAATCGATAATAAAAAAAATCGGGTTATAGAAGGAGTGGTCCGATTTTAATCAAATTTACTTCTTACAAAAGTTCAGATTATCGATTATATATATATATAAAACGCAAGATGTTTGTGTGTGTGTCTGTTTATCTGCCTGTATGTCTGTATTTTTTCAGCCCTTTTATTTTAGTTTTTGCTTCGGATTTGGCTCTAAGTAGGTATAATTGTAGTTCCTAGTCTCAGTCATGATACCATTTACTCAGAGGACTTATTTAGCCTTCAAAATTCAGTTCACGACGAAAAAACTTATTTGATATCGATACCAGGAAATCAAAATTTGACTTATATCCATTCATTTTTCTTTCAGTCTACAGTTTCGCTTTAACTGGAAACAACTATTGCTTTTTAGTCTTTCGTGCCAACGTCCAAAGAGTCTGAGCTCCAAGACCATGGATTAGTTTTAAAGCTTTCATTACACCCGAGCAACGCCGGGCTATACTGCTAGTTACATACATTTATGTCCGTTTTCAGAATAATAGTACCTACAATAAAGCGGAAAAAACTTATAAACGATGCCATTCGCCGGCTCGATTGGGCTCGGCTTCAAACGCATAAATTTTAGAATGAAATTTCTGTTATTCCGACAGCTTTTTCCATTTGCAAATGGATACCCGTATTTAAGTAGGTTCTCTGTTTATTTATTAAAAGAGTAAATTTGTGTCTACAGGCCTTAAAGTTACAATAATTTTATAGAAATTTCCGAAGCCGGATTAATCCTCAAAATTAATTACCTTTAAGCAATCGACTAAAAAGCAATTATGAGCAAACCGCGGCCCGCTTGGCTTTCTGAATGGCACGTCGGATTTCACGAGGAAAAACGTTTATTAAAATTTGACTTATTTCGTTTCGCCCTCACTTGTTCACTCACATTTTCTCATACATAAACAACGATTTAGGACAATATTACCTGAATGTTGTAGCTTTTCCTTGAAAGTAATGTTTTCATAATGTTTTTTTCTCTGGTGAAAAAAAAAATGCCCTTTTTATTGCAATGTTTTTTTTTTTGTATTTCCTAATGAATAAACAAGAAACACATTTGTCTATATTTCTGAGATAAGGTAGTATTTACATTATTCGGACTATCGTCCTCATTTTGTTGTCATTTGTATGACGTTCCGGCCAGTCTTCTTCAGGTGCTAGGGATAAAGGATTTGGTTTGAAATTTCTAGCACTCGAAGAAAGCCGAAGCGTACAACGGCTGAAACGTCGCACAAATGGCAACAAAGATGAGGACGATAGTCCGAACAATATAAATGCTACAAGAATCAAATCACATGCAACAGTGTGTTAACCACTGTCGTCTATGATATTTTATTGAAAACTGAGAAATCTTTTTCTCTAAAACCAGTCAACCTTTCACAATTTCTATGGCAGGTGCTTACGCGTATGATCTGTGATGAAAATGGCTGTGGCACATTCAGCGAAAAATTACCTTGAATCTTATTAATAGTGCAACTCGCCGTATAATGAATTATATCTGAAGCTGCCCATTGATCTGAAAAGGTTGCTATGCCTGGATTAAATGCCTAATCAATTCAGTCTCTTTGTACCAAGCCGAAATATAAGCTGTGAAATTTTATCCTTTGCTTAATATATTCAGTAAAGAATCTTTGCGATCAAAAACAAATGAGATACTTCAGAATGTGCGAATTTTTAGGATAACATATTCTTCTGAAATTATTTTGAATTCGGATATAAACTATGACAATTTGAAATTCTGAAAAAAATTGTTCATGGCATCGAACGTAACCTTTTTTCGTGCTCATATGGAAGAAAAATAAATCTCTGAGCCTTTATTTAAAAATATTTTAACCTGATTTTTGAAACACCGAGTGATTATAATAAATCACTTCACTTTGGCTATTTGACGTTTTTATCATATGTCGGTCTCTTTACTCTTCAGCCTTCCTCATGTATATATCACATTCCGTGATCGGGTACTAATTTCATTCCTATATCGGACACATTCGGTTTAATGTTCTTTATTGTATTTATTCCCAAAGAGTGCAATAATGGTTTAAAATTACTAGCACCCGAAGAAGGCCGGAGCGTACAACGGCCGAAACGTCGTACAAATGCCAACAAAAATGCGGACGATAGTCCGAATAATGTAAATACTGCAAGAAACAAATCACATGCAACAGTGTGTTAACCACTGTCGTCTATGATATTTTATTGAAAACTGAGAAATCTTTTTCTCTAAAACCAGTCAACCTTTCACCATTTCTATTATTGATTTATTATATTTTTATCAACCTAACAGATTATTTAAAGCCAAAAATATTTTTAAATTCTAAGAGTTTTGTTTGTGATAATGATTTACTGATACAAGTTTAATTACTTAACCTATAGCTGGGCGAGGAAAAGAGATGAATTTATATTAGGTCCCTCACTGAAAAAAAAAAAAAAAAAAGCATATTATGATTTAAAAAGGCCCGAAACTTAATATAAACGAATTTTGTTCATGAAAATGATTATGTTATTAAGAGAAAAGATCAAAGTATTTTTTAATTATTTAAAAAAAAAAACCCTTTTAACGCGTTCGAAATTTTGGTAAAAGATCTTGTTTTGATTTTAGTTAGTGAGTAACTAAATTGTTACGAGAGTTTACAATGGAAAACCTAATATTTACATAAGTCAGTTTTCTTCCGGTGACAAACATGAAGTTCTTGCAAAAGTCAAATAATTGTCGGATCGTAATAAAACTTTTAGGACTTATTCACAAATGAATGAAATTATTTTTGAAATTATTGGTTTTAAAAAATATTGATAAAAATATTTTTTTCTAAATCTGTTACCCAACCTTCACATTAATTGATGAAATTTTAAGAAATTAAATTTTGTTGCGAAAATTGTTTTTTTTTTTTAGTTAAACGCATTGAAGAATGTAAATCATCTATTCTGCTTTCGAAACATTTTATCTTTATTTTCGAAAATCTCCTCCGAATAGTCAAAGAAAAATTGCAAAACAACTATGAAATTATTTAATTTGATAAGCTTTTTATTGCTTTATTAAATAATATAAATTAAGGACATTATAGTCTGAAAAAATCGATTAATAGTAAAATTTTAAAAGAATTGTTTTTGTTTCTTTTAATTGTAATAGTTTATAAAGTTTCAAAATATTTGTTGGGGTTAGTTCATAAACTTATTAAATGAAGATTACATTTACTAATCGAAAGTTGAAACGTTTAATACAAATTGTCGTGTCTTCGTATTTTTAAAATAATTTTTAATATTTTTCTTTTTTTGTGTTTTGAAGATTTTTTTGTATGGTAATTTCTATGCCTACATTAAGACTCGTTAAATACGGCGAACAGGTCAAAAGTTCAACTCTGTGATTAAGAAATAGTTTTATTCTAAATTATTCTAAATATCATGCTATAAATAGGTAGCACTTCTGTAAATCAGATTAATTTAACATTAAATTTGCTAATTTTCCAAAAATAATGTGTCACAGATGTATATTTTATTTTTACAAGATTTTTAAAGCCAAGAATTAACTTTTGTTTACAAATGTGTCGATCGCTCAAAAATGGCTGAAAAACTGAAAGACTAAAAATTTTAGATTTCAATTAAAATGATTTTTTTTAAAATACATCAGAGAATTTTGCTTACTGGAAATGATAAATTTAAACATGTAACTTTCAATTAAAACTGAAATAAACGTTTCAAGAAACCTTTTATTTTTAAAAATTCAATTTAAAAGTTAGTTATCGAAAATGAGTGGAGGCATCTTTCCGATGGTATTTGCGCATAAGTGTAACGAATCCGACTGGAATTTGAACTCGGCTCTCTGATTTCCAATTCCGAGCTATTACCCATTACAGGACTCGTATATTCAGGAATAGTACGAGAACCAAATCGTTACGAGAGTTTACAATGGAAAACGCAATATTAAACAACTCAGTTTTTTTTCCGGTGATAAACACATTTATTTGAAAATTCTTGCAAAAATCAAATAATTGTCGAATTTTAATGAAACTTTCAGGACTTATTCACAGATGAATTAAATTATTTTTGAAATTATCACTTTAAAAAATATTGGTTAAAATATATATTTTTGTTTACATCTGTTACCTACCCCAGCCTCTACGTAAAGTCATGAAATGATAAAAAATTCAATTTTGTTGCGAAAATTGGTTTTATTAGTTAAACGCAGGACTCATTGGGGAACGTAAATCATCTACTGTTTTTCAAAAGTTTTGCCTCTATTTCTGAAAATCTGCTGCCAATAGTAAAATAAAAAATGCAATAAAACTTTGATATAATTTAATTTGATAAGCTTGTATTTGCTTGAATAAATAATAAAAATTAAGGAAATTATAGTGTGAAGAAAACGTTTTCGATTAATAATGAAATTTTAAAAGAATTGTTTTCATTTTTTAAAAAAATTATATGAATTTATAAAGTTTCAAAATTATTTTTAAAATACTTCAAAGATTTGTTGGGGTTAGCGAAGATTTGATTTTTGTTTCGTGCTTTTGAATTTTTTTTTATGGTAATTTCTACGCGAAAATTAAAAGGTCATGTGATGCAGAGTTTCCTCTCCTTACCTCCCCTCAAAAAATTATACAACTATTTCAACGTGATATAGCCGATTTAATTTTCTGAATAAGTACGAAGCATAGTTTGGAGATGAATGGCATCTATCAGCAGTGCAAATTGTGGAAGTAGTACTGACATTTTTAATTGCACATGAACTTGTTTATGCGTGTTTATACATAACATGTAAATCAACAGAAAAATGCATTTCAAAATAAGAAAGGAAAAAGGTAGATGCTGAAATGCAAAGTTTGCTTTGAGAAGATTGTCTAAGCAAACGTTCAGATTGTTTAAATTAGCGTTTTTGCCTACGTTTGCTTCTTGCTGACTATTGTTATCGACTCACTCGTTTCTTCCGTTCTGGTCCTTGTTTGCCAAAATATACACTGCCATTTGTACAAAATCGGCAACAAAGAATTTGCTCTTGACTACAAGCTAAAAGACATGACTATGCAAATGTTGGTGCGCGTCTATGCATTGATTGATTGTCTATTTTACAAGCATATCAATCCCTGTGAGTTATTTAATACTGAAACTTGTTTTTTTTTTATTCAGGAATGTTTCAAAACCTTTCAAGTAGATGGTCAGTTTTAAAGTTGTTTTCAAAATATCTCAAGTTGTAT
The DNA here is from genome assembly GCA_037127315.1 of Ascarosepion bandense. Taxonomy (NCBI): domain Eukaryota; kingdom Metazoa; phylum Mollusca; class Cephalopoda; order Sepiida; family Sepiidae; genus Ascarosepion; species Ascarosepion bandense. The sequence continues at coordinate 146,557 of JBBBDQ010001226.1, forward strand.
AGCTCAGGGGTATTTAAAAATAAGTTGTATAGTTCAAAGTCCAAGCTATATTTTTTATAGAAGTTAAAAGTATTTCGAAATATCTTATTTGGGCAGTAGGTACATTATTGAAAATAATTTTGGGCTTGGTAATAATTGCTACGTATGTGCGTTGTGGTGCAGTGGATATCGGCTTGGAACGAGAAATCGGGAAGCCGAGTTCGAATTCCAGTTGAATTCATTGCATTCACTTACGCGCAAATACCCTTGGGAAAGGTATTAATCTGTTTCTTCCTTCCAGTTATGAGTTAAATAACAGGACAGATTGGGTTCTATAGCCTTGGCTGGCAACCAGTCTACGGCAGATAGCAATGGCAATAATCTTCTGCCCAGTCTTTCGAGACATGATCGCCGAAGCGTCTTTCAGGTATGGCACTTAACTGACTGACTGACTGATATACTTGAAATTTAGCAATTGGTTGCAGTGGGTACACCGAGGTCTAGCTTCTGCCTTGTGTGTGTGTCCTATTCTTATTCTCTTGAGCACTGTGTCCTGTCTACAGTCAGACGATGGCTCGATATTCTCATTTATTATTGTCAGCTGATGTTCATATAATTGTTTGGGAGTCCCAGATTGCTTCTCATTTTCTTTTGATGTGTTGTGTAATTTTGTTTTTGTAATCTGTATAAGGGAGTTTAATGTTGGTTATTTTCATTTTCGTCACCGCTTTTGCCAGTGTGTCGGCTTCATGATTTTCCTTGATGCATATATGGCTAGGGATCCAAGCCAATATTATTGTTTTGTGCTTTATTAACTGATGACAAGTTTCTCTGATTTTTTAAATATAAGAATGATAATTGTTAAACTCAATAGTAAGTTTATAACATTCCTATATTCCCTATCTTTTGCAATTTCTATCGTTTTAAATGTCATTTTAATGACTTGTAGTTCAGCTGTATAGATGGATTACTTTAACTGTCCATTTAATTTTAATTCTGGTTTAAGATGGTAGACGCATTTTTGCAGAAAGACATGCAAACAGTTTTCGTTTTGTTGTAACAGAATTCATTTTCATTTGTCATTTTTGTATCTTATTTAACCATATTCGTACATTTCTTTCAAGGTAAGTCTTGTTTGTTAATGAGTATAAAATCATCTACATATAGAGATTTTTCAATTCCTATATTAATGGTTTTAATAATATCTATTTTGAGAACAAATAGTGTAACTGATAAAATGTTACCTTGAGGTACTCTTACCGCCTGCTTGTATGTTTCGTACTTTGAATGTTCGGTTTAATAGGAAGTTTTGGATGATTATAACCATTCTTCCTTTTATTCCCATCTTGTGAATGACTTTTAGGATACCATACTTCCATGTTATGTCAGGCTTTTTTTAGATCAAAAAGAATCGATACAATATGATGACCTCGAACAAATACATCGCAAATAGAGGATTCTATCCATACAAGTTTATTATTGGTTTCTCGATGGTTTTCTTTTTATTGGTAGCTAGATAAGAGATTGTTTCTCCAGATACCACAGTAGTCGAGCATCTATCGTCTTGCAAATACAACTTGTTAATGCAATGGGTCTGTAGTTTGTTGGGTTCGATTGATCTTTGCTGGGTTTAGAAACTGGAACGATAGCAGTTACATTTTTGGACACCATATATCATTGAAGATATGAAAAAGTATTAAAAGAGACTTTTTCTGGCAGGTGTTTTAAAAATTGGTAATGAATTTCATCTGGACCAGTTGCAGTAGTTCTTTCTTCTGTTTATGGAGTCTTCTAGTATTGTAATTTTCATTTTTTTTTTTTTAGTGAATGCAAGTTTTTCTTCTTCCATAATATATTTTTTAAATTTAAAAGTTAAGTGACTTGCTGAAGAGTTTCCTCGAAATTCTTTTCTATTAGGCGAGCCAGTTCTAGGTTTTATTGATTAGGGTTTTTTGTTGTTTAGTCTTGATGTAGTTATGCTAAGATTCTCTTTTAGATGTTTTAATTATACAGTGTGCTTTTGCTCAAGCTTCCTTTTTAGGTTGCGTGTGGTTGGGTCATGTAAAAATATCTTTAGCATTTTTTCTAGTTTTAACTGCTTCTCCGCATTCTGTTGTATAAAATGCTTTTGAATTGGTATTTGGTTTAAAGGAAGATTTGGGTAGTCTTTATCTTGCTATTTGTGTTATGTTTGTAAATAAGACTATTAGTTGTGATTCATTAAGAATTTCCATGTTGAATTGAATTTTGGCCATTTATCTTTGTGTAGTCGTCATTTTGAAATCCCTTTTTTTCTGGCATAAGTGTGCTTATATTTAGGAAAATGATTCAACAGTTACTACAATATTGGTCATGAAATTTCCATTGAAAGTCCATAATAATTGATGGAAAGCATATTGTTAGGTCATGTAGCTGATGTTAATTCAATACCTCCGTGTAGATATGTTTGCATTTGGCTATAGAGTATACATAGATCAGATGAATCTAGTAATGTTTGATTGGAGTTCCTATAACCCCACAAGTTACTGTGTACATTAAAATCTCCTATTAGTAGAAAAAGAATGGACATTTGGCTAGTTATCCTTTCTATTTCAGTCTTATTCAGTCTGTGTTTTGGGCTGAACATAAATTGAATATATGATTATTATTCGATGAAAGGAACATTTTACTGCCATGATCTGTAGATTTGTATTTAATTGCTGTATTCTTCCTGTGTTGATTTCTAATAAACCAATATTGAAGTACCTCGACTTGGTTTATTCTCTATTGTTGACATATTAGTGATAAATTTCATATCCTTTAAACATGATTTAAGTTTTTTTTTTCAGAAAGCTCTCCTGCAAGTATACTATACTAGCAGTATAGGCCGGCGTTGCTCGGGTGTAATGAAAGCTTTAAAACTAATCCATGGTCCTGGAGCTCAGACTCTTTGGACGTTGGCACGAAAGACTAAAAAGCAATAGTTGTTTTCAGTTAAAGCGAAACTGTAGACTGAAAGAAAAATGAATGGATGTAAGTCAAATTTTGATTTCCTGGTATTGATATCAAATAAATTGTTTTTTCGTCGTAAACTGAATTTTGAAGGCTAAATAAGTCCTCTGAGTAAATGGTATAATGGCTGAGACTAAGAACTACAATTATATCTACTTAGAGCCAAACCCGAAGCAAAAACTAGAATAAAAGGGCTGAAAAAATACAGACATACAGGCAGATAAGCAGACACACACACAAACATCTGGCCTTATATATATATTATCGATTTTCTGCATTATTGTAAGAACTGCAATCTTGAAACTTCTGAATGTCGTTTCTTATGTCTTTGTCTATGAGTGTATCAAAGATGATAAAAATCGGACCACTCCTTTTACAACCCGATTTTTTCGATTATCGATATTTATCGGGGGTACCTCGACACAAAACCTAGCTAAGAACACTAGCAGACGCTTACAGTACAACTGTGTAAATTTTCAAGAAAATCGGTTCAGCCGTTTCGGAGTCTATATGTAACAGACACACAGAGACAAAGTTCCATTTACAAATAAGTTTAGATTTGGATTGTAATCTGTAAGGAATTGTTTGATTTCCTTATAGTTCGGTTTCACCCTTCTACAGTTCCGTTGTATGTTTGTTTTCCGTTTCTTCATTTGGATGATATTTCATTTTAGTGAGTGGATTTTGAGGATGACTGTTTTTTGGTTATCTATTTCCATATATTCCATAGTTTCTATACTGTTTGTATTGTTTGATTGTTTTTTGTTGTGAAATTGTTCTTTGTCGAGTATTTGTATCTTGTTTATTAGGGTCCTTTTCATTTTTTTAAGTTATCACCCTGTTTATTTGCTTTTACTTCTGTTTCATCTGTTATTTGAATTTCAATTTTTTATTGTGAGATTGGATTGGTTTTTGATCTGTCCGATTTCTGTTTGTGGAATTTTTCATTTAAAATTTTTTTAGTGTTTTGTCGTTGAGAGATTGTTGGCATTGAATTTTCTGTTGTATTTACATTGTGGATTCAGTGGTATGGGTTGTTTCCAAGTTTAAAAATGGTTTCCATGTCTTCAATGTGTTTTGTAATTCTTAAATTAAAATGTTAGTTCTTGTGCTTCATGGAATTTGTTTGATATTAGATTTTCATGCGCGAAAATGGTGAGCTGGAATCGTTTGTTTTGATGCTCTTCTATGCTTATGAATAAGGAATTTATTTGGTGTGTTTCATTTTTAATATATCTTTTACTTTTTTCCAACTTTCGCAGTTCCTGGAAATGTCCCTATATATATATATAACGATTAGGGAATTTGATTTTATTTGCTCCAGTGATCTGTGTGTCGTTACGACGTCCTTGTAGATTTATTCTTACCATATATTTGGCAGCTGAAGCAATTTAATGGGTTTGGAATATCTTTCTACCCTGAAAACTGTATAGCTAAATTTTATTTCCTGTGTTGATTCTTGTGAATCAAAAGTAATAAGTTTTGGTATCTATAATTCTATCATGTTTTTAAAATGGTTATTTTGTTTATGTCGGTAATATTTGTTTTTTTAATAGAATTATTGTTCTTAATTTCCTTTATTTTACACGACGCCTTTGGAGGAATTTAAAAATTGCTGTAGTTAAACCCTTACCTTCATATCACGAAATTTGGTCAACTAGAGGTTCAGAGTCATGTTTTTCCTTTGACTTACATCAGTAACCTATTATGTTTAGTTCTTTTTTTTAAACTGCTTTTATAGTTATCCGAAATGCTAATTTTCATTTATTACAAAAAGTGACAACTTCATTATTAGTTTGTCTGCTCTCGGTTCTATTAACATGAATTTTATTTTTTTTTCCTTTGATTGATTTTCTGTGTTTGTATCGCGTAGGTGTTTGTGCACATACTATTTTTAATCATCAGCCATTCTCTCCACTCACCTCAGAGTTCCACATGGGAGAGATGATGAAGGGGAAATCCTATTCACCTCATTTTCCGAGGGCTACATGACTGGCATACTAAAACGTGGAGTTCCAAGCACCTGTTATATCCGGGATCATCCACCCAAATTCCTCAAACAGCCATGTTAGATTTCTTTGTTCCCCAGTCTGATAGGCCCTACAGCCACCGCTTACTAAGTTTGTTTAATGTTTGATATAATTGTTTGTTTGTTTGTTTTTGTTAGTCTGACTTTGGTCTTGAAATGGCCAGCCGGTTGATTGTCTAGCTCAAGCAGGGGCCAAAATGGTATATTTAGGAGTATATGTATAGCCCATCTCTTAAAAACTACAACCACCAGGATCCCGACCTCGAACTGCGTGGGTTGTCACTTACGGCAAACAGGTGGCCTTATTGGGGGTGTTTTACACCCTGCAGAGGTGCAGTCGGCGTATTATAAAATCCCGGCTACTGGGCGGTTGCATGCATGGAAAAATATAGACTGCATTTCAAACAAATAGAGTGTAACAGAATAAAGTTATTAACATTATCTGACGTGTTTTGTCTTTCGAAAGTCCTTCTTCATATTAAATAGTTTTATTGATGGAATCACATAGATGTAAGGCAGTAATTCTCGAACGAGGCGGTGCGCCTCATATGTGCGGAAGAAGAGTAAAGCAAGTGAGGTGGAATGATGAAATGAAAGATTTAAAAAGTTTGAAAAAAAAAACACCTATATGGCAATAATAAATATGATTTCAAAATGCAAAATATTATGGATTACTTGTAATTGCATGCATGTATCCGAGTATACATGGATATAAATATTAAACAATTTTATCAGATATTTTTCATTATATCAAGTATTAATAAGATAGTAACTAGTGTCTGCAAATTGGAGAGATTTGTGAATGATAGTGTTATGATTTCGAATTCGATGTTATCAACCTTTCATTCCCGTTTTTTATTTTTAAATTTTTAAATGTATTCCGAAAATGCGTCCTACAGAAAAAAAAAGTTTAGGAACCACTGATTTCAGTGGAGAAAATAAGATAACAAATGTGCGTTATAATCCTTCCTATTATAATAAAGGCATACACATACACACACACACATACATATATATATATATATATATATGAATTAATCGTAATAATCCTCTGCTCTGAAATGTATTGTCAGCCGTAGATATTTTCTAGAAAAATTTCGCGAATGTGCGAAGTCGCGAATGTTCACTGTGTGTGTGTATGTGTATATATATATATATATATATATATATATATAATCCTCTCACATATTTTGTCATTTTTGACGGCAGGGGTACACACGTAATAAATAGAGAGAAGGATGCAAGAAGACTTAACTGTCATATCTGGAATCATAACATAATTCCATCAATAAAAACATGTGCTTTCGAGATTTTTTACATTGCCATTCAATTGTACCATGTGCATACAATTAGCCAGTTGCCAACATAGATGTAATATTTACTGATTCGTTGCCAGGAGAAAACAAGTCAAAATCACTTTCAAAATAAGAAAAATTGAAAATGGAAATAAAAAGGGACTTATTCTTATCAGAAAGAGAGAGAGAGCTAACTTTCTGGGGTGCATTAAAAACGAGGGTTGGGCGAATCTGATACCCGGAGGGACAGGAAAACAATGCATAACCAACTTAGTGAGTATGAGTATTTGAGGGTAGAACACGATTTAGTAAAAATGACAAAATTAAATTATTTTTATGAGTTGCAAAGGACAAAGTTGTGTGGAGCCATGATCATGGCATCCAAAAAGTGTTGGCTGAAACTAAATCAAGAGCCGCCTCTTAAAATTTATCATATACAACTTGCCTGCTCGTTTCAACTAATTTTGCTTGAATAACATTTGCTTATTACCACACCCCTCAAATATTTTACAAAACACGTTAAAGTCTACCGAACGCCCACAGCTCAGAGGTAGAATCGCCGACCAATGTCAATTTGGTCGGGTTTCAATCAGTCTAACCGTACTGATGAGCTGTGATACAGCGATACAGACCTGTTTGTGAATGACTATATATATTAAAGCTATTTTGTTTTTACATTCAGTAATTTGGCTAATGTTGGAGTATATGAATGTCGTTGTACCTATATTTAGATACATGTTTGTGTAATTTGTTATTTCTCTGTTTCAAACCTGTTTAAATTCGATTTCAATTCAGTTTTAATCTATATATATATATCAGGGTAGGACTTGGGACCCTGCCCTTAAACAAATCCCAATGAGACTTGCTCCGTCAGGGAGGAAGCCCGCTCAACCCGACTAGGGTGAATGCGGCATACATACATACATACATATATATATATATATATATATATATAAGTCAGTCTGTGAGTGTGTGTGACTGTTCCCTATGCACGCCTGCATTTTTTAAGCTACGCCATTCAAACTTTCTAGGGACACATATATACAAGGAAGCCAGGTCGACACATACTTTTTGAGTTTAAGTTCAGCAATTTTCTCTTTCGCACTTTTTGGCCAATGGAGCCGATTGTTTACATTTGCTCCGTAAAACATCTAAGATGGTTGCTAGATTACGTCACAGAAATCAAATCACACGTGTCGAACGCGACTAAAAAAAAAGAGCCTCTATAATTAATTTTTATTCCGACGTTTTAAAAATTAATTTGGTCAACATGAATATGAAAATTTTGAAAAAAAAAAATGAAAAAAAAGTGTTTTTTCAAACAAAAACAAAATATGTAAAAAAAAGTGTCAATGGTTAATTTAATTATTTAAGTCTTTTTTTTTCAGTTTTAATATTTCATACTTCGGAAAATAAAATAAAAAAAAAACAAAAACCTTTTTTTTCGCTAAATATTTCATGCAGGAAATTAAACTGTAATTCCTATGACATTAACAAAACTTTTTCCTCTAAAATTAAATGTCTACATTTTAAAATATTCTTCGAAAATTTCTGAAATTCATTTAGTCAAAAAATCTAAATATTTTCCCCCGTAATTTTGAAACAAAAACAAACGCAATGTTGTTTACAATGTCACACAAAGCATCAACTCACGTTTACGCAAAACAAAAGAAAATAGATTTTTTAATAGAATTTTTAACAATTTTTTAAAACAACATTTTATAATTATTTTTTTTTATATAACTGAGTTTTAAAGTGAGACGGCGACTATAATCGCTCGGAAATCGCAACACGATGCATTAATCATCTAATTAAAAAATTAGAGCAACGCCGGGTTATGATGCTAGTCTAATACAAACACACTATTACAATATAAAAGAAAACTTTTGATGAGGTAAATAAACAAACAGTTGTAATTTTGAGTAATGGCGTTTACAGGATAAATCCCGGGCAATGCTTTGTGACTCCCGCGATTTTATTAATATTTGATGTTTTTTACCAACATTTATATCCGTCACAAATTAAACTAAGCACAACTGACTATTAAAGGATTAAATTTTTTCGAATTTTGACGTAATTCTGGGTGCTTTTATTGTTCAGATCTATGAATTGGTTTTACTCGGGAAAAAATACATAAAATTGACTATTTTTCACCCATAATGTTAAACTATCCAACTTTTTAACAAGAGAAATCTCAAGTTGATGTTAAAAATTGTCGCATAACATTGGTTCATTTGAGATAAAATGATGTATTATGACATTTATCTACTTTGTATCTATATACATTGCACCTATTTTAAAATTTTCTAATTGAATTGTTCACTTATATTGTATACGAGCTATTATTATGTACATTAGGTTTCAATAAAATTTTTATTTGAAATGAATACGATTATATGAAAACTGATATATAGTTGAGGTGGGGCGTATCATAGATTCGGTGGGGATACTAGACCCTTCAACCGGCCCTAAATATTTAAAGTGGAAGCAAACTATAAACTCCATTGTTTTTTTTTTTTTAATTGTAAACGGAAATTCAAAAGCTCACAAAGAAATCAATATAAAATAATGAAATATATAACGATAAAATAAGGGGATGTATTGTCACTGATAATATTTTTGCAGTGAGGCGGTCAACTCTGCTCTTAAGTGAATTGGGATACGGAAAAATACTAGTTCATGTCCGACATCCAACTCTCTCAAGTGGCTAGATGATGCGTAGGCACTAAACTGTTTGAGGGTAATTGAAAGGGCTCCCGAATCGATCGGCGAAGAGAACCCTCTCCTCCAACCTTCCTGTGCCAAACGGCTATTGACCAGTCGCCAGCTCAGGCATAGGACCAACGGCTTTACCAGTGGGCGGGAAAACTTGAAAGGAGGGACAGAAAAACCTCAATATCCTTGGTAAAAGAGTAACTGGCAAGTCATTGCACTATTTTGCCTTGAATGTCACCATGAACCACAGTTACGACAGAGGGGGGGGAGTGGTGACCACAGCTCTGCAAAATCAGTTAACTGAGTAAATGGCGAACTATAAAATATAACGTGATGCCTTTTAATAGGCACATCCTGCATAATCACGTAAGGGGTTTAAAACAGCATTAAATTGATTGCTAATGTATCGTAGAATGCTAGTCATACTCTGCAAACACTTTCTGAATGTCCCCAATTTTACATTAATGCTATGCATGTAATCCAGAACACAACGCGCTTTTGTATAGAGAGTGTTAAAAGTCAGCTCAATTATAATAATTATTTCATAGGCAGATACCCTTTATAAAAGCTTTAAGAATTTTTTGTCCAATGGGAGAAATTTTCCGGTTTCATGGAAGCAGATTGTGCGAAAATGTAACTATCAGAAAAATGTTATAGATAAAACAGTGGCTTTCACTTTATCGGTCTACACAATCTTATATGTTTGGCGTGGACCCCACTACAGAAACATTTAAAAAGATTATGACAAAGAAAAAATTAGACTCCAAGGCTTTTTAATATTTTCCTATGCTCTGTGTATTCGCTAACACAGATGTTAAGAGATGTACCCTGAACATTTTACATTCTATACTATGTCCCAAATGGGGAGCCGAGTTCGAATTCCAGTTGTATTCATTGCGCATAAATACCCTTGGAAAAGGTATTAATCCGTCTCTTCCTTCCAGTTATGGGTTAAATAACAGGACAGATTGGGTCCTATAGCTTTGGCTGGCAACCAGTCTACCGCAGAAAGCAATGGCAATCCGCTGTGGGATAAGCCTCTGCCCAGTCAGTCATGTCTCTTTCGAGACATGATCGCCCAAAGCGTGTATCACGTATGGCAATTAACTAACTGACCATGTTCCAAAATAAATCTACCAATATAATTCTTCTTTCTCTCCCGAGGCTAATATATTGGTAATGAGTGGGGGCTATGCTGATGACATAGGCATTCATAGGCAGAATAAGAATGACCTTGAACAGAAAAATCAACTTCTAACAAGAAATAGGACTTGGGATAAAAATCCTATGATCTGAATGAAAGCAATGATGGGGCGAACCCTAAATCCATCAAAAATTCAGGATGTAGATTTCGTAAACACCCTAAATAACTTCGTGCGTGGATTATTTACAAATTTTATATAGGAGGTAAAAAATAAAACAAGGAATAGGCTGGGCTTGCGATGGTTTCGCTCAGTACAGGAAACGGATACAAAACTATAACATTACCCATTAGAAATGTTCTAAAGGATGTGCGTTGTGGTGCAATGGATATCGACTCTGAACGACAAATCGGTGGAGTTGAATTCCTTGCATTCACTTACGTGCAAATACCCTTGGGAAAGGTATTAATCCGTCTCATCTATCCAGTTATGGGTGAAATAACAGCACAGATTGGGTCCTATAGCCTTGGTTGGCGATCAGTCAACCGCAGAAAGCAATGGCAACCTGTAAGTCAAATTTTTATTTCCTGGTATCGATATCAAATAGTTTTTTTTTTTGGTCGTAAACTGAATTTTGAAGGCTAAGTAAGTTTTCTGGGTAAATGGTATCAAGGCTGAGAGTAAGAACTACAATTATATCTACTTAGAGCCAAACCCGAAGCAAAAACTAAAAAAGGGCTGAAAAAATAGACATACAGGCAGATAAACAGACACACACACAAACAGCTTGCCTCATATATATATGTATATTATCGATTTTCTGCACTATTGTAGCGACTGCAACCTTGAAACTTCTGAATATAGTCTCTTATGTCTTTGTCTATGAGTTTATCAAATTTGATTAAAATCGGACCACTCCTTCTATAACCCGATTTTTTCGATATTTATCGGGGGTAACTCGAAACGAAACCTAGCTGAGAACACTCGCAGACGCTTATAGTACAACTGTGTAAATTTTCAAGAAAATCGGTTCAGCCGTTTCGGAGTCTATAGGTAACGAACACACACATACAAAGTTCCATTTATAAATAAGTTTAGATGTTTGCATTTTCCTGACCCCTATCAATCCCTCTTTACATTATTTTTAATGCAAAACACAGAGTGAGTATCGAATCGAGTTAAAACATACGTTAAGGAAATGTTTTCTTTTATGACCAGAAATATTTAGTTAAATTAGAGGAATTTTTAAGTCGTGCTAAAGCCAGTAGGTATTAATTAAAAAGTCAGTACTGTTCTTAGGTATATAGGTATTTACCAGCTACCGGATGTGACATCATATGGATGCTTAGAGTATGTTTAACGGCGGCAATACCTCGCAAAAATTGCCCAAGTTCCATCGGCAATACATCTTTTGGGGGACGCCTCATGTGCCAAGCAATAAACTTTGCCTCCTATCGAAAGAGATACTGCCTGGCGTGGGGAAGATCCCTAGGGCTTGGGCTTAAAATAATATGAAAGATCTCAGGTAAAGTCCGGAATCTCATGTATGTATATAAACCTAAAACCTTGCATAATTATTTAAATTCCGTCGACATTACAATAAAATCGTGATTATTGCTTCCTTTCACTTTCCTGCCCGCCAGAAATATATTATATCAGAGGCCCTAATAAATCAACGTTTTGTTTTTCAAAACATTAGCTTCTGAAACTGGTTAAAAAAATCTGTATGACTTATTTCACCAAAAATAAACTGAAACAATTAGATAAATGACTAAAATCATATATTGAAAATCAAAACAAGGGCACGTTCGTAATAGTATAATAAAACAGTATATGAATAGAATATGTATTGCTTGTAAGAAATCTGTTTGCAGGTTAGACTGAAGAATTTCTGTAAGAAGGATTTTGTCCAGAGTTCGGTTTGTTTTACGGTATATCATCCTCAATAGGTTATTTTATGTCCACAAAATTTTCACGATAGGTTCGTATGAATGGAAATTTCTGTTTGTTTCATAAATCTGACTCATGTTATAAGTTTACATAAATGTCATGTACTACCCATTTTAGTTGTTACTGCTCTTGGTAGTCCTCAAGTGATGTGATTTCGGTGACTGGGTACAGTTCTTTGTTATTATAAAGCAACTATTCATAATTAAAAAAATGGTCTTCATTCACTCAAAACCATTTTAATGATCTTAGAAAGAGGTTGTATACAGATGACAGTTTAGCGATTTCTGAATGGGTGTGGTGACATGCATGACATTTATATGGAAGTCTATTTAAGAACATGACTCAAGATTTCGAGTAGAAATTTTGCTTTTGTACCAATTTGTAATAGAAGTCCTTTTAAAACGAACTTACAATTAATATTCAGATTAGAGAATTTTTAAGTATTCTTCAAGGATTATTTTATCTATAAAATATATAGTGCCTAGTCAAGTAGAGTCCCTAACGAAACCCCAGGAATCATAAGAGTTTATCCTACTATCTAAACCTGTAGTGCCCAAAATATGGTGTTAACCACCACATCGTGTACCAAAACACAACGCTCCCAATGTATAGACAAAAATAGTATTGCACGTGAAATGAGTATCTTAGTATTTCTCACAATAATTGTGATATAAATGTAATACACATCAGGTACAATGTTGGTTGGTTGTTTTATGTCATATCAACCTCGGCGGGTCATTTATTGCCAACTAAATTTTATTTATTTATTGCTGGTAATAACTTTTTCTTTCAACAATTTATTGTTGTTTTTATATAAGTTTTGCGTCTAGTAATACTTTTTTTTCCTTTTTCGAGTATCAAGATTCATTGCGATTTGTTTTTTTATGGACAGAGTCCCCAAATCCTACCCTTGTTATTTAACCCATAACTGGAGAGAAGGGACGGATTAATCTTTCCTAAGGGTACCAGTGCTTAAGTGAATGCAGGGTATTCAACTGGAATTCGAACTTGGCTCACCGATTTCTCTTTCCGAACCGATATCCACTGCACCACAATGCACATCCGTCACTAAACGCTTACAGCACCTGGTATTCTCAAGCCGTCACCCATTTAAGTACTGACCAGGCTCAAAGTTGCTTAACTTCGGTGATCGAGCGAAAACCGGTGTATTCAACGTGATATGGCCTTAAGCCTAGGTACAATGTGTGTGTGTGTGTGTGTGTGTGTGTGTGTGTGTGAATGGTGTATGTTAGGGTTCAGTTGTGCCACTCCTCTGACTGCCAACTTTTGTCTTACCGATGATCTAAAACATAACGCTAGCCCAAGTTATATTTTCATTGATTATTTAGCAGGGAATATCAAAAGAATGCCAAACTAGTTAGTCGGAGAAAAAAATAAGGCTAAACCTTCCGGCTTTTTTTTTATCAGTCTTGGATATATTATTCAAAAGAAATTTCTAAAAGAAAATTGAGGTGAAAGTTTTTCATTTTAGGGACCGTAAATATGTATAAACCTTTAGACATATTAGTAAATAGCTGCTAAAACATCCATAATAATTTGATATTCTTGTTATTCGTTCACCCAAGGAGACATAATTTTAAAAAAATTATACTGGTTTAAATTCGCATGGGAATTAATTATGTACAATATAGATAACATTACTTTAGAGTTAGTGTGGGGGATTTGGTATTTGCTGGGTTGTATGTGCTTCCGTATTTTACGGGTCTGGCTCTCTAGATTATTTCCCCCACAAATACAACACTGTTTTACAATCGCGCAAAGTGGAAGGAATAATTCACAACGGACATTAAACAACAAACAATTTATTATGTGAAAAATAAAATGGTACGTGGAAACAAATAAAATACATGATGCGAAAATTGCCTTTTGGGAAATAAAACTTGGCAAGAAGTTAAATTTGTTCAAAGATGTGTATAAGTTTACATTAGCAGAGTCCGTAAATAAGTCTTTCCTACTTACATTTAGTTCATTTCAGTTGGCGACAGCGTGTCGCGTTGCTGAAAGAAAGTTCGTCGGTTTTTTCTTTTCAAGGTCCTCGGAGCTAGGTCATGAACTTTTGGCGTGGAAGAAATGACTTGGCCGGACAAAGTATCGGTGGCATGCGGACTTAATGGCTAGCTTGGTGACTGACCTTTTTTTTCTAACTGTGTGTATATATACATTAATAGCGGATCAACGAATCTTCCTAACATTAGGGTGTGAAAACATTTATTGACCAATCAGATTTATTATTTTACTATTTTGTTTTGGGGCCTAAATATTTTTGTGTTAATTCACTTCCGATCCTATTTTTCTAGAATGTTCTTATTCTAAGTTTTTTAGCTGATTGGTTGAGAAATATAAAAATGTAATCTAAATTCTACTGCCGTTTTGATCCAATTTTTCTAGAATGTTTTATTGATTTCCTGTTGCTTATTTTAATAGAAAAAAAAAATGTATCCCATATTAGTATTTATTGAGATTTCATGAAATTAAATGAAGGTAGGTGTGGTTGGAATACTGAAAGAAAGAAAGAAAAAATAACGAAAAACTTGTTTTAGAGCTTACGGTCGTCGCATAGTCGAGTGGAGGTTTTCTACAATAAAAGAATGCAAGAGCACGAGAGATGGGGGGGGGAGAGGAAAGAAGAGGATCTATTGTTGCCAAAGCGAATATCGAAGTTACGACGAGAAAGATTGAAATTATCTTCACTTGTGAGAGAATCAAACTGCAGTAGAAAAATATTCTCACTCATTTCCTTGGAACAAATTAACTATTTTATAAACAAGTTCAGTAGTCTATAAATAATTATTGAAAATTTAATTTAAATCTAATAATTGCTTGGGTTTTGGTAGACCGACCCTTTTTAAACAATATGAGAAAAATTTTCTACTATATTTTTCTCTAATTATCTAAACTTATTTATAAATGGAACTTTGTTTGTGTGAGTTCGTTAGCTATAGACTAAGATACGGTTGAACTGATTTTCTTGAAAATTTACACAGTTGTACTATAAGCGTCTGCTAGTGTTCTTAGCTAGGTTTTGTGTCGAGGTACCCCCGATAAATATCGATAATCGAAAAGAAATCGTGTGATAGGAGTGGTCCGATTTTAATCAAATTTGATACACTCATAGACAAAGACATAAGAAACGATATTCAGAAGTTTCAAGGTTGCAGTTCTTACAATAGTGCAGAAAATCGATAATATATACATGTATAAGGCAAGATGTTTGTGTGTGTGCCTGTTTATCTACCTGTATGTCTGTATTTTTTCAGCCCTTTTATTTTAGTTTTTGCTTCGGGTTTGGCTCTAAGTAGGTATAATTGTAGTTCTTAGTCTCAGCCATGATACCATTTACTCAGAGGACATATTTAGCCTTCAAAATTCAGTTTACAACGAAAGAAATTTATTTGATATCGATACCAGGAAATCAAAATTTGACTTACATCCATTCATTTTTCTTTCAGTCTACGGTTTCGCTTTAACTGGAAACAGCTATTGCTTTTTAGTCTTTCGTGCCAACGTTAGAGTCTGAGCTCCAGGACCATGGATTAGTTTTAAAGCTTTCATTACACCCGAGCAACGCCGGGCTATGCTGCTAGTTCTTTATAATCATAAATAAATACTGATTAAACCTTTTTGTGCGAGCATTTTTTTCAAATAGTTTCTGACTTTTGAAAAAAGAAAAAACAAAACAAAAAAAAACTATTTTCGTTATTACTATAACTAATTTGCTATGTGTGACAATTTAGTACTTGTACCTTTCACACTAGTATAAATGATAGTCGAATTTACCTACCGGTGATAAAAAGACAAGTCTGTGCGTGAAAATCATTTACATTTTATGTTGGGTTAATTGATACCTTTAGTATGCAGATTGTACAAAGTGTTCGTAATCAGCATGCGCACGAAATATCCATAAAAATAACACACAGTAAGCCATCAAAAAGGTATAGTTTCACTTCCGCGGCCACCCAGATGGTGGCACGCGGAGATAAAGAAATGCTAACAGGTCACATAATCAGAGAGTCTGGTCAGTGCAATACAGCTTCGAAAAGGACACGTAATTGTGCTATTCTGCTAATGAAGAAAGCTAATACTGTTCATTTAACGATACATACGTTTAATAATAGCGTTTAATTTCTCATTTGAGGTTGCACATTAAGAAATTAAGTTCTTTTTTGTAAAAGTAAACAGCTTTCCTTGTGAAGTATTTTATCTTTAGCCGGAGGATAAGTTTTGATTTATATAAATGGACAAGTATGTAGATGAAGACACTTGTTTTGCTTCAAAATCACAGTTTATTGAATATGACTGAATAGATTGATGTTAGTTTAACCTTTTATAATAAATTTACTTGCATGTGTTTCCTCTTACATGAAATAAGAGGAATCAATATTACTATTAAATACTATTAAATAAGCACCGCCACTAAATCTCTGGGGGAAAAAAAACAGAAAAAAAAAGCATATAATGATGAAGAAATGTCCCAAACTTAATAAAGTTTTATCATCAAAATCTTTGTTTTTATTCAGCAGAAATACAAAAGTTAATTAATCTTAATCTTTTTTAGAACATTCGAAAATTTTGTTAAAAAATCTTGTTCTTGGATTTCAAAGATTAGCATAGGAAAATTTCGTGTCTTTTTGCGGTGAAAATAACATTAATTTAAAAATTCTTGCAAAATCAAATAATTGTCGGATTTTAATAAAAATTTTAAAATTATTCAAGAATGAATTTTATTATTTTAGATTTAAAGAAACTCTTGGCAAATTCTTTTTTTGTTTTTTTTTACAAAAGTAACCTCCCTCACTTGTTTAATTTTAAGAATTAAATTTTGACCTCCATACAGTTTATCTTAGTTAAAATCAGAAATCCTTGGAGAATTTAAGACTATTTTTGTAAAATAAACATCCGTTACCGAAAATCTACTCTGAATTATAAAGTAAAAAAAATGCTAAATATCTAATACATTTGATTAGAAAAAAACTTTTGTTTGAGGAATAAGATATATTAAGTACACGAAAATAAAAAAAAAAGAAAAAAAAGAAGAGAAAAAAAGAAAAAAAGAAGAGAAAAAAAGAAAAAGAATGATGAATTTTCACAGTAATTGTTTTCATTATCAGGTTTTCAACATCTTTAACAAACAGCTAGCGCCGTGTTAAAAATGTTTTTTTCTGTGACATTTTAAACTTAAAGCAAATATTTGTTTCAAATCATTAATTATACTTTAAATCTTCTAATATTCCTCGAATAAGGTTTTAGATAAGTATTTTATTTTTGAATTATTTTTATAAAGAGAAAATATATTAAGTTCAACGAGGACGAAAATGGCTCTGAATGTTTTTTTTTTAATCGTCAATTAGTTTTAAAAGAGAGTGGATTATTTCAGTTTTTGGAAATATTAATTTATTAACTTGAAATTAAAACTAAAAAGCTTTAAGAAAGATTTTCATTTTAAACCTTAGATATCGCGAATCTATGCAGATACTTACTATTAAAGGTTTGTATCAAGAAATTTAGTTTGGCTTTAAGAAGCTATATATATATATATATATATATATATATACAGGAACTATTTTCTGTAGAAATGAAAAAGTAAGCAATACAAATGACTCGTGCCCTAAAAAAAATGATGTCAACATACATATTGATGTACCTACTCTTAATTATCTCACATTAAGACATAAGAAAAAATGATCCAAACCCCAGAGCGTTAGAAGTTATATATCTCCCTCCTGTCACACTCATGGAGAGAGACAATAACGAGGCAGCGTCATGTTAGTTCATTTTCCTTACTATCAGTTATGAAAGCTCTTATCGCGTGTTTACTCTTAACAATGCCTTATTTTAATTTTTGCAATAATACATTGTCGAGTAGTTATATATAGTAAAAACAAATGGTGTAAAAATCCAAAGTTCGGATCATTTACTTTTTAAACGTGCTCAATGCAAAGTAGAGCAATAATATTTTTTATTATAAGTGATTACATTAAAAATACTTTACATCGCAACACAGAAGCTTTCATATTTCAATACTATGAATTGTATTTCGTCAGGCGTTGGTTCGTAACTGGTCTATTATTGGTTTAGTATTGGATCATGAAATGTTTTTTTTTAGCGATGTAAAATGTTATTAGACAAATATTATATATATATATATATATATATATATATATATATATATACAGCAGTCTTAATTATAGTAGAGAGGATAATGTTGTAAATCCTATCTATGTACTGTAGTTTCGTCAATATTTATTTGAAAAGAAACAATGTATACAACTTATTTTTTCAGTTCGAGATCAGTTGCTAGTAGCATTTCGCGTGGCTGCATTACAGCGTGTGCACTTTAAACATTGAAATCCGAATTCAAATCCCATCATGGCCCATTTGGGAAAATTGTGACCTTAAAAAGAAAAGCTTTTAAAAATTCTTTAGAGATCATTCCACCGTTGTGAAATGCCTGAAACCCAAACCTTGTGGGTGAAACTGGACAGACGAAACTGATCGAAAGTTGTCAATTGTTGTGCTAAGAGGAAGTCTCGAGTTCTTAAGTTAAAATGGAGATAGGTACATGGCATCCAAATGTGGTATCACACATGTAAAGACAATGCTATATATCAGTGTTCAAAATAAAGGGTTTGGTTCAAAATTTTCTGCACCTGAAGAAGGCCGGAGCGTACAACGGCTGAAACGTCGTAAACAGAACAATTGCTGATTTTATTTTCCTACTCGATGGGAGTTGTCACGTAAAAGTTTATTACCAATCTATGAAGATTTTATATGAAAACCAGATAATTGTAGTTCTATTCTAACTCCAGCTAATTCTTTTTCGATCTGTCTATGAATGACTCGCCGTTGAGTAATGGTTAATGAGAATCACATGGACAGTTTCTTCGTGCAACGCATTTGAGACATTGAGTCAGCAATGTTCAATAAAGACTAATTCTGTATATTCATTGTAGTTAGATTCGAACTTAACTTTGGGAGAAGTTAGTCACGAATCTACCAATAAAGGAGAACGATCCTGTATCCCAACGTAGTGATGATGATGGGCGGGAACCTATACTTATCAAATAGGTATTCACAGTTGGGATAAGAATAATCTTAAGTAGACAAATCAACATTTATTACCAAGTATTGCAAGAAATATGAATCAAGATAAACCTTTACCAAAACAGGACTGAGTTTGAGTTTTGCTTAACGGCATATCAATCGGTGGGTTATTTAATGCCAGACAAGTTGGGGTTTTAGGGTATTTTATTTTAATGTTTGGTTATAGTGAGGAGGTTGATTTAGTCAGATCTTAACGAAAATTTTTAAAAAATTCTTTTTTATATTAGAAAACTAAAAAATGTTTCCTAGCTTTGTACTCAGAAATGTTTTGCTGAGAATAGTTTTTTTCCTCCAAAAATGTGTTATGGTAATAATTTTTTCTTCAAAAACCTATTGTTGGTAATATTTTTCTATAAAAGTCTATTTTTATGTTTATATTTCTATAAAAGTGCATTTTTGCACTTTCATAGTGTTTTGACCCCAGTTTGAGATTTAACTGTTTGCCCATAGCTGGAACCCTAACAGGTGATACCACTCCAGATCAGAGGGGACCTGGGACAACAGCAATTAAGAGGTGGGTCCATGCTCCTCACAACCTCCCTATCAGAAGCCTTGATGCAGGATGGAGTTTACTGTCATGCCCAGGACCAATAACAAATTTAATATAGAAGGTAAAGAAATTCACCAAAAAATAGGCTGCATCAGAGAGAGTTTTACTAAACACCACAAAATGTTATAAAAATAAAACATTAAGTTGAGAACTGTAGTCATGTTCTTTAATCTCGTCGGGTTGAGACTTTCATATGGATGTCATGCATAGCGACTAACCTGTTTAAAAATATCTAAACTGCTGCATACAACCACTTTGTAATGGTTAAAATGGTTTTTAGCGAGGTAAGCTTTTATTTTAATGAAGATAGCACTTCCACACTTGTGGAATTGCGCTACAGAATTACAAAGATTTGTACCAAATAATAGAAACCACAATACTTGAGAATTTTTAATAAAAGCAGCAGCTAAAATGGCTATTATATTACACTCGAAAAGAAGATACTGACATAATCAAGATGTTGATAATCAACATTAATCAAATAAATGCTTAAGAAGGGAGCCCCTCCCATCAATACCAGAAAGAGCAGTAACAGCTAAGGACCTAAAAAAAATCCTGAAAAATTGTTTCAAATAATGATTTTATAAATTTCAACTGACAGTAGTATTAACTGCTCGGTCGTTGAATGCCAAATGTTTCCTTATAAGGAAACGGCTAATATTGCTATTAGTATTTCTTTTGGAAAACAATTTGAACATAAAAGCTTTCAACCATACAACCACATACATCTAAAATCCAAAGAGAGACATAGGCTGAAGATTGTGCCCGATAAAATCACGAGTAACATATGATATCATAGAGAAACAATAAATCAATTGTAATGCCTCCGGCTTTAAGTCCCTTCAAGCAAAGCATTGAAGGCTTAAAAGAAATATTGAATAATTTTTTAAATATCAAATATTCATAGGTATTGGATTAACCCACGTTTGACATTAAGGTCAAATAAAAAAATGTTAAATTAACTTTATGCAAATGGGTATCGGAAATAATAGTGAAAAAAAAATATCTCACACGTGATGAGATTTTACTCTCCATTCATTACTGAGCTATAATAAGTTACGTTTCTCTAATATATTCAGTCATTCAATTAAGTGCCATTCCTGGTACACGCTTGGGCGATCACGTCTTGAAAGAGACATGAATGAGTGAGCAAGAGATTAGTAGTTTGCCATTACTTTTTGCGGTAGACTGGTTGCCATACAAGGCTATAGAAACCGATCTGTCCTGTTATTTAATCCCTAACTGGAGTAAAGAGACGGATTAATAACTTTCCCAAGAGTATTTGCGTGTAAGTAAATGCAAGGAATTCAACGGGAATTCGAACTCGGCTTCCCGATTTCTCGTTCCGGGCCGATATCCGCTGCACCACAACGCACATCCGAACATCTAATATATTACATCATGTTAAAATGCAACAGGAACCTAAAACTTCCCGCCATTTTCTCTAGATGCCGAAGAGTATTAACTCAGAATTTTGATAAAAGGCAACAATAATAAGATGGATATAAACTAGTAGTTATTTACTAAGTACAATGAAACACGCGTAGGACACTCAGCGAGAATCAAACTCAAAGCAATGATTTGAAAAATTCGACTTCTAAACATGATCCCCGAGCGAGGTGCCCTGAATCAAAACTATTAATCCCCACCACACAAATGTATGAACGTGTATTCAATAAATGTACGTTTTGATATTAAAAAAAACTGATGAAGGTTTCGATGCGAATCGGTCAACCAGATAAATCACTTGAACTTTTATTGAATATTATATTTTATTATTTTTTGCTGGCAGTTCTGCTACCCTGAAGAACTTATGTATGCTAAAAATGTATTGCTGCATTATTTTAAACTAAATGTAATATTTGTTTCATATCAGATTAATACACCTTTAAATGAGTTAATATTCCCCAAATAAAGTTTTAGAAAAGTACATTTTATTTTTGAAAATTTTTTTAATATACAGAATTACATTGGGCTGATAGATGACAATATATATATATATATATATATATATATACTAAAATCAGCAATACCAAAAAGAGGTTGTAAAAAGCATGGCTCATTCCAGTGAAGTTAAGTCACTTAAAAAATAAAATAAATTTCTTATTGGAAATGTTAAATTTAATCTATTAGCTTAAAATTAAAAATAAAATAGAAGCTTCAAGAAAGACTTCATTTTCTCAAACCTTAGGCATCGCATCTTTTGGGAAGTATGTATTTGTATTAAAAAAATCACCTAACAAAACCGAAAATGTCGAAATCATGGTAATGTAATCGACTGATTTCCCTAACTTAGATATCTAAACGTTGTACATGTTAAGGCTTTATTTCACCTCAAACATGTACTGAGCACTTTCTAATACAACTGATCTAATTTAAATCTGACCTATAACTTTAGTATATATAAAGTATTATATTTATTAGAGATTTCTTATTACTATAAACTTCATTTTAAGTGGATACAGTTCAGTTGCTCTCCCGTTTTCTTTCCTTTTTTTACTTAGTGAAATTAATAACAACCGACCAGACAGGACTTCTCAACGTAGGCGTTTTTTTTACAATTTAAGAGAATAAAAAACATAGAATAGCAATTCAAACACGAGTAACCTCTAAAATATATATTTAACACAGTTGACATAATACGCGAAAATTAAGAGAATTTTACATGTTTATTTCAGGTTAGTAGAACTTCTGCCAAGAAATAGGTAGACCTATTTTGATAAACGTCCGGCTTGTCAAATTGTCAATAGATAGATCTACTGACAACCTGACAGCCGGAAGTTTATCAAGTTTTATTCTACGGGGGGCATATATGTAAAAATTACTCGAGGAATATAACGTGAGTGCCTTTTTTATATAATTTTTAACTACACAGTAATCTTTTTTCTTTTTTTTTTTTAAAAAAAAAAAAAAGGAGGAGGAGGACAATATTCACCGTAATCAGTTTTATTGAACTTAAGTACTTTGGCTTTAAATTTATTATATTTACCGCTCTTATTTTCTATTTACGCGCAAATACCATTGGGAAAGATATTAATCCATCCCTTCCCGCTAGTTATGGGTTAAATAACAGGACATATTGGGTTCTATAGCCTTGGCTGGCAACCAGTCTACCGCAGAAAGTAATGGCAACCTACTGCGGGATAATCTTCTGCCCAGTCAGTCATGTTTCGAAAGAGGCATGATCGCCCAAGCATGCATCACGTATGGCACCTAACTGACATAGCTGATATTGTTATTAAGTAAAACTAACCAATACAAATTTATACAGAATGTTAAATATTTAAGATTTTATAAATTATTCTTATTGACACTATTTACATTGTTCGGACTCTTGTCATCATCTTTATTGCTATGTTTATGACGTTTATATCCACTGGGTCATGTGTCCTTAAGGATAAGTGGATATAAGCGTTGGTTAGTTCTAATGACTTGACCCAAAGAATTGCGAGTTCGATACTTGGTTACAGCAGTGGTGAAGAAATAACTTAGCGATTTAAGTTAAAAGGAGATAATTACATGTCATCTGGAAGTAGCATCGCACATGGAATGAGAAGGATATATTCCTGTGATCAAAATAAAGGTTTCAGTTCGAAATTCCTAGCAATTGAAGAATGCCAGAGCATACAATGGCCGAAACGTCGTAAACATGATGATAAAGAAGTAGACAACGGTCCGAAAGAAGAATAAGCGCCATACGTGATACACGCCTAGGCGATTATATCCTGAAAGAGACATGATTGGGCAGAAGATTTTCCTGCTGTAAATTGCCATTACTTTTTGCGGTTGCCAATCAAGGCTATAGAGCCCACTCTGTCCTGCTATTTAACCCATAGCTGGAAGGAGAAATGACGGATTAATTCATTTTCTAAGGGTACTGGCACGTAAGTGAATGTAATGAATTCAGCTGGAATTCGAAGATTTCAAAAAAAAAAAAAAAAAAAAATTTTTTTTTTTGATCGAGAAAATATTTTTTCCCGAAAAGATAATACTGTCCACAATATATCTTATTAATAAAAGCAATTAAATCTTTTCTAATTAAATAATGTGTTAGTTTTATTGTATTTTTTATTTTAAGATGCAGAGTAGATTTTCGGAAACTGGAGCCTTGTTTTGCATAAGAAATTTGATTATTAAATTCTCCTAGCACTTCTGCTTATAACGAATGTAATCATGAAGCTATATATATATATATATATAATGAATTTCTCGAAATTTCATAAAACTAAATGGGACACCTCGAGGTGGTGTAATGGTTAGCAAGCTTGTCTTGCTAGATTCATTACAATTGAGTAGTGAGTTCGAACCTGACTGGGTGTCCCATACTTTCGGCCTTGTGCCACATTGAAGCTACGTTTAGAAAATCATCATAAAATTAAATGGGTTTTTTCGTAGTAACAGATATTAAAAACGTTTTTATAAAGATTTGCGGAAAGAAAAAATTCTAAAATAATTTAATTCTTAACAAGTCTTGAAATTTTAATTTTGGCAAGAAAATTGGATTTGGCGCATAAATAAAGAACATTAATAAAATGTGGCTATTTTACGGAGATGATTGACGATTTCATTTCTTATTTACACAAATAATTTTGTAAAGTTTAAAAAAATCCGTTGTTTATAGGGAAAACTTACTCTACGCAGACACAATTATTTTTCTATTCTGCTTGAGGGTTACCTACAAATTGTGTACCAAACAGACAACACTACTTGCTCGGCGCAGTGAAAGTAATGATGGCTTCAAGGTGATTGATATTAATTTGATGTAAATTTCTAAGAAGTTTTATTCGAAAAACTACGAAAGTTGCCTTACAACAATCTTATTGATTTATTTTTTATTTCCATTGATATATATTTCCTGCAGTTATCTGAATTGTATTTATTAATCTTTTTTAGAAACATAAACTTGCTGATCTATAAAACTAGTTAAAAAAACAAAATCAAATAAGAGCTTATGTGGCATGTTTTACATGTTATTCTCAAAAAAAAAAATTGAGATTCTCAGTAAGGAGGAATTTATTTGTTACATCTTCGTAAATTATATATCGTGTCTCTTCATCACTACTTCCGATAAGACACCAAAATCCGATAATACAACGGAATCGCAGCAGCCAATGGAGACTTTCATAGTGACAAACACATATACACAGGCGAAGTTAAAAAATGAAAGAGAAATAGGATTGATACTAGCCCAAGACATGAAGAAATGCGTTGTGATACTGTCAACTGTAGGAAATAGCCCTTTTATTTTAGTTTTTGCTTCGGGTTTGACTAAGTAGGTATAATTGTAGTCCTTAGTCTCGGCCATGATACCATTTACTTATTTAGCCTTCAAAATTCAGTTTACGACGAAAAGAACTTATTTGATATCGAAAGCAGGAAATCAAAATTTGACTTACATCCATTCATTTTTCTTTCAGTCTACGGTTTCGCTTTAACTGAAAACAACTATTGCTTTTTAGTCTTTAGTGCCAACGTTTAAAGAGTCTGAGCTCCAGGACCATGGATTAGTTTTAAAGTTTTTCATTACACCCGAGCAACGCCGTGCTATACTGTTAGTTTTTCTATAAATGTCTATTTTATGTATATATTTCTATAAAAGACTTTATACTTTCATAGTGTTTTGATCCCTGTTAGGGGGTTAACTATTTGCCCATATCTGGCACCCTAACAGGTGCTACCACTCCGAGTCAGGGTGGACCTGAGAACAAAAGCAATTAAGAGGTGGTTCCATACTTCTCACAACCTTCTAATCAGAGAGGTCTTGCAGCCGGATGCAGTATACCGTCATGCCCAGAACCTGAAGGATACTGGGGGTACTATGGTCCGAACATGTGTGGAATTAAGTTTTAGAAAAAATTGAAACAGAAAGGCAAATTATGCATTTCAGGAAGAGACATTTCAGGTTTCTAGGGGATATAATGAGGAAAGAGGGTTTGAAAAATCTGATACTCACTAGAAAAGTTGAAAGCAAGAAAGAAAAACACACATAACATACTTAGTG
The DNA here is from genome assembly GCA_037127315.1 of Ascarosepion bandense. Lineage (NCBI taxonomy): Eukaryota > Metazoa > Mollusca > Cephalopoda > Sepiida > Sepiidae > Ascarosepion > Ascarosepion bandense. The sequence goes on from JBBBDQ010001226.1 coordinate 172,331, forward strand.
GTCTTGAGTAAATGGATGGATGGTGGAACAAGGAGAAATAACAAAAACAAAATTTATTAAGAGCTATAAAGCACAGAAAGTTGTGGAGAGACATAATCAGATACGTCCTGAGGAGACAACACATAATAGCTTTCTTGTCAAGTGACCAAACCGCTGTCGCGTGAACTAAGTCACAGTTCGAACTTTGTCTGTGGTGTGAATTTGTGAAGCGTTCTGTTCGGTCTTGATAATCTAACAATAAATTCCTGTTACATTACTTACGTTGTTCGGACTGTTACCCTCATCTTTATTGTCATATTTATATTCACGACGTTTCGACAGTTATACGCTCCGGCCTTCTTCAGGTTATTGAAATTTCGAACTGAACCCTTTATTTCAATCACTGAGGTATATTGTTCTGGTTCCACGAACCATGCCACTTCAAATGTCTTAGCTATCTCTCTTTAACTCAACTTTCAAAGTTATTTCATCATCACTGCTGTAGCCAGGTATTGAACTCAAAACTCTTTGGGTGAAATCACTGGATCTACCCAACGCTTTTATCCATTGGACCATGTGTCCTTGAGGTCTTATGAAACGAGAGCAATATACCCCAGAGAAACAAGATTGTGTAAATGGATGAAAAACAGAGACTGGGAGGGGTATTAAGACGACAAACATTGATTAGATATACAATGAATAGGAAATTGTAGAGAGCCATGATCGATCGTCCTAACGAGACAGCGTATAAAAGAAGTATCTTATGAGGATTCTATCCTAGAGAAAATTGGTTAATGTTTACATATTCTCAAATGTTGAGTGCATTTCAGAACTGTATATTTCAGTACTTAAAAACTGACTATTGTCTAATGCCAGGTGTCAGATTAATAATTTGTCCAGTGGTAGCTAAGGTTTACTAGTGTTATCTTGCTTTTATTATCTACTTTCTATTTTATTGGGAGAAGCGTGACAATAAATTTCTTTCTGACGTAGTTACTTTTTTCTTATTTTTCTATCCCCACCCCATCTTCTACTTCATTTTAATGCACCATTGAGTTTGAGTTTTGTTTAACGGCATATCAACCTCTGTGGGTTATTTAATGCCAAAAAGGTGGGGTTTTAAGGTATTGTTTTTAATATTCGGTTATAGTGAGAAGGTTGATTGAATCAGATTTTAATGAAAATCTTTTTTTATTTTAGAAAACTGAAAATGTCTTCTAATTTTGAATTAAAAATTTGGCTTGCGGTGAATCATTTTTTTCTTTCAAAAATGTCTGTTTGGTAATGTTTTCGTTCAAAAACTTATATTTTTCTATAAAAGTCTATGTTTATATATATATGTATATATATATATATATATATATATATAAAGTCTATTTTTATACTTTCATGATGTTTTGATCCCAGTTTGGGGGTTAACTATTTGCCCATAGCTGGGACCCTAACAGGTGCTACCACTCCGGGTCAGGGTGGACCTGGGAACAACAGAGGTGGTTCCATGCTCCTCACAACCTCCCAATCAGAGGCCTTGCTGCTGGGTGCAGTTTACCGTCATGTCCAGGACCTTAATACATCATTGAATTCTAGTTGAATAAGAATCAAGTTACCCTCTCAAAGGGCCCTTTTTATTTAAATAAAATTATATTAATATTTCTTTCTGATTGATAAGTTTATATTTCTTAATTATGCATCGTCCAGTTATGATGCTAGTCTCCTGGAAAGCAGCACACTACGCCTCCTTGGTCTCACTTTTTCAACCGAACTCAAGTGAAACGACTACGTCAAATCTACAAATGCATTTACTGCTAGGAAGGTTGGATCAGCGCCAGAAAAAAAAAACTTTCACATTTATAAATCTACTATTTGTCCGTGTACTGAATACTTTTGCCATATCTGGTCGGGTGATTATGCTATTTACCTCGAGGTTCTCGACAAAATCCAAAGAAGGGTCTGCAATGTAATCGATCTGACTTAACATTTCAACTTCAGTCACTTTCTCACCGACATGACGTGACTTTCCTTTGCCTTTTCTATAAATATTTTCATGGTTACTGCTCTGAAGTGTTTTTCCTCTGGGGCCTTAAAAGCACATTGGAATAGATAGTTTAGTCTATCGCCCGGTTCACACTCCACCCACGTCTATTGAACAGGTGAAGCGGCTCATCCCTTGTTTCCTGGTTAGGATGTGGTTTCCGGCTTTCTCTTTTCCAATCTTTTTACTCCCACGTAGCCCCCTGCGCATCAGTGGCGTTATCGCCTTGCTTGGGGAGATATGATTAAAAAAAACAAAAACCCCCAAAAAACATGAATTTAAGTCTGCTACTAGATTGGCATCTGGGTCACACCCTTTTACCTTAGAGATAGTTAAATGCAACAGCCACTTCTCCAAAGTGTCTTTTACCACACTTTCCGCATAGTTACAATGTCCCAAAATTTAAATTCAACGTCAATTGACATCTATATTCTTGAATCCCGCTCATCTTTTATCCTTTCTTCAATTTTTTTTTTGTGGACCCCCATAACCATTCGATCAAACAAAAAATGCTTATTTTATTTTATTTTTTTTTTACGAATACATAAATTTAGGAATTGTATTATAGAAATATTGAATGTATAAATATTATTTTAAAGTAAAACTAATTCAATTAAAATTAAACTTTTATTTAACAACTAAATTCTATGGAATATTTATGTCAGTCAGTTAGTTAAGTGCCATACGTGATACACGCTTGGGCGATCATGTCTCGAAAGAGACATGACTGATTGGGCAGAAGATTATCCCGCAGTAGGCTGCCATTGCTTTCTGCGGTAGACTGGTTGCCGACCAAGGCCATAGAACCCAATCTGTCTGTCCGGCAACTAAAGAAAGAGAGGAACTCAACATACAAATGTTTACTACTATCGTGTGCGCAGAAAAAAATCCTCTTGAATTCAACAAAAAGTAACTATTCACACTTAAATACAGTTCTCATAAATAACAAAATTGATGTTATATTTTGATTAATATCTCTTTTTTATATAAAATAGATATTATCCTTTGATACATGTTCAACCTTCAGATCTTTTAAAAATGGGGAGTTAGGTTATGTTTGGCATAAGATCAATTTCACAAACATGATCGATGCTTCCTACAATTTAAATAATTATCTAATATTTTAAAGCTTACAACATTTGGGGTGTTATATTAGAACACATTGTGTTCAGATTTGAAAGAAATAACTATATAATAATTATACACACACACACATAACACTACAATAATACATAGGTGTGCCTAATGTAGGTTATTTTGAGGAAGAGTTTTTTTTTCTTTATTAATTAAACAAAAAAATAAATAAATAAATAAAGGGCGGAAAAATAGATATTATCTGCCCCGAGTTAAAATAACATTTGCTTAAAATTGATAGTAAATGAAAAACGCGAAAGGAAGTCGTTAAAAAAAAAAAAAAAAAAAAAAAAAGTAAAAGTTAAAAATCACGTTTTGGTATCAAAATACCATAGAAACCAACTATTAGCCACATACCCGTCAGTCATGAAAAACTACGTGCCCCGGAGAGAATGTTGCTTGTGTGGGCTCGAGACGCTTCATAAAAAGTCACTTTTAAATCGAGTTGCTTATTGTAAACTCAATAGGTTAAAATAAAAAAAATGAACTGACCTGATTTACATGAGTTTTGTAAATTCTTTAATCAATTGTCTGACCTATTCAAACTAATAATTTTGTTCACTCAGCATTTATGGAAGAGCATTACAGATTTCTGCTATGCTTTTAGAAAAGGCGCGAGTCTGTCTTTTCTCCTCGTCAGCTTTACGATTAAATACCTTGTTTGACAACGCTCTTAAGTTCACATGTGGGCAGCCAGTCTCAGGAGAAAACAACTAATTCACAACCTTGAATTATGTAACAGGAAATCCCTTTTGTTTTTCCAAAGATTTCATGGCAGTTCACACATGAATAAGAACCTGCGAAGAGTCATTTCCAACAAACGACTGAAGAGACATTACAAATATCTGAAGACTTATGGGTAGCTACTTTCACAGATTCGAGATGAAGGAGGTTTAAAACGAAAAAAGTTTCTTCAATAACTAACAGTTGATTTGAGTTCAGCATATACATTTGCACAGAGATAATGCTATATTGGATAAATTTGAAGGGGAAAAGTGTTGGGACTTACAACGAAAATTTACCAATTTTTTTACAGTTAGGGATAATTACTCAAACTCCTTTATCCTCAGGGCGAGATAGACTGGTTGCCAACGTAGACTATAGAACCCAATCTGTCCTGCTATTTAATCCAAAGTTGGAGGATTGACTGATTGATTGTGTTTAACGGCCTATCAACCTCCAAAGGGTCATTTAAGGCCAAAAGGTGTTTTTGCTTTCAGAGTTGTTTGTCTTCAAGCTTTCAAAGTTGGTTGTTTTCGACCTTTCTTTTAAGGTAAAAAAAAAATATTTGAAGTGGCTAATGAGCAGTGGTGAATAGTGTTTTGGGTTTTTTTTTGTATGGAAGGGATTTAGATTTTCGTATATAGTCTAATTACTTTTAGAAATTGGAATATTTTGCTTGGGTCGACGTTGTTAAATAGATCTTTTAAATTGTTTGATCTGTAATATTTTGATCGAATGGAGTTGAAGCCATAGCAGCTAATCAAAATGTGTTTCACTGAAGGGTTCCTGGCATGCAGTGCATATCAGGGGTTCTTTGTTTTTCAGTAGGTATGAATGGGTAATCTGGGTATGTCCTATTCTTAGTCTAGTTAGTGTAACTTCCTCCTTTCTTATCTTACGGTAGCCTGGATACCATTCGTCGACGGTAGGTTGGATATTTTGGAGCTTATTGTTTGGACTATTATTCCATGTTTCTTGCCATTTAGTTCTGATAAATTTGTGGATTGTTGGTTTGAAGTCGGAGTAGGGGATCTTGACATCAGATATATTTTGATGTAATGATTTTTTTGCTGCTGAATCATCCCTCTCATTGCCATGGATGCCCATATGACCTGGTATCCAGCAAAGCTTAATGATTTTGTTTTTGGAGAGCTGGTTAAATCTATATAAAAGTTAAGTGGGTTGGTTGATTCTTTGTTTCTTAGAGAAATAAGAGTAGATTTAGAATCTGTGAAGATGATAAACTTCTTGAGTTGATTTGTTGAGATAATGTCAAGGGCTAAGTTGATGGCTAGAATTTCAGCACTATAAATCGAGGCTTTATTTGGAATTCCTTCTAGTAATTCCGTGTTATTGAGGATGGCAGCACATCCTACTCTGTCTTCCTTTTTAGATTCATCTGTATATATGCGGACGTAATCGGGGAAGTTATCTATAATAGAGAGGGTTTCTTCTTGAAAGGTGGCTGGATTTGTTTTTGCTTTAGAGTATCTGGTTAGGTCCATCAGAATTGTAGGTTGTTCCAGCAACCATGGGGGTGTTTCTGGAATGATGACCTTGTGTATGTGATTTATGTCTATTTGTGTTTCAGTAATAAGTTCCTCCATGCGGAGGCTGAATGGTTTAATGATTTTTTTTCTTTTTGATAGAAGAGGGGTTTAAGTTGTGGTTGAAAAACTATTTTGTGGGCAGGATTTGATGGATTAGAGGCTAGTTTTATGTAGTATTGCATTCCGAGTTTTTGCCTTCGTGGTTTTAGCGGAGGTTTATTTGCCTCAGTATATAGGCTTTCCACCGGGGAAGTGGTGAAAGCACCTGACACAAGTCTCAGACCTTGATGATGGATGGTCTCCAGTTTTTTAAGGTATGGTTTTCTGGCTGATCCATATACGAAGCACGCGTAATCAAGTTTGGAACGGATCAAGGTATGGTATAATTTAGCAAGTGTTTTTTTTTATCTGCACCCCATTCGGTGTGAGCTACTACTCTTAGAAGTTGAATGGTTTTATTGCATTTGGCTCTCAAGTTTTTGATATGTGGGATAAAAGATAGTTTATGGTAAAAAATAACACCAAGAAATTTATGTTGTTTGACGGCTGGGATTTCAGTATCATTGAGTTTTAATACAGGGTCGTTATGCATTTTGTGGATTTGGCAGAAGTGTAGGCATTTAGTTTTCTCTTTGGATAATTTGAAGCCATTTTCCATGGTCCACTTGCTTATTTTATTTAGGCATAAATAAAAAATAATATAATAAAATAATATATTTATAGTTGGCGCTCTATTGTGCAAATGTGTTTAGATCTGTAACAGATCAGAAAATCGTCCATGTATAGTGAACCGTTTATACCAGGATTTAAACATTTTACAATGTTATTGATTTTTATGTTGAACAGAGTAACGGAGAGTACGCATCCTTGTGGAACTCCCATTTTTTATTCTTTTGAGTCTGATAAGTTATGATCCAAAAGTAATTTAAAATTTCTGTCTTTTAGAAAGTTGTCTATATATAAAGGCATTCTTCCCTTTAGGCCAAGTGCTTTCAAATATCTCATTATTCCGTATCTCCATGTGGTGTCATAGGTTTTTTCAAGGTCGAAGAAGACCGCTGTGAGGTGTTCTTTTTGGATGAAGGCTTCATGTATAAAGGTTTCAAGTCTGACAAGGTGGTCGATAGTCCCTTTTCCCTTCCTAAAACCTGCTTGGAGGTTGGTTATTAAGTTGTTAGTTTCCAAATACCAAGCCAGTCTGTTGTTGATCATTCGTTTCAGTATTTTGCTAAGACAGCTGGTTAGAGCAATAGCTCGGAAATTGGTTTGGTATGTTGTGGTATTTTGTTGGTTTGGGGGATTTGATATATTTTTCATGGGTTTTGGAATGGGAATAATGGAGGCCTGTTTCCAGAGCGTGAGAATGTTACGAGTGGTCCATAGGTAGTTGTATATATTTAGTAAATAAATAGGAGTCTTTAGGTAGCTGCTTTAGAAATTCATAATGAATTTCGTCTGGACCAGGAGTTGTGTTATGGGCTCTGGCTAGTGCAGTTTGGAGTTCTGAAATTGAGAAAGGTAGGTTATAACTTTCGGTATTTTTTGATTGAAATTTGACGTTTTTTTCTTCGCATTGTTTAATGTTTTGGAATGTTCTGTTGAGATTTTGTGGGGATGAGTTTTGTGAAAAAATTTCTGCTATATGGTTCGCGATGTCTTTTTTGTTCGTAAGCTATACGTTGTTCAATGTGAGGTGTTTTATTGGGGTACTATCACATTTTCCTGATATTCTTCTGATCATGTCCCATATTGTCTTGGTTTTAGTATTCAGTTTTGAGATATAATTTTTCCAAGTTGTTTTTTTTATTCTTTGATAATTTGCCTGGCTTTGGCTCTACAATTTTTGAAAAAGTATAGGTTTTCTTTGGTAGGGGAGGAATTGAATTTTCTTAAGGCTGCACGTCGCGCTCTTATTGCCTCTTTGTATTGGTCATTAAACCATGACTTGTTGAATTTCATTGAAGTGGAAGATTTAGGTATGCATTCTTTAGCTATAGATAAAAAAGTTTTGGTGAAGTAGAGGAGGTGATTTTCGTTGCTGGTATTGGATTCTGGAATTAGTTTTTGGAATTTTTCCCAGTTAGCTTTTTGAATATTCCAGCATGTTTTTTTTCTTCCTGAGTTGAGGATTCGAGTTTTCCAGAATGATAGGGAAGTGATCACTTCCACAGGTATCCCCCAGGATCCTCCAGTTGTAGTCCAGGAAGACAGTGGGGTCGCTTATAGTTAGGTCAATAGCGGAGTATGAGCCTGATGCTGGGTAAAGATATGTGTTTGATTTGTTATTACATAGGCATAGGCTGTTTTGATTGATTACATTTTCAATGATTTGGCCTTTGGGGTTGGTTTCAGAGCTTCCCCAAATTTCATTGTGACAGTTGAAGTCTCCCATTAAAATAAATGATCTTGGGAGTTGTTGGATTATGTTGTCTAGTTCTGGTTCTGTGACATTGTAACAGGGGAGGAATATATATGGAGCATACAGTGATTGTTTTGTGTAAGGTTGCTGACACCGCCACTGCTTGTAAATTGGTTTTCAATTTGATTTGATTTTGTGGTATCTTATTTATGATTATGGATGCGCCTCCAGAGGCTATGTTAGGATTTGTGTTTATATTGTTGTATGAGTTATAGTGTTTTACATTAGGTATATGGTTTTCTTTAAGGAATTTTTCCTGCAAACAAACAGCTGCTGGGGAAAAGTTTTTGATAATTATTAGGAGTTCATTGAAATTTGCTTTTACACCTCGAATATTCCACTGAATAATTCTATTCGTCATATGTGGGTTTCGGTTTTGATAGGGTTTTTGTTTGGGATTTTGGCGTGTTTGAGGATTTTGTTCCTTGATATCCATTGTTTCTAAAATTTCGAATCTGTTTCGTCTTGGGCTCAAGCTGGTTTGGGTTCTTGATTTTGATGTTGGTCTATGTCTTGTTTGCTGGTTCTTTTTTTCTGGGGATTCTTTTGATTTGTCCGAATGAGGGGTTAATTTTGGTTCAGTTTTTTTTTTGGAGAGTTTGTGTTAGGGATAATTTCTGTTTTCTTATTGGGTAAAGAGGGTTTTTCGTTGTTTGGCTTATTTGATTTAGGTAAGAGGTTTTTGTCCTTGTGTGTGGGTTTTTGATTTTCAGTTTGGTTTTTGTTAAGAATTGGTTTGGGGTTTTCATTGGCAAAAGAGGATTCAGATTTATCTAGGGTAATTTTTAATTCGTTGATGAATTTGGGCCAATCGTTGGGTTTGAATTTTATGAGTTTTTGAAGGAGATCCTTGTATTTATCTTTTGTTTCAGTAGTTGGAGGGGTTCTTTGGGCGATGTTGGAGTATGAAATTTTATTTGAGTATACTTCCACCATTTTCCTTGCTTCCCAAAAGGGTATATTTCTATTATATTTTACCTCGAGTATTTCTTTCTCTTTTTTCCATATACAACAGTTTCTCGAGTATGCCGGATGGTCACCTTCACAATTTGCACATTTGATGGTTCGATTGCATTGATCTTCTAGGTGATCCAAATCCCTCATTCCACATTTCTTGCATACAGGTTTCCTTGTACACTGCTCCTCATGGTGTCCAAACATCTGGCATTGGAAACACCTGAGCGGGTTTGAGATGTAGGTCTCAACTTTAATTGAATTGTATCCGACCTTAATCTCTTTTGGGGGCTTGTGGGAGTTAAAGGTCAAGATATATGTGTTTGTGTTAATAGTGTTGCCTTCTTTTTTGATGGTGATTCTTTTGTAATCTATGACTCCTTGACATTTTAGTCCTGTTTTGATTTCATCTGGAGTGCAGAGGGAGAGTTCCTGGCTCTTAGCTACTCCTTTAGATGTGTTTAGCGTTTGATGGGGGTACGCTCTTATTTTTAAGTTGTGAAAGGAAGTCATTTTCAGAAGAGAATCTGCTTGTTTCTTTTGGACGACTTCTACTAGCAGTGTTCCATTTTTTTGTTTTTTTTTACCATCTTGGGGGTTATCCTGGAGGATATTACCTTTTCTATCACGAAGGGAGATAACATTGATAAGTGAGTATCTTCAGTGGACTCAAGGACAATGAAGTTAGTGAAGCCAGGTTGGCACAGCTCAGAGTCACTGTCTGATTCCATATGGGGTCTCTTGGAAGGGTTAGGGAAAGCCATAATATTCATTTTGGTATAAGTTCATCGCCTGTGCTCCCCACCCACCAGTTCGAAGCCCGCAATTGGGGTTTGCCAGGGGGAAACCCAATCGCCCTTACAGACCAGGGACTACACAGGTGGAATACTCACCTCAGTGAGAGGTCCAGAGCACCTGCTACCTCATCCAATGCTCTGCTCCAAGACACAGTGCATGTGTGGAGGGTCTGCAGCCATGTCTGCGCCTGAATCTCAATGAGATGATTGACCCTCAGCCAGCGCCTTCTAATGTCTACAGGTTCTAGGTATTCTTCCGTAGTTTTCGTTCTGGTTAGTTTAGTTGGGGAAGATTGGTAAGGTTGATGTTTATTTCCTGTAGTAGACATTAGGGCTTGACCTGACCAGCCGATTGGTCGGATCGGGCCCCTCCAACCGCCCGTCTAGCCCCGGTAAGGGCCGAAGTGGTGCGTTGGGAAGTGGAGCTACTTAATCTGACCTCCAAGGCCCTCAACCACCAGGATCCCGTCCCAAGGAATCACGGGTCGCCACCCACGGCCAACAGGTGCCCCATTGAGGGATTTTTATTCTTTACAGGGAGGTAGTTGGCGTATTCTGATGCCCCGCCAACAGAATCAAAAGCTGGAAGAAGAGGAGGTCGATTAATACCTTTCCAAAGAGTATTTGTGCTTAAATGAATACAACAAATTCTCCGATTTCTCGTTCCGAGCCGATATCTACTGCACCACGCTGTTCATTTAGGTATTGACAGTTTGAACGACAGAAGTTTAATGTGGATATATGTGTAAAATTTCACTCAAGAGTATAACGTGATCGACTGATTTTATATAATCAGTAACTATCCAGTAATCTTAAAAATTTAGGAACATATTCTCAGTAATTTAACATTTTATTCAATTTTAGGTACTTAAAATTTACTATAGTTATAGCAAGAACTTCTAAATTGTGTTTTTCACCACAAAAACTCTTCATATGAATCTGGTTCTTGTGCTGATGAATAACAACAAAAATTCTTATTTGTCTGTAAATTAATGTTTTAATGAAAAGAAACATTTTTACAAGTCAGCCCGGCGCACTAATCTGCCCTGAAAAGTGAACCTCGATTTAACTTAAATATTAAAAAACAAAAAACAACTGTTTTGTCTGTACACCACGTGCTAAATCCTCTTAACTTTCGCTAAGTCAAATTTTGTTTATGTTTATGATAATTCTAAACAACACTCAGCACATGTCTAAGTTTTTGTCGGATGCAAAATTCTTTAACGTCGTTGGCACCCACCGACCCACAGTAAGGTTGTGGTGCTATGTCTGAACGACGCACCCGACCTTCCAGTGACTTGTTTTTCAGTTGCTTTTCCATGACGATCATTGAGAGTGGGATGCTATGATTGATTAGTTGAGATCAGGGTACACCAGAATTACATTTTCCTCCAAAATTTTAAATATTTAAAATTTTTTGTCTTATTTCGTTTTCTTTTTGGAGTTTATAGTATGTTTTTTCGGTTAATTTTTTTTTTTACATACACAGTACTGTAGCATGAATCCATGTGGGACTGTGCTATCAAATGGACTTGGGTACCGAATGACACACCGGTGGGTCGTGGATAATAAATTCTACCTATGATATCTTTGTCTTATATATGAATCAATGTTACAACAAAGTCACTTGTACAAAAACTAGTTATAGTTTTAGATTCCTGAGATAAGGGAAAGTAGGCTTGTGGGAAGTCAACGAGTTAATCTTCAAAATGGAGTGGAAAATCCTTTCACGTTTGCCTTTCACAAGGGATTAAAACCAGTTATCAACCTCTCTCAAAAACATTCTTTATAAACTGTACCACTTAAATATACAATGTAATGACTTAAAAATAAATTATTTCACAAGTCTTTGTGAAGACTAACAGAATTAGACATCAAATGACAAAAAAAAAAAGTAGTTCCTAGGTGAGAGGATGCGTCACATTCTTCTGGTTAATAAACTGATCCTTTGAAAATTAATAATTTAACATTTTTCAACCAACGTTCCTGTTAGCAATAAAATGCATGCTTCGGGATTCATTTGAAGAGTCAACAAAGCTTCTCGACTAGACAAGCCAGTAAGAAGGGGCAGCAAGGTGCTGCATCATTTCGCGACTATCAGTCTTCCTCGTCAAGCTACGCGACACTTTCACTGCTTTCTCACATATACATGTGAAGAAATCACATTCATTTAATCTTCACTACAAACAAGGAACTTTAACACAACGTACTGTATACATCGAGAACAATTTAGTTGTAAAATACGAAAATAAAAATATTTTATAATTAAAACCTTTCTCGCCTTTTTCTTTATTGTAAATGGATTCAGATCCGCAGTAATTTTTTTTATTTTTCCATTTTCAAAATTTCTGGCTATTTTTTTGCTTATTAAAATTAAAGTATGCTCCAGAGTTTTAGTTAATCTACAGTTACGCCCTGGTTTAAAAAAAAAAACTGTTTGAGAAACACCGCTGTAAATAATGCAGAATTCTTATTTTTCTGTGCCTTTAGGACGTAGGCGATCATGGTTCTCCACATCTCCCTATCCCTGCTGTATCTTAGTATGTTTTCTCCTGTTACATCTCGCAACCCCGTTCCGTCAGCCACCTGATCAGACCCTGCAAATATGTTATCCGCTGCCTTCCTCTGTCTCTTTTTCTCTCTATCTGGCCTGTCAGTATCAAGTTCTCCAAGCCCTTTTTCCTCATTGCATGCCACAGGAACTTAAGTTGTCTCTTCCTATTAATTTCCTTTTCGTTGCCATTCTACCAAATATCCCAACGTTGCTTGCATGCTCAGTCCACGATATCCGCAGCATCCTTCTGTAGAACCACATTTCCGCTGCTTCAAGTTTTGCCTTCATTTTCGATGATATTGTCCAGCATTCACTGCCGTATCGAATAACCGACATCACATAGCAATCCAGCACTCTTTTCTTTGTTTCTAGTGAAATTTTCCTGTGTGTTAGTACTTTACTCAACTTCTGGAACGCGTCCTTTGCCATGCCAATTCGCCTTCGGATGTCTATGTCGCATTGTCCATCTCCTGTTAGAACACTTCCTAGATATTTACATTGTGTACTTGCTTGATTCTGGTATCCTCCACCTTGGCATTTTGTAAAAACAGTACAAATTGTCCATAAAATAATGGGGATAACAACAGGTTTCAGAACAGTTCTGTCGATTATTAATGAGAAGAGTGTGTTTCTAAAAGCACAAACACTTATCTAAGCTGATTCACAACAGTTCTTCAGTCTCCATTTCACGGAAGCCATTTGTTATAACCTACTGATTCTCATATTTACGAGTTTTCATAAAAAAGAAATTGTATTTTATCCCCAACGATGTTATTTTCCTGATTTCGTTGAGAGATTTTTTTTTTGGTCGATCAGAAAACTTTATTTTGCAGGAGTAAAAGGAAACGAAATAGTTAAAAGGAAAAAAATCTAAACGTGTTACTTTCTCATCTATATGTCAATTTTTAATTAATTCTCTTTTTCTCTATTTTGGTAATATTAGTCATCTCAGCTCTTGTGAAAGGGTTGAAACATTCATAGAGTCTATAGATGCTCGGCAGGCGTGAAAACAGTATAAATACAACGTCAGCCAAGGCAGTTAATTTTCTTTTTAGTTTTAAGCGTTTTTCTTTCATAGTCCCCTTCGTTATATTGGGTTACTTTAACACGTATCAGATGTGTCAGTTTGAGATCTAAATCAACGCAGAACCACATGACTTTTTCAATGAAACAGCTTCATCTAGCATAAACGGTTCGTGAGCGAACTGCTATTGGTATTGTAATTAAGTTGCTATTGCAGCTCTAATGAACATTATGCTAACACTAGTGATCAGACGGAGGCGACTAAACACAGCAAGCAGTAACTTAAGAATTATGCCCCTCATCAGATTATTAAAAATAAAAACAAGCATCATCATAGTCAGTGAGATGATTCGATCTCGTGGCTAATGATTTGTATTCAATACACAACATCCTCCCTGATTACGATCAAACAAAATGTAGGATTTTCAGATTCTATACTGCAAAGAATGCATAATGACACAATTGAAATTATTTTTGTTAAATTAATATGTCCATAACCTAATGATGAAAAAAAATTACACAAAATATTTTCAGCAATCTCCTTCCTTGTCAATGCCTTTATTTTTGTAGTGAACAGGATTCAGTCAAAATTCATGCAACGGATTGAGTGATCCAACCAAGTATATATATATATATATGTATATGTGTGTGCGTGTGTGTCCAGATGAAGAGATACAACAGATTTAAAAATCCAGAATTTTCTGACATTTACCTTTTTTAAAGTACTCAATACAACGTAGATAGTTTTTTTTTTTTATCATTTCACCCCGAGCAAGGCGGAAACGCCACTGATGTGCAGGGGGCTACATAAATGTATAAAGATTAATTAGAAAAGAGTGAGGACTACAATCTAGTTAGAAAGGAACAATAGAAAGCTGAGAAAGCAGGTGCGATGACAGATACATAGGTGGAGAGAAAGGGAAGGTTATACAGGGGAGGGGAGAGAGCTAGAGGCCAGTGGTTAGTAGATGAGTATTGACTTTGCATTTGAATTTCTGGAGGTTGTAGCCGTCAGGAAAGCAAGAATACGGGAGTGAGTTCCACAGGCGGGAAGTGCGAGAGAAGAAGCTGCAGGAGTAGAATTGTCGTCTGCATTTGGCTAACCTGACTGTGAATGGGTGGGATCCAGTTGCCAGTCTGGTTTCACGGGTAAACACCTGTTGAAGAGGCATCAGTGACTTAAGCTCATCCGAGCAGAAGCCATGAAAGTATTTATAGAAGAGACAGAGGGAGGCCACATTTCGACGATGGGAAAGTGGCTGCAGTCGAGTCGCCAGATCAGTACCTATCACATTACAGACTCTCCATTGGAGCTTGTCAAGAACACTGAGGAAAACGGCAGGGGCACCTGACCATAAATGGCAGCAGTACTCCATGCACGGACGGATGGTTGACTTGTATATATGCAGGATGGATTCAGGTGGAAAAAACATCCTGGATCGACATAGTGACCCAATCTTCTTAGCAGTAGATTTTGCTATGGATTCAATATAGTGGTTCCATTTGAGGTCTGAGGATAGGGTAAGTCCGAGGAGGCGTAGTGTATTACTCTCCGGGAGAATCGCCTGGTCCATGACAGCATAATCAAATTTCCCTTTTTATTTAAAATTAATTTAATTTACATTGCGACACGGAAATTTCTGTTTTGAGATTGAAAGCTTTTATCTCGTCATCTGACAACGTTCAATAACTTCAGAGATAATGATTTACATTTGAAAATAGAAAACAATACGTTTGCTTATAAAAGAGTTAATATGGAGGGGAAAGACAGAAGATTTATATGATAGGGGTGTGTTAAATTTAATTAGAATGAAGGTTGACTTTGAAAATTTCAAATATAGGTTAGATGTTAGAGAATATGGAGTATTCATACATGTCTAAAGAAAACTGTCAATTTAGAGCTAAACTGCCTGCTTCTGACAAGATGTATACATTTTAGTGAAGAAGAAATACTCTTAGAGTTATCTGCATCTCTGCTTTGTTTTCTTAAAAAACAAAAAATCGAAGTTTATTTTAGACCTGTCTTAAATATATATATATATATATATATATATATATATACATATATATATATATATATATATATATATAACTACTCTTTATTCCCCCCAAAAATAAGAAAATGAATCTATAAATTATTTTCGTTTTTTGTAAAACACTCACTGTAATAGACATTTTTTCTTTTGTGAAAAATGAATTAGTTTGAGTTTCATCTAGACTTTAAGAGTAAATTATTTATCTTTAAAGAAAAATCCACCCCGGAAATCCGTATTCCAACCACACCTTTTACTAAATACAAGTAAATATTCATCCATCACATATTTTAGGCTTCGACTATCATAGGAAAAAAATATCTGAATATTTAATAAAATGGGTGGTTGCAATACCAATATTTACATCTATATAATTTTATGTATGCACATATACACACGAAATAAAATTGTAAGTTTAAATAAGTGTTTCCATTCATTCAAAATCCATCCATTGCTGGATTACAGATACAAAATCAGTACATACACAGGTTAAAAATAACGCGTACCTCGACATTAGTTAGACTACAGCTCAACATCATCATCATCATATTCTATGTGCCGTGTCCCTTCAGTACGTACGATTTTCATATCCCTAGTATTACTGAACACTCCTTCTCCTGCTACCCCTTCCAAACCCCGCTCTGCCATCCATTTGCTCAAGCCCATTTCCCCTGTTTTTCTATCTGATCTGTGAATATTAGATTCTCTAAGCCCTTCTTCCTCATTACATATCATAGGAACTTCAGCTGTATTTTCCTGATGTCAAGTTTAGAGTTTCCTTTTTCCATCTTCTCCAAAACCTCGTCGAGGCTCACATGTTCAGTCCATGGTATCCTCAGCATCCTTCTGTAGAACTACATTTCGGTTGCTTCAAGTCTTCCTTTATACCAGAATATATTTGCTTTTGTCATTAACACAGATTTTATTCTCTTACATATCTCTGGTAATTTTTTTTTTGAAGCTATCATATTTTTTTAAGAGTTGCTAATTGCAAACCAACTTCGAATTATTTAAAAAAATGATTATTATAACTGTTATCAAAAATACTGTAGAATCATGGCGCTATTAGATAAGTATACTCCTGAAAACAGGGTACCTTTTTTTTAAGGAATAGCTCACAGCGTTCATAACTTTTATTAATTCGTAAAACTACAATAATTTTCAATTTTGGAATTATTTTTAAACACTATTACTTTGTTTTTGTATTTATAACACAAATTAACTTGTAATATATATTTTCTTTTGTTTCTTTTTTAAAACTTGCGATTACTCCCTATGCTTTGTTCAAAATTTATGATAATTGCTTTTAAAGGCCTCAAAAGAATATGAGGTATGCAGTTATCCAGGGACGCAACTGTCCTAGTACGGTCTTCCAGATAGTTTTTGCTGACGACACACAAGCCCAATCGGGCTCTTCTGCATAAAATATTAGTTATCGAGCTCTCGTTGTTGACTATTACTATTGAAAAAGATGTCCGCTTTTCACTATACTATAGTGACCTTGTGCCAAACCAAGCTAGGCTGAGTAAATTATACACAACTTCTATCGTTGTGTAGGTGTTATAAGTTACAACACTTGCTCGCCTCTGGTGTTTTTGAAGGGAACGTTAAACCGCATCATTTATGCGAAGAACACTATTCAACTCATTCCGCTGCTATTCTTGTAATAAGTCGATTTGCAGGTTCAGAAGGATTTGTCTATCTACATAATGACCATGTTATTCATCTAAAAGTTTTTCGTCAAATTTTCCGGATGTTACTATCGTCAAACCTTCTCCCATTGAATATATATGGGACGTAATGGAAATACGTGACTCGTTCGGTTAACTGACCCAAATTCTTGCTGTATTCAATCAAAAGATACAGTGGTGGACTGGGGTAAGAAATGGCTCGTAAATTTTTATAACAAAATTTATCAACAATATTGATGGTAAAGTTAATAGCAAAGTAATTTTTAAAGTCTCAAATGGTTCTAACCAAGCAAAAGGAACATTTTTGCTTGCATTAGAGCCGTTCAACACACTGAATACTAATGCAGCATTCGTCAACGTCTAAAACAGAAACACTGACTGTGCAGTGGTATGAATTTTAGTAAGTTCCTAATTGACAGAACAATTGGTCATGTATATAGTCAGTCATTTAAGTGACATCCGTGATACACGCTTGGGTGACCATCTCACTTTCGATCCATGACTGACTTTCCTGGAGCAGGTTGCCATTTCTTTCTGTGATAGACTGGTTGTCATCCAAGGCTACAGAAAACAATTTGTCTTGCTATCCAAACTCATAGCTGACAGAAGAGACGGATTAATACATTTTCTAAGGTTATCTGCGCGTAAACGAATGCAACGAGTTCAAGTGGAATTCGAACCCGACTTTGCAAATTCTTATTGCACCACAACAGTATTCTGGTCAAAATCAGCATCGTTCTTCAGGCGTTTGCAAATCTTTTCCTGATAATATATTAAGAGACAAGAAGTGTTTCCATTGGCGTCAAGTATAATTTCGCTGGTTAAATACAGTTTATATTAACTTAGGGCACTCTACCAATACCTAACAATGTTACCAGGCATAGTATGCTTTTCATGCAAAATCAGTTTTTGTCTGATCTTGGAAAGAAAAGACGTAAATTATCAATAGAAAGTTATCAATTTAGAAAGTTAAAAAAGTGGAGTTGATTATTTATTGATTAATATTATTTAAACCTTTTCGTGACAATTATATAATTTAGTTACTAACTTTCTAGGATGTGCGTTGTGGTACAGTGGATATCGGCTCGGAACGAGAAACCGGGGAGCCGAGTTCGAAGTCCAGCTGGATCCATTGTATTCACTTACGCGCAAATACCCTTGGGAAAGGTATTAATCCGTCTCTTCCTTCCAGTTATGGGTTAAATAGCAGGACAGATTGGGTTCTATAGCCTTGGTCGGCAACCAGTCTACCGCAGAAAGCAATGGCAACCTACTGCGGGATAATCTTCTGCCCAGTCAGTCATGTCTCTTTCGAGACATGATCGCCCAAGCGTGTATCACGTATGGCACCTAAACTGACTAACTTTCTAAAAGATGTAGGGCCTTGATATTTTTTCTTTGTCAAATATGAGCTGTTTAGTATTTGTCTATATTTCTGAGACGGGGTAGTGATTACATTGTTCGGACTGTTGTCCTCATCTTTATTGTCATATCCACAACGTTTCGGCCGTTGTACGCTCTGACCTTCTTCAGACGCTTATAATTTCGATCCGAACACTATTTCGATCACTGAAATTTATTCTCGTTCAATGAACAATGCCACTTCCGGATATCTTAATTATCTCCCTTTAACTCAACTAAGATATTTGTTCACCATCAATTTTCGTCAATAAATTCACATTTAAAACAAAAATAAAAATAAAAAAAAACAATTTTGTTTTTGCTTTAAGTATATTTGTTACTCTGAGTTTTCAACCCTACCGCATATTCTGGATACTGACTGACCTGCTTCAATGCACGCAAAAGATGGTCGGTGGTAGCGGTTAATAAGATTCTGGATTAATTTACAACAGTTTATTAATCTTTTGCAGGTTATTTAAAGCCAGAGCATATTTTTAGTTTGTGAAAATTTTTGTGGAGAAAATTGTTCAGTGATACATATCTAATTCACCCATAGCTGGGGGAGAAGAGGTAGATTCATACCTTCCCCAAGAGTGCGCGTAAATGTGAAGATATAGGGAGATGGTTAATATTTCTTTGATTCGGCCTAGTGGTATACACAATCTAACTCCCAACAGCTTACAAGTTTTATCCAGAATTATCAGAAAGTTGGTTGTCGGCAGATTGGAAAGTGTGGATTAGTGGAATAGTGTAAGAATAAAAATATACGTTTTGCATGTTAAAATAGAAACTTATTAAAAGAATAGGTCAACAATAGGTAGTAGTTAGAGTTAATGTTCAATGAGAAAGTTAAAGATATCAAATGTTCGTAGTAATAATTTGTTAAAAGAGTATATGCATACGTGCGTATGTATGTATGAGCGTTTGTTCGTAGAAATGTCTTTGGATGGATAGAGAAGTAGTAGTAAAAGAAATCAGCACACGAGAAATATGGAGGGGGAGGAGAACAAGTGCGACGCGACCTGTGTCCGGGTTGTAGTTGAAGTTTCTCCTGTTACATTTTAGTTGTTTCGTCTCGCTGCTCCCATCTGACTCTGACCGACTGGCGCTGATCAGAGCCTTTTATTGTAATTTAGTTATTTCGCGCTGGATCGCTAACTTTTCAGCGTTTTGCAATTCGCTCCCATTGGTCAGAAAATAAGTTTAACACATACTTGTGAAATCTGGTTTCGACTTTTTTTTTAAGCACATAGTTACTTTTCTTTTAGGAAAAAACCAGGATTTCACACGTCATTGTGAATTTTTGTAAAAGGGAAGAAGAGAGTTGATTTTAATTCTTAATTTCCTATCTCTACAAGTGAATATAACGAACCCAACGGGATTTGGAATTCAGTTGTATTATTAGTATTTCTGTGCGATTATCCACCCGCACATCAATCTTCCAGTACTCCCAAATGGCCACCCACCTAAACGTTGCTTAACTTTGCTAATCGTGCAAGAACCGGTGTTTCAACGTGATGTGTCCGCAAGTAACAAATTTTGCAGGTCGTGCGACTGCTGCATTTACAATACATGATAGTCTTGCCTTTGATATATAAGCATTCCAGATTTTACTTTTCTGCTCAAAACAAAGTATAATTTTCAAAGATAAAATTACGAATGTCCTAGTAAAGACCTATTTAAATATACTTGACCGACCTGCATAAAAAAATATGTTCTCAATTCTTTTCATGAAATATAAAAATAAATTTTATAGACATTTAAAATATTAACAAAAGTGTACACAAAATAAATAAGAAGACTAAAGCAAATTAAAAATTAAAAACTAAAATGCCCTTGACATTTTCCGATGAGAATTGATTTCCTAAAAACTTGTATCCATAATGTTTGTCATAGTCTGACAGCATTAACATATGATCAAAATATAAAAGAAAAAGAAAAAGATAATTTTAGGCATGTTTTAATGCTGTTCATGCATCAGTTGTTTTCTTTTATCCGTGCAAAGAATAAAGCTTCTAATTTAAAAAAAAAAGTATCCGATAAAAATCATGAAATCATGGGTGGTCCGGAAAGTGCAGTCAGACTAAAGACAAAAAGTATTTATTAAAAACAAAAAACAACAACGTTCAACGAAAAGAAAAAGATTGGCATGGATATAATAATACGAGTGGAGCCGTGCCGTCAAAAATGACCGGAAAAAAATATCGATATACTGTCTAAAATGACGGCAATATATATATATATATATATATATATATATATATATATATATATTGATGTACCTACTATTGAGTGTCTTACATTAGGAAAAAAATGTAATCCAAACCACCGAGCGTGACAGGAGAAATATATATATATATATATATATATATATATCTGTCTGCGGATGACTATAATATATATATATATATATATATATATATATATATATATACAAGGGTCTCCATTATTTACACTGTTCAGACTGATACCCTCATCTTAATTGCCATGTTTACGATGTTTCGGCCGTTGTACACTCTGGCCTTCTTAAGGTGCTGGGAATTTAAAACCGAAGGCCGGCGTGTACAGCGACCAAAATGTCGTAAACATGGAAATAAAGATGAGAACAACAATCCGAACAGTGTAAACCATGTAAATAACTACCTCATCTCAGAAGTATAGACAAATACACAACGGTCTATAGAGTGTGTGTGTGTATATATATATATATATATATATATATATATATATACATATACACACACACTTCACTAGTCGACGACATAAATATTGCAAATAAAATAAGGCACTGTTAAAGAACACACACTCGGCAAGTGTTTTAATAACTGGTAGTAAAGAGAATGAACTGAACCGACGCTGCCTTGCTATTGTGCCTCTCTCCATAAGCGCGACAGGAAAGATATATATATATATATGAAATTTATGAAGGATTTTTGATTATTACAATGGATAATACATATTTCACCGCTTTGATGTTCTCATCGCGGCTCGTCAGATCCAAATGGTACAACAGTAGGCAATCGAAATTGCCTACTGTTGTACCATTTGGATCTGACGAGCCTGTTACAACAATGGTACAACAGTAGGCAATTTCGATTGCCTACTGTTGTACCATTTGGATCTGACGAGCCGCGATGAGAACATCAAAGCGGTGAAATATGTATTATCCATTGTAATAATCAAAAATCCTTTATAAAGTATATTACTCTGTTAAATTAAATAAATGAATTTAACATTGAGTTCTCTTGAGTTCGTCTCTTTTGGGATTTACCTGGATTACATACCAAGTGTATTATATATATATATATATATATATATATATATATATATATATATATTAAATAAATACACAACAGTCTTTATTATAATGTAGAGGTAGTGTGTGTGTGTGTGTGTGTGTGCGCGCGCTCGCGAACACAATCCTGTTTTAGACGTTTCACTTGATGTTACCAGAAAGTAATGTTTGGTTGACAAAGGAAATTAATCTACTTTGCTAGTCAGTGTGGAATTTTATAAAGTAATTTAAACGTAACAAAACAAAACATAAAATAACAGTTGGATTGAAATTTAAAAGAACGTAGTGTGAAGGTGTCGCAAACTGGCAAGTTGGATTTAATTTCAAACGTCTTATATTTCCAATTGAAATCACTAACTGATAAGCGTCCACATTTAGTTATCTGGTTGCTAAATTTTTGAAAAGTCCTGCACATTGTGGAATTAACAGTTCCTTTCGAGGCTAATAGGCCAGTGAGGGAAAGTTGTAAAAGTGCAAAGATCTGAAATACCAGTGTGATACAAATAATTGCCGATGTAATAAATTTCCTGTCGAGATTTGGTCCTGGGTTTGATAATAAACTACATCCGGAAGCAAAGTCTCTGATAAGGAGATTGGAGGTTTTGAGGAGTGTAGAACCACCTTTTAATTGTTGCTGTTTTCAGCTTCACTCTGACCCGGGTAATAGCACCAGTTAGGGCCCCACCTATGGGTAAATAGTAAAATCACAAACAAAAATGAGTGTGTAGAAAAGTGTAGGCTGAATTCTGTAGCCTTAGTAGGTAATCTTCCAAGAGATGGTGTCACGATAAAAAGAGTTTCCAAGTCTTCTAAACTGGTTGGTGTCGTTAAGGGCAGACAGCTGCAAAAACCTGCAGACAATCCTTGTCTATTGTTCATATCTTCATGATTTACATTTACTATTTCCGCTGATGTTGCTATCCAACACCTCATGCTTGAGCGATCATGTCTCGAAAGAGACATGACTGACTAAGCAGGTTTTCCCACAGGTTTCCATCACATTTTGCGGTAGACTAGTTGCCAACAAGGCTAAAGAAACTAATCTGGTATTCAATTCATAGCTGGAAGGAGAAGAGATATCTGCACGGATGTGAATGCAACGAATTCAACTGAAATTCGAACTCGGCTCTCGGAATTCTCATTCGGAGCCGATATCCGTTACACCACAACAATATTCAGGTCAAAATCAGCATCTTTCTTCAACTTTTTGCAGATCTATTTCCTGATCACGTACTAAGAGATTAGAAGCGTCTTTATTGGCGTCAAGTATAATTTCTCTGGTTAAACACGTTTAATATTAACTTAGAGCACTCCACCTATATCTGTCCTGCTATTTAGCCCATAGTTGGAAGAAGAAGCAACGGATTCATACCTTTCCCAAGAATATTTGCGCGTAAGTGAATGCAACGAATTCAACTAGAATTCGAACACGGCTCTCCGATTTTTCATTCTGAGCAGATACCCACTGTGCAACAACGCACGTGCAAGCGTACTGATTATTATTCTAATTTCCCAACATCTGTGAATTCATATTACAATGTCTATTAATCAAGAGAGACTGGCACAGGAAGCAAGCAGGTTCAGTATTTTATATTGTCTCAGTGACCAGTTTGTTTATTTTAAGAATAAGTATTTTGAAGTCCTGTTTTTGTATTGAAATTTTTTTGTAGTTTTAGTTTGCATTTAAATACTGTCATCTCGTGTCGATGAAGTACAACTATTTGTAATCTAATCTAAATCGAAACTTATTTATGAATTGAACTTTGTGTGTGTGTGTGTGTGTGTGTGTGTATTCGTTACCTATAGACTCCAAAACGGCTGAACCGATTTTCTTGAAAATTTACAGTTGTACTATAAGCGCCTGCGTGTGTTCTTAGCTAAGTTTTGTGTCAATGTACACCCGATAAATATCGATAATCGAAAAAAATCGTGTTATAGAAGGAGTGGTCCGATTTTGATCAAATTTGATACACTCATAGACAAAGACATAAGAAACGATATTCAGAAATTTCAAGGTTGCAGTTCTTACAATAGCGCAGAAAATCTATAATATATATAAAAGGCAAGATGTTTATGTGTGTGTGTGTCTATTTATCTGCCTGTATGTCTGTATTTTTTCAGCCCTTTTATTTTAGTTTTTGCTTCGGGTTTGGCTCTAAGTAGGTATAATTGTAGTTCTTAGTCTCAGCCATGATACCATTTACTCAGAGCACTTATTTATCCTTCAAAATTCAGTTTACAACGAAAAAAACTTATTTGATATCGATACCAGGAAATCAAAATTTGACTTACGTCCATTCATTTTTCTTTCAGTCTACGGTTTCGCTTTAACTAGAAACAACTATTGCTTTTTAGTCTTTCGTACCAACGTTCAAAAAGTCTGAGCTCCAGGACGACGGATTAGTTTTAAAGCTTTCATTACACCCGAGCAACGCCGGGCTATACTGCTAGTTGAACATAGAATACACTGCGTTAGGAGTAGTTTTGTCTAACTACCGAAAAATACATCTACATGCAGTGTTATTTCAGGAAGTTGGTGACCATCACTCCACAATTCCCAAGATTAGATGAAAATAGAGGCTTGAAATTTTTTGAGTAAGTAACGCAAAAAACAAACAAGAAGCCAAAAAATACTTATCTCTGGGAGTTGGCTGTTGATATCTTGGCACCAAGTACGACCAAAAGTATTTCTTTCTATGTGCCGTGTCCCTTAAGAACGTTAGTGATCATAGCTCTGCACAATTTCCCGTCTTTTTAGTTGTTAGTAAATTTTGTATTTTTGTTATCTCTTCTAGACCCATCTCTATCATTCATTTACAGAAGCTCGTTAGGTAGGTTATGCGCTATTTTTATCTGTTCATTTTGCCTTCAATATGTTCTGTGAGTGTTAAATTTTCCAAGCCCTCTTTCTTCAATATATACCCTGAAAATACCTGTATTTTTTTCTGATGTTAAGTATAAGTTTCTTTTTTATGTTCATTTTCTTCAAAACTTTCTCATTGCTCAAATGCTCAGTCCATGTTATTCTCAGCATTTTTCCATAGAACAACATTTCTGTTGCTTCAAGTCGTTTTCATCTGTGAGATTGTTCTGCATTCACTACCATACAAGTAGACCGATATTACATAACAGTTCAGTACTCTTTTCTTGGTTTCTAGCCAAATTTTTCTGTTTCTTAATACTTTGCTTAACTTTTGGAAGACATTTTTTGCTATCCCAATGCACTTTCTAATTTCAGTGACTCAATTTTCATCTTCTGTTAAAACAGTTTCCAGATATTTAAATTTAAGTGCTTTCTCGATTTTACAAAGATAAAACATTAATGTAAGATTGCGTCATGTTCTTAAATAACCTCGTCAGGTGTAGACTTTCACTTGGCTGTCACCATTTGCGCCAAACGCGTTCAGAACTATATAAACTGTCAACTCAATATAACCGTTTCTTTAATAAATGATTAAAAATAACCTCAAGTGAATTAACTTCGAGTTCTTAGAAAGAACTATCCTTCTTCGGACCTCGTTGACTGGGGCATGAGAATCACAAAAAACGTACAATATTTGTTTCTATTCTGAAACGAGGTAATATTTACACTATTTACCATGTTCGGACCATTGTCCTAATTTTTACTGCCATGTAAATGACGTTTTGGTCCAGTGGATATAGACTTTCGTTAGTTCCAGTGAATTGACCCAAAGAATTGTGAGTTCAATACCTGGCTACAGTAGTGGTGAACAAATAACTTAACAAGGCTACCAGAAGTGGCTTTGCACATGAAATGAGTACGATATACTCCAGTGATCATAAGAAAGGGTTAAGTTCGAAATTTCTAGCACCTGAATAAGGTCTGAGCGTACAACGTTGTAAACATGACAGTAAAGATGAGGACAATAGTTCAAACAATGTAAATAGTGTAAATAAATGTACCTAATAACAGAAACCACATCACTTGTGGAGTTTTCACAGCAATTAAGATTTACAGCCCTAATCACTTTCTGTGTGGTTATGTTTTCTCTTCAGTCTCTTTATTTTTTGTTTCTAGATTTATGCTTTTTGAAGAAGGATGTACATGTAGTGTAGCTGTTATCGACGCGAGAAGAGAATTCTATTGTAGAGTTCAAATTCAAGTCGAGGTAGCTGCGTTTGTTTTTGCTTAGATACCCTTGAAAAGTTATGAACCAATATCTTTTAATAGGTCAGTCAGTTTAGGTGCCATACGTGATACACGCTTGGGCGATCATGTCTCGAAAGAGACATGACTGACTGGGCAGAAGATTATCCCGCAGTAGGTTGCCATTGCTTTCTGCGGTAGACTGGTTGCCGACCAAGGCTATAGAACCCAATCTGTCCTGCTATTTAACCCATAACTGGAAGGAATGGACGGATTAATACCTTTCCCAAGGGTATTTGCGCGTAAGTGAATACAATGGATTCAGCTGGAATTTGAACTCGGCTCCCCGGTTTCTCGTTCCGAGCCGATATCCACTGTACCACAACGCACATCCTTTAATAGGTAATAGTGAATAATAGGACAGACGAGTTTTCAACTAGTAGCGAAGAAGAAAAATTCTAAATACAAAACCGGTTGGGTGTGGTGTGAGCAACTTCACCTCGTGTTCTACTTACTATGAAAATATCAGCAGCAATACCGTAGTGAAGCTGTGTTGGAGTAGATAGACTAAACTATCGCCCGGTTCACACTCCACCCACACCTATTGAACAGGTGAAGAGGCTCATCCCTTGTTCTCTGTTTAGGATGTGGTTTCCGGTTTTCTCTTTTCTAATCTTCTCACTCTTATGTAGCCCCCTGCACATCAGTGGCGTTGCCGCCTTGCTTGGGGTGATATGATTAAAAAAAAAAAAAAAAAATACACCACAAGAGAGTCTACAGGACTAACATGCAACTCATTTGGTGACTCAATGCAAATTAAAGAATTCTAGTCTCCTCTTTCATCTGTCTCTTTTATTGTAATTTATCAGCGTTATTCCACAATTTTATCAAACTTATAAAAGTTAAAAATAAAATACTTTAATTGCTTAGACGAGAATCTTGCTTTCAACATGGACAGCACACGATTCTTGATAATGACCGAGACTATAGAAAGTATTGAACAAAATTTTAACTTTAGACAGTTTATCGATAATTTCGATCCCAATACAAATAATCTTATTCGTAAATTGGAAAATTCATTAAAAATTTTAAGACAGACATTGGTTAAATTTATTTAAACTTATTTCGATTAATATTTGTTTTATATATAAGTGTATTGAGGCAGCAGATAAGTATTTGAACATATATTGTTAAATATAACAGACAATGAATGTATTTGATTAATCATGTGCCGTTCTTCACATCGTATTTTAGCATTAAATTCTAGTGAAAAGAAAATTGTCCAACATTTGGATATATATGTATATTATTACGCTAGTCCTTGATCTAAGCTTTCGGCTCACGTGAGCTACCTTTAGAGTGGTTGTATGGACATTAACACAAAAATATTCACCATCAAAACTGATATTCTGTTCTCCTGACATAGAAGATTGCTATGCGACGATAACGGTCACAGAATAGCAGACGCAGGTCGTAAATTCGTGATACGGTTCTATGACGTCGTACTACGTGAGCCACCGAAATATTAACAGACCCATACCGGCTTTCTCTTTTCCAACCTTTTCACTCTTTTCTTTTTCAATTGAAGTAGATAGACTAAACTATTGCCCGGTTCACACTCCACCCACATCTATTAAACAGGTGAAGAGGCTCATCCCTTATTCCCTGTTTAGGATGTGGTTTCCGGCTTTCTCTTTTCCAATCTATTCACTCTTACGTAACCCTCTGCACACCAGTGGCCTTACCGCCTTGCTCGGGGTGATATGATTAAAAAAAATATGTCCAGATGCTCTGTAATATATTATGACTGATTTAAGATGTAATTTTGAGTTTGGGTTGCTTTGCTTTAATATAAATGACCTCCAATATCTAAAGGTTCTTTATACTGTGTGTATGTGTGAGTCTTGTTGTGTTATCGAGCATTATCTGTCTAATACTACGTACATTGCTATGTTTTTCTAAGTAATGTTGTTTAATACAACTAAGATCAGAATGGTGACAGGTAAGTGTACGGGAGAGGGTGGTTGTCGTAAAACTCATGTATATATAGGTTTATTATTAGTATCAGAATTACTAAGTTCAGTCGGCATGTAAACTGATACACTGCATTGTTTTTTGTAGAGGATTTACTTGTGTGGTTGTAGGGTTATTAGAAACTATGAGGTCAATTGTTTTAAATTTTTTATAATATACGATGTGCTTAATGTTTATTATTATTAATAGGCTTAATATTTCTACCTATTAAGTTTTTTAGCATTGTTTCATCATGTTTGTAATTATTACGCATTTGGTTACAATATTATAAGTTAATCATGTTATGTTTATTTTGACATACACTATTAATATTATCAATTTCGTTAGAGATATTAAGTTTATTTGTTGATCAATGACGGAACTAGGAAATCTATTATTGACAAGTGTTTATTTGGTGTTATGTAATTCTAATATCATCTGTGTGCGTTGGATTAAGTTCTTTTATAACGGCTAACTTATATCGCTGGGAGCATTCACTATTATAATTACGAAGACACGAGTTAATGCTAGTGAGTTTCCTATATAGAGAAATAGTAAATTTATGTGTGCGGGAATCAATAAATACATCAAATAATAGAATTTTATTATTAAACTCTAATGTAAATCTGAGGATGAAGTGACTTTGAAACTTGTTTTTTAAGTTGTGTAATTTGATCAATAGTTTTCTCTAAAACGAAAATGTCGTCTATATATCTTACAAATATAGAGGGTTTATTAGCGTCATTAAGTATTTTATTTTCTAAATGTGCCATATAATAATTATAAAAAAGGGGGGCTTAAAGGCGATCCCATCGCATTACTATCTATTTGAGTATAAATATTACCTACAGTATAATGAAAAGGTACTGGAGTGGTGGGTGCTATATATATATATATATATATATATATATATATATGGAAGTCCACAATCGTTTACATTCTGAAGGGACACGGCACATAAAAAGGAATATGAAAGTGGATGTCAGATCTGATATGGGGTATGTTGAATCCACATACAGATATTAGAAGGAAATATTTTAATATCATAAAACCACATTTAAGAGGATGAGATATGAAAATAGAACAACACTGTCGCAGTATATATTGGAAGAGACAAATATTGACGTTCGCCTAAGGTGAGGTGAATATTTTTGAAAAAGATTTGTATGCACTAAGGGATTAAAATATCATTTGTTCTTGAAAGAGAAATTAATTATAGTTGCATACACTGATGAAAGGAGATTAACTCTTTAATGTCTACCATAAAATCATGAAAATTAAAATAAAATCGATTTCTAATAAAGAAACAAATAAATCCGTTAATCATTATATAAATTACTAGTGTCAGTCAGTTAAGTGCCATGCGCGATACACGCTTTGGGCGATCATGTCTCGAAAGAGACATGACTAACTGGGCAGAAGATTATCCCGCAGTAGGTTGCCATTGCTTTCTGCGGTAGACTGGTTGCTGACCAAGTCTATAGAACCCAATCTGTCCTATTATTTAACCCATAACTGGAGGGAAAGAGGCGGATTAATACCTTTCCCAAGGGTATTTGTGCGTAAGTGAATGCAAGGAATTCAACTGGAATTCGAACTCGGTTCCCCGATTTCTCGTTCCGAGCCGATATCCACTGCGCCACAACACACATCCAAATTACTAGTGTACATGCGCCCTAAAAATAACAATTGCTAGAAAGTTGTAATAGTGAGTTGTTTTGAAACAGTGTATTGAGATTCAATAATAAAAGAAAAAGAATTCGCTGCTAAAATAGGTGCCACAGAACCCTTTAATTAAGCCGTTGCCTTTTTATATTTTGTAATATATCAGTGAAATGGAAATATCTTTTGGAAGAAAAAGATTAGTAACAGAACGAAAATGACAAAACCTATTTCAAGACCAAGTCGAAGCAAGACGATCACTTAATAGACAATGGTACCTGAGTGTCTCACATGAAAGGCTTGGACAAAGAGGATTGAAATCTCAAATAGAAATATATAGGAACTGTTTAATCAAACGATTCATTTTTTTCTCGGGAACTGATATTGTCTAAATACAGATTTCATTTTTATATAAAATGACACTCAAATTTACTAAGTTTATTTACCTCACTGTCCATTACAGAGAGGACGGAAATATATAAATATTGACAATTATATATATATATATATATATATATATATATATATATATATATGTATATATATATACTACCGGCCATAATTATTAGGTCGACTCTGTTTTTTTAAAAGAACTGATGTATTTCATACTATTTTTAGTATTTATTGGCAAGTGGATAATTCTAAATTAAAATAGAATTATTCTTTTTTTAATACTGCACATTAATATGTTGTGCATCAAATGAACTGTTCTGGTGTCCAGTTTTTGCGATCTCTTCGCCATACTAGTCTCTTATTGGCTGACCGAAGCAAAGGCTTCCTGGTTGCCTTGTAAAGTTTTGCAAAGTAATAATAAAACCATTGAAAAAGATATCACTCGACCGACGGTCGAGAGTGAGGCAAAATTTACTCGCCCCCAAATCATTTTACTCGACCGACTACATTTACTTTATAGTCGCCTTACGTAAACATAGCGTGAATCGTTGACGGAAAACAAAAAATGTAATTTTAATTAAAATTTCTAAAGTGTTAGAAAGAATTGAAAAATTTAAAAAAAAAAATAACAAAATTTTATATTTCCTCTTAATAAATACATAATCATTTTGATGATAAAACTTTTAACATCATGGTATGTTGTTTTTTTTTTGGCAATTAAGTGGAGGTACCTAAATTCGTAGTTTGTTTCTTCTGTTTGACTACAACCTCCATCTCATAGACATTAATAAATATATCTGATTTTCTCAACGATTTTCTATTAAAAAAATCATTACTTGCGTCTATAATTTGTTTTTCGGTGCTTGGTTGAAAGAAATATGCCTATTTTTTTTTCTCTTTCAAATGTTCTTTTTTACTTTTCGTAAGCAATCTGTGCGACGGAGACATTTTGGTTCTACTTTGGAAGCGTCAATTAAACGAATGTTTACACTGACTGGGACGATAAAAGCGAGACCAAAGAGTTCAAATGTCATTGTCATAGTGAATCTTCAATGGCATACTTTTAGGTTGTAAAAGTTGGGTTGTTTTTTTCTACATTAGAACGGACACGTTTCATTGCGAAATTTTTAATCGACCGCGGGCGAGTAAAGCAATAAACTTTAATCGGCCAATTAAGTTTTTAATTGTCTGAGTTGATCGGGCGAGTGAAATCTCAAAGGCCGTATATAATCTATTATAAACTAACTTTAATGGCTACTAACCAAAAGTGGGGAGGTGAGCCTTAATTAGTTAATGAATAAAATATCAGAACTTGTCTGTAAATGCAAACATGAAAATAAATTTGTTTGTCATCTACGCCGTGATTGATGAATGATATCTGCGTATGGTTGTTTATAGATGACCAACGAAAATAACTTCTTAAATTAATTGCCTGATGATTATTCTTTGTTTTCGCTGCTTATGTTTGTCGGACGCGACAAGGAAGAGAGTACTGGATTGCTACGTGCTGTCCGTCCTTCAATATGGCAGTGAATGCTGGACAATATCATCAAAGTTGAAGGAAAAACTTGAAGCAACTGAAATGTGGTTCTACAGAAGGATGCTGCGAATATCATAGATCGAGCATGTGAGCAATGATGAGGTCTTAGAAATGATGGAAACAAAAAAGAAATTAATACTGAGCATCAGGAATAGACAGCTGAAGTTCCTGGGACACGTAATGAGGAAGGAGGGCTTGGAGAATCTGATACTAACAGGCCAGATAGAGGAAAAAAGAGACAGGGGAAAGCAACGGGTAACATATTTGAAGAACCTAATCAGGTGAATGACGGAACGAGGATTGCATGGTTTAACAGGAGAAGGCGTGCTCAGCGCCATCAAGGATAGGGAAACGTAGAGAGCCATGATTGCCTACGTCCTGAAGGGATAGGGCACATAAAAGAAGAAGAATGTAGTGAGGAAAAAATATGTGCAAGAGAGAATCAAGCTTTTGCAACTATGAAAATATTGTGTAGAGAAGATTTCGTCTCTTTTCAATGCATTCGTGGAGTATTTCCTGGCTCTCTGCTTGTTTTTGTGGATCAGACAAGTTGATTGCGTGCTGGAGGTTAACAGCGAAGAAAAAGTTTTGCTACACGGTTTCTGTGTCCAACGACAACTGAGGAGCAGCCTTTTTTTTTATCTTCGTCGGTTCGAGCTCCACGTGAGCCAGTCGAGTGAAATAATTTAAATGAAATAATGTCTTTGATCCCGATCGCCATCTTAAGAGCGATAGGAAGGATACTGGCATTCCTTCTGATGAAAACAAGTTTTGTGAATTTATTGCCAAACTTTTTAAGGTTGTCGATAATTTTCGAAATGAACGTCAGAAGCAGATAGGATGAACATAAACAGATAAGGGTATATCGGTTTCAGCTACTACCAAATTTTGTCGACTTGAGAATCTCATGTTGTTCAAGTTTTAAAATATAATTTACTGGGATCATAGGCTTATCTCGGTTCAAATAAACTTAGATAAACCTTAGTCTAGAACGACTGTTTACTGGAAATTTAACATGTCCTCCTTGGATGTGAAAGATTTGCGGAAGCATCTAATAGCAACCCTTAAACAGGAATTGACTCGTCGACGACTCAACCAAAACGATAAACAAAACCGCTGGATTGTATGAAGAAGAAAAAAAAAAGGACTAACAAAACTTTTGACATATCGCAGGGTGTAAAGTGTTTTACAGCACACTAAGGAATCTTTGAGGAATTTCGTGACTACAAGAAGAAGCTTTTTACCAGAGAAACCAATCGTAGTTTGTTTCAGTTAGACGCTTATTTAGTTAGCATTCATCATCTCGACGCAAATGAAGCAGTCAAATACAAGGGGCCTACAACAGTAGATATTCTAGAGATTTTGAAATATGTCGGGACAAACTAGGAGTCGATATCTTCCTTTAAAAATGTATTTGAGGTAAGCACTTATGTTAGTTTCTTTAATAGCAAGTGAATTGAACAGGAGTAAAAGATGTGGTAGTGGCATGGGGGGACTTAAAATCACTTACTTTCACACAAACAGCTTGAGAGCCACTCAAGATAGATGATTACTAAATGATACGAATCTAAGAAGTGGAAGTAAGAAATGAAGATTATGAGGACACATATTGATAGACTCCTGATTTGAAGAGGTTAAATTGTAGTATTCGGGGATAGATCGACGTGAGAGACCATTCAGCAAAGAAGCGATTTGTTGGGGGAAAGCTATCTGAGTGGAACTTTCTTACAATTGGAATACGGAGCGTGGTTCAAGTTCGTGGACGTAGTTGTAAAGGTTTGAATTGGTTGAACTAAAGAATGGAGCTCGTCTGGTCATTTTAAGTCGTTTCACGCGAGAAAGGCGAAAATGTTATCAGACCGCAGGAGTTTACAATAAAATAGAATGAAGAGACTTATAATAAAGAGGATTGAAAGACAGAATTGGTGATTGATGTTGCATTTAAAGTTTTTGAAGATTGTTCTTATCAGGGAAACAAGAAATAAGAAAGGAATTCCACAGGTTGAAAGTGCGAGAAAAACCTCGGAGTAGAAGTGGCGATTGCATCAATCTAGTTCAACCGTAGAACAGTGAGACCTAATTGACAATCTAGTAGAACGCTTAAATTCACGTGGTAGGGGCACCAGGAAGATAAAAAAGCTCATTAGAACAATTGTTATGAAAATAGCTGTAGTAAAAACCGATGGAAACCACATCATATTAAAAATGATGCTTGGTCTGGATCGATTACGTTACAATAGGTACCTTCACTCATTTTCTGAAAAAAAAAAAAAAAAAAAAAAGCTTAAAAGGCCTCAAACCTAATAAGAAAATTATCGTTAAAACCATATGTTATTATTAAGAGGAAATATGAAATTATTTTATTAATTTTTAAAAATATTTTCTAACACGTTCGAAATTATTCTTTTTGTCATCGTATTTTTTACTAGAGTTTACTATGGCAAACGTAATATTACGCAAATCATTTTTTGAAGGTGAAAAACATTCATTTGGAAATTCTTGCAAAAATCAAATAATAGTCAGATTTTGATGAAACTTTTAGAACTTATTCACAAATGACTGAAATTATTTTTTGAAATTGCTATATTTATCAAATCTTAGTAAAAAAAATTAACATATGTTACTCACCCTCTAATTTCAGATTGCTTTTTTTCAGAAAATCTACTCCGAATAGTGAAAACAAAAATATAATAAAAATATGTTTGTTTTTTATTTAGTTAAACTTTTTTATAAACACATGTTGATATAGTCCGAAGAGAAAAAAATTGATGAATAATGAATTTTTACAAGAATTGTTTATATTTTTATTTATTAATTATAATACTTTTAAAATATTTTTGAATCTTTATAATCATGTTTTAATCACCATGTTCGTTAAATTATTAAGTTAATAAATGAAGACTATATTTACTAACCGAAAATTAAAAAGTTTTATACAAATCTTCACGCGCCAAAATTTTTAAAATAATTAAACATTTTTGTGTGCCAACATGTTTTTGTTTTAATGGTACTAAAAAGTCACCTGTTTCAAGGGTTGTGTCACTTAAAGAAAAAGAAAACTCTTATATAAATGTTTTTTTTTTGCCAGGGTACAATTCTTTCATTTCACTTCCGTGTTTCGTGTGTACGTTTCAACATTCAACAGGCTACTTAAACCACATTTTCAAAGTTCAAAGTTTTATTTTTAATTTCTAGTTTCTTCATTAAAAAAAAATTAATTGTGAATGTAAGCACCTTCACTAATTCGTGATACCTAAGGTTTAAAATATTGTCAAAGCTCTCATTTTTTAGCTTTAGTGCAAAAAATGATGTAGTTAATAAAATGTAAAGTACTATAAAATTTAATAAGCTAACTTTACCATGTCATAAACGTCATAATGACAATTATTAAAGAATAATATGAAAAATATAAATAAATAAGTACCATAACATTTCATAAATTGAGTTACCTCTGTTACGTTTCATAATTTCATTCTCTCAGTTATTAAATTCTAAAATTTATTAAAAAAGAAAGTTTCATATTATTTTAATTTTTATTTTTGAGGAAGCATCTTCAAACGTAAGGCTATAAAGCTAAACTAACTAAAATTTAGAAATATTTCATAACTGCTAAAAATGTTAAATTTTTAATTTTACTATGCAGTTAAAAAAACAAAAACGAAACCTTCGCTTATGTTACATAAATCTATCTCAATTCTGGTCAACCACACTTAGGTCTTTTGACACGTCGAACTGTCACTAATCAATCAGCACATTAGAAAAAAGGGGCCACTGTGATTAAGAAACGATTTTATACATTTCAGGCAGTAAGCAAAATTGTATCAAATCAAATTAATATAACTTTAAATGTGCTAATTTTTCTAAAACAACGTGTCAGCAATGTATATTTTAGTTTTGCAAGATTTTTAAATCCGAGAATTAACTTTTGTTTACAGATGTGTCGATCGCTCAAAAATGGCTGAAAAAAGTAGGAATTTTAAAAAATCTTAAAATTTTAAACTGCAATCAATATATTTCTGTGAGAAATATTTTTTTTTTACTGGAAATAATAAACTTAGCTTCGTTTTATTTATTAAATTATTTTAAAACGTAAGTATCGAAAATGAGTAAAGTTACCTTCATTATAGACTCTTACTTGGATTTCGTTAACCCTCTAGGGCCATTCGTATCATATTTGATACAGTATGAAAACAACCCTTGAAAGAAATATTTTCCTGAAAATTTTTTTAAGAGAAATATTTTATAAATTTCAAATGAAAGCAGTACTGACTGCTCAGTCAATGAATACCAAATGTTTCCTTATAGGGAAATACTAAATGTTTCCTTATAGGGAAATACTGTATCAAATATGACACGAATGGCCCTAGAGGGTTAAGTAGTAATTAGTGGGGGATCTGTTTATTACTTCATAACAATATAGAACTGATCCTCCACTTTATGCCCAGTAGAAGCCTTAACCCTCTAGGGCCATTCGTATCATATTTGATACAGTATAAAAACAAGCCTTGAAAAAAATATTTTCCTGAAAAATTTTTTAAGAGAAATATTTTATAAATTTCAAATTAAAGCAGTACTGACTGCTCAGTCAATGAATACCAAATGTTTCCTTATAGGGAAATACCGTATCAAATATGATACGAATGGCCCAAGAGGGTTAAGTAGTAATTAGTGGGGGATCTGTTCATTACTTCATAACAATATAGAACTGATCCCCCACTTTATGCCCAGTAGAAGCCTTAACCCTCTAGGGCCATTCGTATCATATTTGATGCAGTATGAAAACAAGCCTTGAAAGAAATATTTTCCTGAAAAATTTTTTAAGAGAAATATTTTATAAATTTCAAATGAAAGCAGTACTGACTGCTCAGTCAATGAATACCAAATGTTTCCTTATAGGGAAATACTGTATCAAATATGATACGAATGGCCCTAGAGGGTTAAGAATAGCGAGATCTACGGCAGAAGCATCAGACCAGATATGGCATCAGTATTCAATATACAATCGATGGTAGATTTATGAATGTACAATATGGATTCCGATGAGAAAATCTTGCACGAACAAACTTTCCTTGCAGTAGACGTAGCAACAGATTCATTATAATCGCTCCGCTTCCTGTCAATGGAAAATGTTTGCGATAGAGTAGCGTTTTTTAGGAACTTTGTTTTTTTTTCACTTATACCTTCGAGCGAACTTTTAAAAAGATATCAATTATTTATTTCTCCCTACACAGAAAGTTTTAAATTTATCTAAAATTCTCATAAGAGAATGAAACTTTTTGTCAATTATAACGAAACTGACTCACAAGATAAAAAGGGTGAAGAAACAAATTTGGTACGGAAAAAAGAAAAAAATAGTAGAGTTGGTTCATTCTGCTACTTTCTTTTTATTGTTTATTGATTCATTTTCTTCGGCTCATCAAATCTTTCTATATTATTTAAAGCCAGAAATTATATTTACATGATCAGAATTTTTTTATTCCTTTTAAATAATGGTTTAGGGATACAAGTCAGATTAATTCATAGCTGGAGGAAGGATTCAAACCTTTCCCCAAAGTATTTGCGCGTAATTGAATATAACGAAGACAAAATGAAATGGAAAAAATACTTCCTGATTTTCAAAAGCGAGCTATTGAAGATTACACCACCAACACATCCAAGCTTACAGTACCTGTATTACCAAGCGGTCACCCATCTGGTACTGACCAGGCCCCACGTTGCTCTAACTTCTCTGATCGTACGGGAACCTATGTTTGAATGTAATGTATACCTTATTTTTTGTCCTTTTTAATTACGTCTGTTATGAC
Organism: Ascarosepion bandense; assembly: GCA_037127315.1. Taxonomy (NCBI): domain Eukaryota; kingdom Metazoa; phylum Mollusca; class Cephalopoda; order Sepiida; family Sepiidae; genus Ascarosepion; species Ascarosepion bandense. The sequence continues at coordinate 209,436 of JBBBDQ010001226.1, forward strand.
GCCACTAAAATCAAGTATTTTGGTGATTATTACATTTAAAACTAAACGTGACCTTGAACAATGAAGGTTGGTTATGTCAGCGTGTCTCGAGTGAAGTTAATAACAAAACAGTGCAGATCAACACTTTATAGTTTTTCGGTCTTGTGTCACTTTTTTATATATTCAATACAATAAAAAATATTGTTTGACGATTGTTTCTCAAAGTTTTAGTTCCAAGTTGAAGTCAATTGTGATATATAAGTAAAATAAAATTTTAAAATTCAAAAATGTTGAATGAACATTTCGACATGAAATCCCCAAGGGAGATATTACGTCTCCGAGGAGACGTAATATCTCTCTTAGGGATTTGATGTCGAAATGTTCATTCAACATTTTTGAATTTTAAAAATTTATTTTACTTTCTATTAGCTCTATAATTTTAATTACATTGAGCTCTGCTCCTGTATCATTTTTTAATATTAAATTTTTTAATATTAATTAGGATCAGGTTCTTGGGATTTACCTTCCTACTTTTCCGTTCTGGATTAAAGTATTTTAATAATATATATATATATATATATATATATATATATATATATATATGCTAAAACATTGAAACAATAACAATATTAAAGCTGTTGTACAGTTTGTATATATCACTTATGTCACTTGTTTGTGTTACAAAACTGTTTTAAACAATATAAAGAACACAGAATTATCTTTTTGACTTTCCAATATTTTGTGGTTAGCGCTAAATCTGTCGCCCATATGTGTCCAAAGAAAGTGGGATTAAGCTAACCTATCAGCCTGAATGTTTATTGTTTTTGGAACGGGAAAACGAAAAAGCATCTGTCCCGGAAACTTGGAGAGCTCCCTGTCAGCTTTGTAAATGTTCAGCATACACATTGCGATTGTGGAATGTACATGAATAAAGAACGACTTTGTGCATGTTGTCCTCATTTCATCGCCTTTTCTACAAAGATTACTAACTGGAAAATGACAAGATGTTTTCTTTTGTGCCTTCCAGTCGTGTCACTGTTAACATCTGGGTTGTAAATGAATACTTTTAAATTTTTTTAAAGAATAATTGTATAAATAATAGAAAGGTCTGGAAAGGAATATAAATTTCGTTCGTCTTTTCCATTAGATTAATGTCGATATTTTTGGCACAAGGCCAAGTTTGTTACTTAGCTACATCGGAAAAAACACTTTTCAATAAGGGACGAATTCACTGCGAATGTTTATTTTAGAAACTTGGCGCTAAATAGAACGTCATGATGCATGAAAAGAGAATAAAATGCGACGAAAAATATACGATATTAAATTCTATATTTTATTTGAAGAACTGAATTTTATGTTCTTAATGCTTTTATCGCAACGTCTTCTCCAGATTAATTCTTAAACTTTCTAAAAATTCATAAGAAGAAAAGAAAACATTTCTTCGTAAAGTAGCGACAGTACACGAAGAAAGTGATGAATTACCAGAACAAAATTTATAACTATACAGATTCTAATGTTAAATGTTTAAACCATTTAATAAGATACGTGATAATCGCAAAAATATCTAAATCTAAACTTATTTATAAATGGAACTTTGTCTGTGTGTCCGTTACCTATAGACTCGGAAACGGCTGAAATGATTTTCTTGAAAATTTACACAGTTGTACTATAAGCGTCTGCGAGTGTTCTTAGCTAGGTTTGTGTCGAGGTATCCCCCATAAATATCGAAAATCGATAATCGAATAAATTGGGTTATAGAAGGAGTGGTCCGATTTTAATCAAATTTGATACACTCATAGACAAAGACATAAGAAACGATATTCAGAAGATTCAAGGTTGCAGTTCTTACAATAGTGCAGAAAATCGATTATATATATATATATATATATATATATAAAGGCAAGGTGTGTTTGTTTCTTACAATAGTGCAGAAAATTGAATATATATATATATATATATATATATAAATATATATATATAAGGCAAGATGTTTGTGTGTGTGTCTGTTTATCTGCCTGTATGTCTGTATTTTTCAACCATTTTATTTTAGTTTTTGCTTCGGGTTTGGCTCTAAGTAGGTATAATTGTAGTTCTTAGTCTCAGCCATGGTACCATTTACTCAGAGGACTTATTTAGCCTTCAAAATTCAGTTTACGACGAAAAGAACTTATTTGATATTGATACCAGGTAATCAAAATTTGACTTACATCCATTCATTTTTCTTTCAGTCTACGGTTTCGCTTTAACTGGAAACAACTATTGCTTTTTAATCTTTCTGAGTCTGAGCTCCAGGACCATGGATTAGTTTTAAAGCTTTCATTACACCCGAGCAACGTCGGGCTATACTGCTAGTATATAATAAAGATAATATTGTTTTCAATTCGCCATGTTCATTATACTGGGGGCAAATCGGTCTCATACAGATAGATAAGCATTTGTCTACCCTGAAAAGTATCCAGATGAGCCGCACTTTAATAGAATTCAATTTTAAATTTCAAAACAACTTTTAAAAAATCTATAGACACCAAGCACATAATTTTCAAGTCTAAATCTTTATCATTTGATATTTTAAACTGAATGTGAAATCTCTTAGTCTTTTTCTCATCAAGTGGTTTAAGTCATTCATTACGACCTCTCTAAAATAAACACCAGATGTCATTTAAGGGCCATAAGTAATACACGTTTGAGTGATTGGGGGTGATTTTTCCGCAGTAGATTGTCATTACTACGCAATCTGTCATTAACTTATAGCTGGAGGGAGAATACTTTTCCTCAAGGGTATTTACGTACAAGTGAATGTAACTGATTTAACTGGAATTCGAACTCAGCTCACCATTTCTTGTTCCGAACAGATATCTACTGCACCACAACGCACATCTTAGGGAGTAGTGAAGCAATTATTTTCAATTTTCCTGCGTTCCGTAGTTTTAGTCGCCCACATCTTCGTCATATTCATGACGTTTCAACTGCTGATCACACGTGATTAGACCCACCACCGAAACTCTAAGGTCTAGTTGGCATTGCTGCAGTATAAATGACATTCTCGCTTTGTAGGCGTTCAAGAAACAAATGTGCCAGAGCGGGCGTCAACAACAGAGTTTACTTACCATCCTGGCTGACGAGTATACTCGGAAACATGTCCAAAGTAATGTTTTTTAATGAAATTTTTAGTGGATAAAAACCTGAAGTATATCATGAAAAACGAGGACATGTTGAAAATAACTGTCGAAATAAAAAGTTTGTTTTTGTTTTGTTTTTCTAATTGAGACACACACACTCACACGTACATAAATAAAAAAAAGCGAAATTTAAGAAAAAAAAACTAATGATTTCTGGATATCAAAATAAAAAAAATCTTATTTTTCCGCCCTACGACTATACGAAAATAAATGCAGGAAGACGTGATGACAGTTACTTCAAAACTGTTACCGCCTCCACGAACACTTCTTTTCGCCTCGTGAAAACTTTAAGCACAAACGGAGACATATTCATAAAAAACGACACTTTTTTTTTTTTACGTCAGTCACACGATGAAAGTTGCCTTTCTAGTTTGTCACATATGCTAAATTTGATACTCATTTCATCCATCTAGAAATAAACATATTGATTCGCAACACGAGTATTGTATGATGATGTGGAAGCTGAAGTATTTTTGGGTGACTCTTAATTTGCCTTCGGTGGTCTTCCGTCCTTGACCCCACGTTCAAAATCTAAATCTTTACTTCAACATGTGCAAAAAAGCAGAAAATACTCAAAATAAACGCCACCACATTTCGATATCATATACAGTGTTTTATATGAGAGTGGATCAATAAGTCTGTAGCCCGAAATAGTTAAACGCATTGACAAGAAAGACTATTTCGAAAAATAATCTTTTATATGTTTTAGATATATGAGCAACAATAATGAAGCCGATCTTGCCTAGAATAGGAACGAACAGGGTTAGTCTAGACGATAACGCATTCAAGGCAAAAATCCTTGTAAATAGAAAGTCCAATATCAAACGAAACTAATCATAATTTTGACTACTTAATAAGCAAACTATTTTATAGCTTTTATATAAGTGGTTTAAAATGATGGATATATATTACACAGTTTAATATTTACTTTTTTATAAAAATTACTTAATACAGAAAGAGCATTTACAGATATATGTATATATACAGGTTATAATGATAGTATACAGCAACTTAAAAGCTATCAAATTTCGGTATTCAATGCACTATCATCAAGCAGTGAAATGTGGTTCAGTTACGGGGATCATATATATAAGAAATTTAAAATAAAAATAAAAAAACTTAAATAATACCAGCATATTAAATAATTGTAGCGGTGTGGGAGTTTAGTATAGTTTAAAAGAATTCCGGGTGTAGACCAATGAATATTTGAACAATGTGTAGCGATGTATACTTGGCAGAAAGTGTAAGTTGTTTAAGAATGGAACAAAATGTAGCTAATGTATTAATTTTAGATGCGACGAGATTGAAAATAAAAAAAAAAGAATGTTTGTCTTAAATGCTTTTGTTAATATATAAAACAATTTTAATGTACGAAAATAGACGTATATATATATATGTGTGTGTGTGTGTATATATATATATATATATATTAAATTAAAATAGAGAATTAAATGGGTATTATCCAGAGCAAATATATCAAGAAAACTGCACATAATTAAACGATTATAAATCCAGAATTTATTTCAGCAATGAAAAGAAAATTTTTCACAAATGCCTCGTTCAAACCGTTGATGAATAAATGTTAATTTCACTCAGAGTATTAAAAAAAACGTTTATAGCAGAGAAATTTTAAAACCGAAAATCAATTGAGAATAGATACATCAATTCACACACATAACACAATAGTGAATAAGGAAGTAAATCACATACATAAAATAAACAAAAATTATACACACGTAAAAATGAAAAGAATTCATGCACAGATATAATTAAACACACAAACATTATTTAGAAAGGAATTTATACATACGCAAAGAAGGGGCTAGGAATTAACTCACACTGATTTAAACACGTGAAAAAAAAAGATTAAAAAAAATTATAAAGAGAAACCAAACAGAAACAGTCACAAATTTTAGCTAACAACTTTTAGAAAATAATAAAATTGTTTTTAAAAATCTTTCAAAAATTTTTACAAAATATTAATTGAAATTGATTTTTCCCATTCTAAACCTTAAAAAAAATAAAAGTTAAATTCATTTAGACTAATCTAAGACAATTTTTAACAAGTGAATTGAATATCAATTTTTTTTTTAACTGTACACAAGAAATATAGGTATATACAATATGAACGGACAGACAAAATGTTCACAAAAGATAAAGAGGAGAAGGAGAGAGAAAGACATTTTTGAAAAGATTTAAAGAGAAACAAAGAGAAATGTTTCTGAAAAAATCTTTTAGTAAGTTTTTTTTTTTAATAAAATATTGTTTAAAATCTTACTGTCTGTTAATATTTGTGAAGGTAAGTGTAAGATCTGTCCCTAATTTAAAAAAAAAATCTATATTTATTTATTTATTTTTCTCTTTCATTCTTCCCCTATTTATACTTATAAATATTCTGTGTATTCATATTGTATATGTCTGTCTGTTTTATATGCATGGTTCAAATGATGTGTGTCACTTCCCTTGTTAAAAATTGTCTTTCTTTAAAAATTAGTAATTTCTTTGCAAATATGTGTTGCTGGTAATTTTTTAATACAAACTTTCACTATAAAAAGTATATTTTTCTACACGAATTTAGAGGTTAACTATTTAACTAACGGGTGCTACTACTCCGAGTCAGAATGGAAACAATAGGTGGTTCCACGTTACTTAAAACCTCAGATCTTGCTGCCAGATGTAGTTTATTGTCATACCCAGGACAACTAATCACTATTGAAAAGTGCGATTACAGTTACTGAACTTGAAAAAAAATTAATAAAAAGATTTTTAAAAATTTCAACCGGAAGTAGCACTGGCAGTTTGATTAATAATTCCATATAAAGAAACATCTAATTTTACCATTCAGTTAAGTGCCATACGTGGTACACGCTTGGTCGATCATGTCTCGAAAGAGACATAACTGACTGGGCAGAAGATTTTCTCGCAGTAAGTTGTGGCAGATTGGTTGCCAATCAAAGCTATAGAACCCAGTCTGTCTTCTTATTTGTCCCATAGCTGGAGGGAAGAGATTGATTTATACCTTTCCCAAGGGTATTTGCGCGTAAGTGAATGCTAGGAATTCAACTAGATTTGAACTCGGCTCTCCGATTTCTCGTTCCGAGCCGATATCCACTGCATCACAACGCACAGTCTAATGTTACCATTACTAAATTTAATAGAAGTGGCTTGCTAACTAGTTTTTACTAAAGAAATACCAGTTTGACAAAAGGTCAAGTGTGTGCGGTCTCTTGCAAGGATCGCGCTCACTATTGTCCAAATAATCTGCAAGATCTATTTCATAACGAAGAAACGGCCAATTTATTAAACAACAGGGTGTTTGCTATACTAAATGGAATTCACTAGATAAATCTTTAAGTAAACTAGACTGTGTACGTGGACACGTACATTTATGTATAGACGGGTGTATGTGACATTTCTTTTATTTCTTAAAAGAACTGCTTTTTCATATTTTACTTACGTAAGCGTCGAAAGAATCTTTACAGAGTCAAAAAGGTTAATTTCGTTCATGATAGAAAGCAACATTTGAAAATCGCACACACGCGGCTTGCCTCCAGATTTGAAAGCCTACATCCGGGCTGCTCGTCTCGTCAAGTTGTCATAGGATGTTTTCAGAGAGCTAAACAAACAGGCTCAAAGCAAGATTCCCTTCATTCTCGGTCCTCGGTCGACAATATGCTGGACGCATATACGTAGGCGTTGTTGTTATGTCTGGTTCCCCATATGTGTGGGTGAAGAGCGTGAAAGGGCCACAGATTCATTGTAAATAGTGTGCATTAGGATCAGCTTAGTCACTTCATATTTGCTGACAAGGTTATTGCCAAGACAGCAAATATAGAGACAAAAAAGATAACTATATATCTCCACGCATATCTAGTTTACTAAAAATGCCGATAGATAGACATGCCAAGTTTACATCAAGTCTTTCTGATTGAAGCCTATGGGTTCAGTTTACAGATATTTGCATGTTTATTAATATATGGAACCCACTGTAGAGGCGGTGTTAATGTATGGTGCCAATGCCTAGTCATTAAATAAAACCTCAAAATTTAAGATTGATGGTACCTAAACTCGGATACTCAGAGCGATACTTAACGTCTCTTGCTGACAACATGCAGCTAAATCACAGCTCTATCGACACATCCCTCAGTATGCAGCCGGGCGAAGTTCATACAATGCATCTAAGAAAAAAAATCATCCGCATTAGCCGATGATGGTAGACTCTTTTTTTAATTTTATGTGAACGTACAATGCGCTTTGGCTGGCAAATTAAGAACTTGTGAGCGATCTAGCGCAGATTTACTTAAATTGTGGTACGCGTACCGTCGTCGGTACGCAAGCCATCGTCTGTCGGTACTTAGAGATTTTCCAAAAAAGAAAGAAACAATAGTAAAACTATGCCAAGAGAGACTACCAGGATATTTGATTCGTTTTCGTTTTTGTTTACATTTTATTTTATTTTTATATTATTATGGCTACATTTACACACTCATGTTAAAAGTTATTAATATCCAATTAACGAATGCGATATAATGAACAACAAAACAGTGAACTGAATACGCATCAGACTTTGTTCCATTCATTTATCCAAATTAGTATTAATATTAACTTTAAATATTTTTTCTGGATTTTTAAAAATATATACCCTTGAAACCAGTGGCCATAACTAGTATAGCACAAATATGCTACCGGTCAATGGCACACTGGGAAAACTTATGTCAATGATGACTGCCCTTAGAATGAACAAGATATCATGTCCTTAAGTTTATTACAGATAGTCTCGAAATGTCCCTGAAATACTACATATCTCAAAAAAAAAAACAAAAATCCGGGGTTCACAGCACACCCCCAACCCACCCACCTATTACTCAGCTGGATTGGCTTGCTTTGCTTGCCGGTCCCGAGCACATTGAAAAAAAAAACTACAGGTCCGCCACATCAGATACTTTAAGAAGCATTGTTCTAGAGCACTGGACACCTAACCATAAAGCAGAACGGGTTGATCGCCCAGCACCAACCTACAATGACCAGCTATGTTATGAGATAGAATTCCACCCTAATGACCTTCCGGCTTTAATGCAAGACTGTGATGATTGGTGTGACTCATAAATATCCGAGCTAGCTCGACCAAATAAATAATATACATGCACAACAGAAAATTTTATGCCTAGTCTGCTATGGATAGAAAGAGACATGATTGCCCTAGCGTGTATCACGTATGGCACTTAACTGTAACCTCACCCAAATTTACGAAAGGGATTGATTGATTGAAAATTTAATGATATGAACATTAGCAAGATCTTTGACAGATTTTTCCAGCCACTTGGCGTGGTGGGCATTAAAGTCTCCAAACAAATATATGAGTGAACAGATGAGAGGAAATAGCCTTATCTATATTGTTTGAGATGCTGCCAAGTACGGAACAGTCAGAAGTTTAAATGGAGCAGTAGAGAAAGAAAAGATAGCTAACCGAGCTTAGAAGGGAGAGACAGAGACACATGTAGCAATGATCTGGAGATTCAAGAGAAATCACCCTAGCTAGAGGGAGATGTTCGCTGACAAAAACGTCAATTCTATGCATATGGATATTGGAGTCCTTCCTAAACAGGGGAAGGTAACCAGGGATATAGAAATCAGAGGAAGGAATAGAAGGGTCAAAGTTACTTTCACAGAAAGCTAATATGTCAGGTGAGTTTACGTGGAAGGAGGAGTCAGGGCTGCATAAGTTCGTACGGATACAGATGTTCAAGAAAGAGATGTTAACAGGTTTAGATAATTTTTGGATAGCTGGTTTAGTTTTAATTCTTACTTTGTGCGAGGTCATAATTAGAGATGTTTTGGTAAAATGAAACTGGCGCATGATCTGACACTCATGTGGCCTCAGGGCTGCCTACTGGAGACACTTGCATGGACACCAATATTATTCAACTTTTGATCAGAGCAGCCTCTCCAGACGCTACGCAAAAGTTTGGGCTCCCAACTACTAGTCGGAAGCAGTAACTAGAAAACTGCCAACCTGGTACCCTCAGAGTGGAGAGACGTTGCCAGCATCCACACAGCATTACTATTAGAACCCGGGGGGGGGTGAGAAACCGGGAACCTCTTCCTGAAGAGTAAACAAGTAAACTGCTCCTGTTCAAAAGAAGAGGAGGGGAGTATGAACCGGACTATAGTAAGTTCTATCTACTCCAATTTGAAAAAAAACCCCAAAAAACTGAAAAATTAAAACAAATAATTAAGTTTCAACTTCATTAAAGTTAGATGAACATTCACACACATACGAGGCGGTATCAAAAAGTTTCCTGATCTAGCAGTTACTTTCATGCACCAGTATATCGAGTGATATTATTGCGTTCACTTCGCACGTTGTGAAATGTATTTTTGTGATCACGTGTATGCTTTAGCCTGTGATTTTGTAATACAAAAAGCATGCTTATTAATTTTTAACATCCGTGGTATTGTATACCAAGAATTCGTCCCTCAGAACCAGATCGTCAATCGAGAGTTCTACTGCAAAGTTTGAGGCATTTGAGAGGGGACTTTCGGTGAAAGCGACCTGATCGGGAGGGGGGGCAAGAATTGGATTCTACACGACGACAATGCACCCTGTCACCGAGGTGTTTTTACTCGTGAGTTTCTAGCCAAAAAACAACACCGTATCGCTTCCGCAGCCGTCAGGTTTAGCACCTGCCAATTTTTATCTTCTCCAAACTGAAAATGCAGTTAAAAGGTCACAGGTTTAACACCGTTGACGAGATCCAGCGCGAATAGTAGAAGGTTCTCGATTCGCTTACGGAAAATGACTTTCAGATCGGATTTCAAAAAAGCGACAGGAACTCTGGGTGGGACCAATGTTTTTCCTTTTACATTTTATATTAAGTCCTCCTTTGTTTTTTGTTTTTTTTTACTGACTTCTATAGGAGTTCCTGCAGTGTCTATGCATAAAATTACTTATTTAAAACTATATACTAATTCGTTAAAGCAGATGTAATTCATGCATGATTTCTGCCTGATCCGTACATTTATTTGTTACATGTGAATGGGAAACATGTGCTGATGCATCTATGTTTTTATTTGCACAAAATAATTTTCCCAGTGACGAGATGCGTGTGCATAACAAAAAAAAAAAAGGCAAAGGTTCACAAACAGCTGCACACAGAGAAATGCACACACAGCCCCCAACACCTGCAATTATTTACACACATAATGGCTTTTGTGGTATACATGAAGCTGGGAACTGGAAAGCGTAAATAAGGATGACTCATAAACAAAACAAATTAAAGAACAAAGTGTGTAAAATATTTGCTATTAAGTTACAGTTGGATCGTGTTCAAATTCTGTCTGAGTGTTTGTGAAACCTGAGTACAGCATCTCGAAGTAACTTGAACTTTATCTGAAATTTCCCATAAATAGAAAGCAACAACAAGAATAGGAACGTATTCATAAAATTATGACATTAATATTATTGATGTTCAAACGGGACTCCATACAGTTAAAGACAATAAAAATCCATTAGAATGAATGACATTGTCTCAAAACTTGTCGAAAACGCCCCTAGAAATATTTGCATTGATTGGTTTATGCTGAATTAAGAGAAGCAAAATTGTAAAGATATTTAAACCCAGACAGTTGTAAAAGACTACAGGATAAAAAATAAAGAAACTAGTTCTAAGGAATTTAGTGGGTTAGTCCCACATAGTTTTAGCAAAAAAGTTATTAGGTGGCGCTGTCAAGGACCTATAAAAACGAGACACTTCCTAACTTTACCCTCTTCCTCTTTTCTCCCCAAAATGCTGTAGCGATGACATTCACAGGGCATTATGTGTATCACCCTCACAATTCATAATGTCTTATTTTACATGCATACTAGTGTACACCCCTCTGCAAATTAATTGAAATAAAATGAAAGTTCTTTCTAGGATCTTGCACATTGTGGCTGACCATTGTACGTCGTCTCTTGGCGTTGTTTTTTTCTTTTCCGACCGAATTTTCCGTTACGTTTTGGATTTATGGATCCAGTTTTTCTTTGCCTTGATGACACGACTGACAGTCGAAAAGCTGACAGCAACAATATCCGATCTTTCTCTACGGCTTACCAGTGTGTTCGTGCAGTGTTACAATTTCCGTACGTTTTCTTGGAGCAACGTCCATCACAGAACAACTAATCGACAGTCGAGGCAATAGTCGATCTAGATAAAGAGAATTATTTCTAGAACACATAATGAAGGAAGAAGAATAAAAGTAAGTTTCAGGCTGACATGATAAACTAAGGGCAACAGGGGCGGAGGAAAACAGCGCATAACCAACCTGGCGAGCTTATTTACATGGATGGCAGAACAGAGTTTAAGGGAGACAAGAAAAATAGAAGACAATTTAGAAGGAATAGAAAAATTGTGGAGAGTCATGATTGACAATGTCCTGAAGGGGCACAGCACATAAAAAGAAAAGAGCAATAATTAGTGCCCTGCAAAACTATTAAACACAATATTGCCAGGACAAATATATAACCTCCGCCTTAATGTGGAGACACTGTATTCGGTCGCATTTGTCTGTCTGTAGTCAAGATATCTCAAGACACACTGGATTGATCCGAATGAGACTTTCAGGGATGATTCGGCTCTTGACTGGCACTAACCAGTTAGATTTTGGGTTTGATTTGGTACGGGATGCAACTTCTGAGTTATTTTTTCGGTTTTATAAATATTTAATTTTTGCCTTTCAAATTCTAAATACTGAATTACATCTCGATTATTTTAAATAATGAATTACCTCCCCTGGTCTAATTCTAAGAGTTCAGTTTTTTTAAAATATATTTTCACTGTTGAGAGCGGTCAAGTTCATTGCAGTTATTCTTTCTCATTTCTCAGAAGAGGTTTGCAGTCTGATCTTTCACGTTGTAAATAAATTGTTTGTCTCGGAAAACTGTCTTCATATTACAATTAAATTGTAACTTTTTCTTTTTTTAAGAAAAACTGTTTGATTAATGCTTTACTGAATACTTTGATAGCAGATCTGAGAGTAACTTTTCCATATTTTTGCTGAACTCATGAACATTTTGTTTCTATATCATTCTTATTTATCTAATGAAGGGTTTTGTCTAAACTTCTGGGAGGAGGAACTGCCGTAATTTATTTTATATTCGGACTCTTGTTCGAATTTGTTTATTTTTTTTTCACAACGTTCTGGGATTCTACAGGTATATATCGATCTGGGTAACCTGCAGGATATTCCGGACTGAACCCTTTATTTAATCTCTGGGGGCCGACTGTTTTCGTTCCAATACTCATATCTAATGATATCGTCTAGTTCTCAAGACATGAACAATGAAGCGAGAAGTTTATTACCGGAGTGTAAATAAAGGGTTCAGGTTACACATATCGAAACCGAAACGTTGTGATAAAAAATAGTCCGAATATAAATAGCATAAGTAATTGTTTGAGTTTTGTTTAACGGCATATTAAGCTCTGCGGGTTATTTAATGCCCAAAAGGTGGGGTTTTAAGGTATTATTTTTAAATTTTCGGTTATAGTGAGTAGGTTGATTCAGTCAGATTTTAACGAAAATTTGTTTTTATTCTTTTTTTTTATTCTAGAAAACTGAAGATGTCTTCTAGTTTTGTATTCAAAAATGTTTTGCTGAGAATGTTTTTCTTTCAAAAATGTGTTGTGGTAATAAGTTTTTCTTCAAAAATGTATATTTTCCTATAAAATCTATTTTTATGTATATATTGTTTATAAAAGTGTATCTTTGTACTTTCATAGTGTTTTGACCCCAGTTTTGGGATTAACTATTTGCTCAAAGCTGGGACCCTAACAGGTGCTACCACACCGGGTCAAAGTGGACCTGGGAACAACAGCAATTGATTCCTTGCTCCTCACAACCTCCCAATCAGAGGCCTTGCTGCCAGATACAGTTTACTGTCATTCTTAAGACCAGTATAAGTAATAATGAATCTTTATAAATTAACGTAGTTATACAGGCCTGAAATATTTGTTTGCATTTCTGAGATGAGTTACTGTAATTATTATCCTATTTCTTCTTCGGGTGATTAGAATTTCGAACTGAACACTTTATTTCATTTACTTGGGTAGATTGTTCTCATTCCACGAGTCATGCTGCTCCCAGATGTCTCAGTATCTCCCTTTAACTCAAATCTCTATATCTGTTGTTCACCTCTGCTGTAGCTAAGAACTAAACTCACAACTTTTTATGTCAAGTCACTGGCAAAAGTGTTCACTTCGAAATTTCAATCACTTGAAGAAGGGCCGGAGCGTACAACAGCCGAAACGTTATGAATATGGCAACAAAGATGAAGTTAACAGTCTGAACAATAAATAGAAGTAAGTAGGGTAAATAGACCTGGAAGCTGTACATTTTTTAAAAATTTCTCACAAAATGAATAAATAGCTTTATAACAACAGAAGCCATTCCATTTCATAATTTTGGTTGTTATAATCAGAACTTTTCAAATATTCTATTCTTTGGTTTCTTTCAACTTCTTGCATTCGTCAACATTATTGTAATTTCGAAATGAATCCTTTGTTCAATTCAAGGTTGTAGGTCTTAAAAATATTAACACCTAACAGTTCTACGAGAATATTGCCTAATCTGTATCAACGTTGGTAAAGCGTTGGAAGTTTAGCCCCAACGTTAGCAGAACGAGCTAATGCAGCATGACATTAATTAAAAAAAAAAAAAATAAAAATAAAAAAAATAAAAAAGTTAGGCCACAAATAATAGGAATTTTTCCTTTTAATGGACAGCAGAATGATAAGACTTTTTACATGCAAACTGAACAAGTGTTCACTTGGGAGTTTCCGATAAGTCTAACGTCACGAGAAACATTTAAAGAAATCCGGAAAATACAGGCACAGAACAGTTGTGACCAAAACAACCAAAATGAAAACGATATAATGAAGCCGTATATAATGATAATTCACCTACTCAGTGAATTATTATTATATACGGTGAAAAACCTACTCAGAATTTGATTTAGAATCAGGTTTCTGATATTTTGAGAAAGAGCACAAGTCAGCAGTGTCATCACCAGATATTGACAAAAATGTCACGTCACTGATATGCCACAATGGCTGTTAGAGAAGAGAAAGGGAGAGAGTATTTGAGCAAACGATTCTACCATAACTCAAAACAAGAAACAATAACAAATGATCAAGAAAAATTATATCAATAGTTTTAGGAGCTATTGAATGTATTTCCAGAGAAAATGTCTACAAGTTTGACAGAAGCAGTTAATGAAATAGATTATATGAATACTGAGTTTTTAACAGTGTCAGTTACCAGGATTAACGTTTAACGAAATGTACCATTAATTGTATCTAAAAAGAACTGTCGATAAAGATATATATAAGCCGTTTAATTACCTCTCGAACAAAAAAAAAAAATTTAAACCTACCGTTATTTATAAAAACTTATATTACCTGCTGTCGACGTCATTAAACCTTTTTAGGATAACTCTATATATGCTATTAATAATTAAGCAGATGGCATTTAAGAGACAATGTTTCAGAACATTTCCTTTTGCTATTTTCGTTAATGGTGTTAATTTTGTCATTTTCATATATGTTATGCTAGCAGTATAGCCCGGCGTTGCTCGGGTGTAATGAAAGCTTTAAAACTAATCCATGGTCCTGGAGCTCACACTCTTTGGACGTTGGCACGAAAGACTGAAAAGCAATAGTTGTTTCCAGTTAAAGCGAAACCATAGACTAAAAGAAAAATGAATGGATGTAAGTCAAATTTTGATTTCCTGGCATCGATATCAAATAAGTTTTTTTCGTCGTAAACTGAATTTTGAAGGCTAAATATGTCCTCTGAGTAAATGGTATCATGTCTGAGACTAAAAACTACAATTATACCTACTTAGAGCCAAACCCGAAGCAAAAACTAAAATAAAATGGTTGAAAAATACAGACATACAGGCAGATAAACAGACACACACACAAACATCTTGCCTTATATATATATATATATATATATTATAAATATTATGCAAAGTTTTGTTCTTGATAATTCTCCAATATATATTATAGATTTTCTGCACTATTTTAAGAACTACAACCTTGAACCTTCTGAATATCGTTTCTTATGTCTTTGTCTATGAGTGTATCAAATTTGATTAAAATCGGACCACTCCTATAACCCGATTTTTTCGATTATCGATATTTATCGGGGGTACCTCGACACAAAACCTAGCTAAGAACACTCGCAGACGCTTATAGTACAACTGTGGAAATTTTCTAGAAAATCGGTTCAGCCGTTTCGGAGTCTACAGGTAACGAGGGGACACACACACTCACACACAAAGTTTTGGTGTTCAGGCTGCGATACGTTAATGGTTGACATTTTATATTATTGATTTCGCGCATGAGCATTGTCTTTGATTTTGTTGAATTCACAATATAGTAGCGTCAGTTGGGCACTGTTAGAAAAAGAGCACCACGGCAAAATTCACTTCATTCAAAATTTGGAAACAGCATACTGGACTGCTCAGCATTCGTGCAGGAAGCTTCAATACTAACAGTTCATAGTGTTTGGGTGTCCATCTAAAGAGAGTGAAGAGGATTTGAAAAGTGTTTGAGGATATATTCCTCCAGCATCATTGTGTTTAGAGTAATCACTAGTGATGGCGACATTCTGCGTCTATTCTTCTTCGAACAGGGCCTCAGTCTTAACACAGAGGCCTACATGATGCTTGGGCCAAAAAAATAGTTGCTGAAAGAACCTATATATGACAACAGAATTTACCCAATGCCACACAAGTAGAAGAATCCAGTCATGGCTGATAGACAATTTCTGAAGCCCCACCACCCCTTATATATCGCTACGTAACTCCGCTGACTGCAAACTTCTTGTTTATTATGTGTGGGGACGCAGCTTATCGAGAGACCAACGAAATTCTTTGTACCACCAAAAATGAACTGAAGGCAAGGATTATGGCAGCATTCATTAACTTAAACAAGAAGTCTGTTTAAAAGAGATGCTGAAGTCGGCTGTAGGCCAAAGTCCATTTGACTGAATAAAACCTTTCAGTATTTCAAGAGATTTTTGTGTAAATTCGATAAATATATCTGTTAAAATGAAATGTCAGTGTTATTTTCATTTTTGGGTAATTTAGACCACAATTCATCATCTCTCTCACTCGTTCACATACACACACATATAAATAAACATGCAAACACACAAAGCCCACAAACACAAATACAAAACCATCCAACCATGACCCAGAAAAAAATCTGTTAGGCGGCTAACATACCAACACATTAAGAAAAAGGTAAAATCAATAAAAAGAGGTCAATAAAACAAAAGGGACCATTCCAATTAAACACCAATTCACGCATACATTAAAAATAAATCAAACAACTAAACAATAAAAAAGAAAAATAAAGCAAAAGAAGAATCAATTAACCATAGACAAAAAGAAAAAGAATAACTAACTAATCACAAACAATATTCTATAAAAAAAAAACGGGACTTAAGGGCAAACAATCCTGACGAGTGAGACATAACTTTGTCCTCACGAAACTTCGAGGTCGGCATGAATCTGCACTATTAAAGAGACAACCCCTTTGTGTGTATGTATATATATATGTGTGTGTGTGTGTGTGTGTGTAAACGTATGTGTTATCATAGATACTGCTCGGAAAAAGTCACATTTCTAAAAATATGTTTCAGACGACCGCTCTCTTTATAAAACTGACATTACCTGTTGTTGACGTATACACACGTTTTTACGACTGTGAAATGCTGGTTACTCGCGTTTGCTTTAACTAATTAGCATAGACAGAATAGCGTAAAATAGAAACTGTTTCGTGGCTTATTTTCATTGTGCCGAGAGTGTCGTTGTGTTAAGTCTGGGCAGCAGTATACATGATCAAAATCAAAATGGCAGCACATAAGGGAAATTACTATAAGTATCATTGTCGTCATTTACGGTAAATTGAATGTTCTTATTTTTTTCCAGAAAATGAGACAACACACCTTGGCAAAAATGCTATCACAATTGAGTAGTATTTATTTACAGTTAAAAAATGTAAAGAATCTAAGTGATCGTAAATTAACATTAAAAGCAAAAGCCTTTTTGTTTTATTCACTGGTAATTTGTTCACATATTGGTTCTAGCGTTTATTTCTTACTTATTTTGTCAATTTAAGTACCAAAGAGTGACGACCCAAATCTAATTGAATTTCTTTACATTTTTATACTCGTTCTATTAAAAATTTTGAACGCTCTCCCATTTAAAAACAAAGGTCGCAGCTTCAATCAAAGTGAAATTGTATAACTTTTACACGTAAATATTAACGAATTTATTTATAATACATTTTTATTCAACATCGTACAATTTACTTATTTATTTAACCATTTTTGGTTTTATTTAGTTTTGCTTACTTAAGTTGTAAAAATAAATCAACTTGCACAATCTGCTGACAATAAAAAAAAACTACAAACACTTGAAATTCTATATCTGAAGAAACCAGTTGAACATAATTTCAGTATGTTTATCAATGGTATATTGAAGTAATTTCACACTAAGAATAACTTTAATAGGTAATGCTGATAATTGTTTTGTTGTTATTGGCATTCCGCACTGATATGCTTTAAGTATAGCTGACACATATCAACTGTAAACAAATCCATTTTGCTGAAAAAAATCCAGGCGAGGGTCAATAATATATTGCCCGCATTAGCATGCTTTCTACTGCTTAATATAAATTGAAATAAAACAAGCCATGCTATGAAGATAAACATTATCACAAATGTATAAAGTTACGATTCGATATTAAATTACATTAACTGGAAACTATTCCCTTGGTATGTAACATTTTTTTATTAGCAACACGTTCTCCGGAAGACAGTTCTTCAACCTTTTCGTGCAAAAAAATGTTTTCTATTTCGTTTAATTTTTGTGATTAGCACAAAAACCTGAAGAAACTAATGAAAGATATCCATAAATTGGTGGAAACTATTTTGAAAGGTGGAGCCACAAACTATATCTTAATATTCTTAGCATTTAGGTGACTTATGTGGGCAGTGGTTACATTAATAATGCGGTCAGTCTGCTGTGGATAACTTAGTACGTTTGAAACAAAGTCGTCTTGATATTTACTAAATTTGGCTTACAGCACAATGTCACCTTGAGAGAAAGATTGTATTCCTTCAATCCTTCACCTAAAAGAAGGCTTACACTAACACAATCGTTCTCGTTCATTTAGATTTCAAATATTCTTCAAAATGTTTTTATTGCATGCCGGCAGTCATTTTTAAAAACAGGATTATGTATTAGGACTAGAGAAACGATTTTTGTTTTTAAATCAAAACAGAAAAAAAAAATACAATATTGCATTAATTTTCATCATTTTATCATTTGTTTTATAGCCAAGAACCAATCAATAAATGTATAACCTAACAAAATGTAAAATAATTATTTTTGCATACAAGGCATTGCGCTAATCAATGTTTTTTAGCCTATATCTTCAAGATTTATTTCTCATTTAAAAGTATACAGCACTGCATTGGTTTGCGTAAAAATAATAAAATATAATTAAAATATAATACATTTACAGTCAGCAATTTTATTGTAAAACCATTTACTAAAATCTGACGGTATTATTAACGTTTCTAGTGGAAACGTTAAAGTCAGTCAAGTGCCATACGTAATACACGCTTGGACGATCATGTCTCGAAAGAGACATGACTGACTGGGTAGAAGAGTTTCCAGCAGCAGATTACATCTAGTTTCTGTGGTAGACTGGTTGCCAACCAAGCTCACAGAATATAATCTGTCCTATAGATGGAGAAAGAAGAGAAAGTAATACTTTTCCCAAGGATATTTGTGCGTAATTGAATGGAACGAATTTTCAAACTTTAGAAATAGTAATATTCAAAACTAAAAAATATCTTAGGACATGTTTTAGTTGTTATGCAAAGTTTTGTTCTTGATAATTCTCCAATCTTAAATTGCAAGAAATCAAAAAACACCAAAAAAACACAAAAATAAAAAAAACACAAAAATAAAAAAAACACAAAAATAAAAAAAACACAAAAATAAAAAAAACACAAAAATAAAAAAAACACAAAAATAAAAAAAACACAAAAATAAAAAAAACACAAAAATAAAAAAAACACAAAAATAAAAAAAACACAAAAATAAAAAAAACACAAAAATAAAAAACCAAAACAAAAAAAATAAAAAACAAGGCAGCAAAAATATATGTTCATTTGGTCTAAGATACCAACTCGTCCGGATTTGAACTCGATTTCTGCTTCCGTGCCGCAAACTACCTGCATATCTTGCCAAAGCAAGTAACATGGATTAAATAGGAGGGCAGACTGCATTTTGTGTCTTGGTTAAAAAAACAAAACAAAACAAAAAAAAAACAGAACAAAAAAACCCCAAAGACAAAAAAGAAAAAAAAAAACAACGACTAATTCAAAACCCGTATGGTAATTTTCTAAGCGTAGCTTAAATGTGGCACAAAACTAGAAGTATGGGACACCCAGCGAGGATCGAACTCACTACTCAATTGTAATGATTTTAGCGAGAGAAGCTGGCTAACCATTACACCATCTTGAGGTACCCCTAATCCAAAACCCGTATGCTTTGAGTTAGCAGCTCCATCCTGTAAAACATACATGTTACGAAAACTACGGCATCAACGCCGCGAGTTTTGAGAGATAACCCCATAATTCAGTGGAGTCGACGCGACTTGAATGATTGTAAATTTAAAAGTTTTCAAAATTTTTTATAATGTTAATATTCAGTCAGTTAAGTGTCATACGTGATACACGCTTGGGCGATCAGGTCTCGAAAGAGACATGACTGACTGGGCAGAAGATTATCCCGCAGTAGGTTGCCATTGCTTTCTGCGGTAGACTGGTTGCTGACCAAGGCTATAGAACCCAATCTGTCTTGTTATTTAATCCATAACTGGAGGGAAGTGACGGATTAATACCTTTCCCAAGGGTATTTGCGCGTAAGTGAAGGCAATGCATTCAGCTGGAATTCAAACTCGGCTCCC
This sequence comes from Ascarosepion bandense, assembly GCA_037127315.1. Lineage (NCBI taxonomy): Eukaryota > Metazoa > Mollusca > Cephalopoda > Sepiida > Sepiidae > Ascarosepion > Ascarosepion bandense. Next base: position 229,627 of record JBBBDQ010001226.1, read on the forward strand.
CGATTTCTCGTTCCGAATTGATATCCAATGCACCACAACGCACATGTTAATATTAAGTTTTAAAAAACTCCTAAAATTAAAAAAAACTATGCATTAATTTTAGTATGCATAATAAATAATTTCAAACAAATACAAAAGATTAAATAAATAAAAACTGTAATAAAAAATAGTATGTGTAATTTATTTGTATCCACACCCTGTACAAAGCCCGAGTGACCCTCAATATATGGGGGTCACAGAGTGAGACTGCGTTGTGGTACAGTGGATATCGGCTCGAAACGCGAAAACGGATAGCCGAGTTCGAACTCCAGGTGAATTCATTGCTAAATACCCTTAGAAAAGGTATTAATCCGTCGCTTCTTCCTCCAGGTATGGGTTAAATGTTAGGATAGATTGGGTTCTATAGCCTTGGTTGGTAACCAGACTACCGTAAAAATAATGGCAACCTATTGCGGAAAAATATTTTGCCCAGTCCGTCATGTCTCTTTCGAGACTTGATTGCCCAAGTGCATGTATCACGTATGACACTTAATTGAGTGAGATTGTTGTAAGGGTGGGGCAGGGGAAAATGAATTTTTTGTTTCTGGTGAGGAAGAAGCTGTTTTCGTACAACTTGCTAATTATCAAAGAAACGCGAAGGTAATGGAGAAGGTTTGCCACCGCGAACACAGCATGGCGGGTCCGAGCTCTGAAGATCTGAGCTGGTGGAATTAACAAAATCTGACTCTTTCGAATAGAGACAATGAACTGTTGTCTATTTACTTATAGTTCACCCAATACAAGACTCAAGAACCATTTAAGATAGTGGGTTATTGAGTAATATTATAAGTCGGGGGAGAAAAGAGTATTATAAGGAAGAGACATATCGGTTGACCCTGGAATCTAATTGTTAAGGAAGCATTTTTATCGAGAGTTTGTTCCACAAAATAACAGTTTTGTGCAAGAAGCTGTCTGATAAAAAGCAAGTTCCACTCAAAGGGACATGAAGGAATTGTGGATGGTCTGCCACTGTGAATACGAGGTCATAAAAGTCCGAGCTAGTGGATCTAAGGAATTTAACTCGTTCGAACATCTGCCGCTTTGAGGAGATCGTCTATGAGACGTCATATAGGAGTACGGTTTTTTAAGTTTATCTTTACAGCCTTTCTTCTCACTTTCCCTTGCCACTTTTTGTAGGACGTCCTGCATTTTCCTGTGTCTGCTATCAGCACTGTACCTTCTGTTTATCTTATATCGTTCAGATTGTCATCCAATATCGAATCCTGGCAAGACTTCTCTCTCAGAATTATCTCGCTTTACAAACTGAATAGATACGGTGGGAAGGCACATCCTTTTCTCCCACCTTTTTGTATATTTGCTGAACGCACACGGTTTTCTACCAGTAAAGGTTCTTGATAATTAATGTCTTTCTCGAATATGTCGAAGTTGCAAAGCATCTCTAACAAGTCTTTGTGGTGTACTTAGTCGAACGCCTTTGCGTAGTCTATAAAAACACAGGTACAGGTCCTGTATTTGTATTGCTCTTTCTGATAACATTCAGAGCAGGAATATCGCGTTCCTTGTTCCGATGTCTTTGACAAACCGGCACTGTTCTTGTCCTATCTCTGGGTAGACTGTTGCGTGGCGTGTTCATTAGAATGCTGATAATGAGTTTTGTTATCTGGTTCATTAAGCTGATTGTTTGGCGGAGTTTACATTCCTTTGCACCTGCTTTCTTGGACAGTGCTATAAAAATTGATTTGCTCAGGTCTTACCGTATATCACCACTGAGGTTCATCTTAGGATGTCAGCATCTCTATTACAATACGGTCTGGTCCTGCTGCTTTGTTTCTGCTCAATTTTGCCAGTGAGGCTTCCACTTTGGCTTTTAATATTTCTGGCCCGTTGATATTTCTGTGTTTTGTCGATGTTCTCTCCGTTCTCTCCGTCCAATTGTTGAAGTATTTTTCTCTCTCTAATATGAGCATTCCGTCTTTGGATTTTATACATCCTGTTGAGAATCATGTCTTTTGTTCTGTTAGTTCCATTATTTTTTATGCATATCTTCTTTATTTGTCGTGCTCAGTGTCTCTGCACATTTATAGTTGAGCCAGTTTTCTTTAGCCTGCCTGCATTTGCTTCTTATTTCTTGGTGTATTTTCCTGTATTCCGTTTCATGTCTTGGCATTGTTTTCTGTCAATTTTACATTATGACATATCTCATCGGTGATCCACGCATTTTTCTTCTACGTCTGTGTAATTGCGCGGTGTTAAAAATCCTTATTTATGCGGGGAAATTAGTAGTGAGAAAGTTATAAAAAATTAGAGGTATACACTTCTTACACTGGATCATTAAAAAAGCCAAAAAAAAAACAACAACAAAAAAAAAAACAAGAACAATTCTTTAACTCCGACAGTGATTTTAATCTGTCTGATTTCCTGCAGTGAGGATCAAATTTCAAACAAGGACTCTAGCTTCTGTCTCAGTTATCTTGTGTATCATGTCCTAGCAAGAGAATAACTTCTAATGTTACTAATTTGATGAGAGAGAAAGAGAATCAACGAGATTCATGAAGGCAACTGATTATTCTCAGAAAACTAAAAAACAAAAACAAAAACAAAACAAGGGAAAGCATTGAAAATGAACCTTTCTAGTAGGTTAGCCACAACCGCTGCCAAGCCGGCGCTGGTCATGTGTTTAGTTTATTTAGCATGAAAAGCGGTACTTGCATTTTTTTATACACATATCAATATCAGTTGTTAGGTCCAAACACACAAACTCTTTGGCTTAAAGGGTGGAGTTGGTAATACTCTATTGTTTCAAGTTAATGAATCCTGTAGGTCTTAAAGCAGGACGTCCTTCATCAAACCCGTTGAAGCTGACTAACACTAACAAAAGTACAAACCAAGAACTATACCAAATAACAAAGCCACATCACCTTAACATTTTTAACGGGAAAAATTAGCAAATATAATTAGAAGAGAAAACAATGATATACTTTTTTTCATGATCGTTTCACCTCAAGGCATGACTACCGCTGGTGCATAAGCGGTTACAGCGAGAGGAGAGGAAAGAGAAAATAAATAAAACAACGCTATAGGGAATGTTGGGAAAAAAGAGAGAGAGAGATGTGGGAATCAAGGAGATAGATGGCAATAAATGTTGCATTTAAACTTTTTGAAGATTGTAGTTATCATGGAAGCAAGTTTGTGGAAGGGAGTTCCACAGGCCTGTGTGCAAGGAAAGAAACTACTAGAGGAGAAATGGCGGTTACATTTGCCTATTTTGACCTAATTGTCAATGTAGTTGCACAAGTAAATTCATGAGCGTGCAGTATTAAAGAATGAACCTCGTCAGAGAAGAAGCCGTGAAAATATTTGTAGAAAAGACAGAGAAGATTTTGTTGAGAGCCTCGAGATGAACAGCAGGGGCGCCCGACTAGATATGGCAGCAGTATTCAATGAACAAACGAATGATAGATTTATAAATTTAGAATAAAATGTTAACTTTTCACAATGCCACAAACGAAACTCGTGTATATTTCTGAGATGAAGTATTGTAAATATTTACAAAAAATATAAAATTAGACACTATGGTCAACCTCAAGCCTCGAGATTGTTTCATGTTTTAAAGAAATTTTCAGGTTATGTGAACTGTATTTTGGCTCGACTATTTATAAATGCTGGTCAATGGACAATGGTCTATTGACCAGCATATATAAATAGTATCATATCATAGCCATATTTTTAATATATTAAAAATATAAGCATTCGGTCTTCTTTATATCTGTTGTGGAGTAGTTTTCGCACTGAAGGTTATAATTGTGCTACGTTGGTTGCTAATCGACTCAAAATGTTAGGAACTTTATAATCTTCCACTGAAAAGCTGACTCCATAGTATTCGGCCAACTGCCGACTAATATCAACTGGCAAGTAGTTCTAATGAACTTCATAGAAGTTCCCAAGTACTTTCTGTTAACTCTAATTAATATAGGAGGAATATGTGTGTTTCCCCGTAACAATATCTTAATCCAAACTCACGTTCTGAGTTGGACGTTTATGATTATAGTAGGAAAGATTGAAAGAAGGTTTATTCTCCCATTAACGTTTCTCCCATTATGAACATTATTATATCCGTGATATAAGAACACCGTATTTCACGGACGAAGCGGAATGGCACATACGCTTTCTTCCAAGAGATTATTTTATACTACTACTACTTCTTCTATGTGCCCTATCCCTTGTGGCTCTTAGTATGTTTGTTCCTGTTGCTCCTGGCAACCCCCGTTCCGTCATCCACCTGATCAGACCCTGCAAATATGTTATCCACTGCCTTCCTCTGTCTCTCCTTCCTTCTATCTGACCAGTCAGTATCAGGTTCTCCAGGCTCTCCTTCCTCATTGTATGTCCCAGGAACTTCAGTTGTCTCTTCCTGATGCTCAGCATCAATTTCCTTTTTGTTGCCATTCTTTCCAACACCTCATCGTTGCTTGCATGCTCAGTCCACGATATCCGTAGCATCCTTCTGTAGAACCACATTTCGGCCGCTTCCAGTTTTGTCCTCATTTTCGATGATATTGTCCAGCATTCACTGCCGTATTGAAGAACTGACATCACGTAGCAGTCTAGTACTCTTTTCTTCGTTTCTATTGAGATTTTCCTGTGTGTTAGTATTTTGCACATCTTCTGGAACGCGTCCGTTGCCATGCCAATTCGCCTTCGGATCTCCGTGTCGCACTTTCCATCTCCTGTTAGAAGACTTCCTAGGTACTTAAATTTTTGTACTTGCTTGATTCTGTTATCCCCCACCTGTATTTGGCATTTTGGGTTGTATCTTTTGCTGATGACCATGCACTCAGTTTATTTGTAGTCCCTTCTTGTCACTCTCCACTGCTACTTTCTGTATGAGGTTTTGTAGTTTCCTTTCCGTGTCCGCATTCAGCACTGTATCGTCCGCATACCTTATGTTGTTCAGGTTGTGGCCTCCAATAACAAATCCTGGCGTGTCATCTAGGGTCCTCAAAATATTCTCGCTGTATAGGTTGAACAAATCCGGTGAAAAGACATCCTTGTTTTACGCCTTTTTCTATCTTTGTGTATCTACTGAGATCGTTACCTGTCCGTATGCAGGCCGTTTGCTGCCAGTAGAGATTCTTGATTATTCTTATGTCTTTCCCGAAAATGTCGAAGTTGCCGAGCATCTTCATCAATTCTTTGTGTCGTATTTTGTCGAATACTTTCGCGTAGTCAATGAAGCATAGGTACAAGTCTTTCTTCATTTGTAATGCCCTTTCAAAGAGCATCCTAATCATGAATATGGCGTTCCTTGTTCCAGTGTCTTTGACGAAGCCGCACTGTTCCTGCCCTATCTCTGGCCTGATTCTGCTTCTCGCTCTATTCATCAGGATTATGACAATCAGTTTTGTAATGTAACTCATTAAGCTGATAGTTCTGTGTAGTTCGCACTAGTTTTCACCTGGTTTCTTCGGCAGTGCTATAAATATCGACTTGCATAGGGTGTCTGGTATTATTCCACTGCTATAAATTTCGTTTATAATGTCGGTAATCTTTTCTATGCCATATTCTTCTAAGACTGTCAGCAGCTCTATTACTATGCCGTCTGGACCAGGTGCTTTGTTTCTGTTCATTCAAAAATCCGAAGTGAAAGTTGCAATGGCCAACATTGCAACTTTCACTTCGGATTTTAGTATTTCTGGTCCACCCATCTCCTTGTGTATTCTCGGTTGTTCTCTCTTGTCGCAAAAGAGATCCTTTATATATTCTTCCTATCGCTGGAGTATTTCCTCTTTCTCTAATATGATTGTTCCTTCCTTGGATTTTATGCATCCTGTTGAGGAGCAGGGTTTTTTGTCCTGTCAATTCTCTTATCTCTTTATGCATCTTTGCTTTATTGGTCCTGCTCAGTCTCTCTACTTCTGCGCATTTGTTGTTGAGCCATTTCTCTTTAGCCTGTCTGCATTTGTTCCTTATCTTCCTGTGTAGTTTCCTGTTTTCTTTTCCATGTCTTGGCGTTATTTTTTGTCTCCTTTGCATCGTGTGGGAAATCTCTTCAGTCATCCACTCGTTTTTTCTTATTGCATACACAAAAAACTATATATACATGTTCCACGCAGAGACAAATATATCAAATTTCTACTAACAGAATGTAACGAGAACGAAAAGATAGGGTCTTAGACAATATGTAAATTCTTTTGTGTTTTTGAAGAAGCCATATTTCAGACTCCCGATTCAAACGAGTTTGATTCATGCAATGTATCTCAGGCGAGAAAAACGGTGAGTCATAGGTTTTTCCCAATTTGAGGACTGCGATACGAAGATTTCTATATCTAGAGCAAAAGTAAAAAGGCACCATGAACTTGTAAGATGTAGCATTGTTTGGAAGAAGCAGATTTAGCATTAGACCAGGCCCCTCGGTTCCTGTTTGGCTGCTGTAAATTTTGTCACCATGATGTCACTCAGCGGCTGCCACGTAATCTATGAGACTTATCTCCAGTAAAGGGAGATGATCGCCTTTTGCATCCATAGACGAGCAAAACAATTTTAGTTCTAAATCTTTAAAGCAATTTGCACTTAAACAAGAGGATAGTGCCACCAAGACGTAAGAGGTTACTGAGAATAAAATAGAACGAGAAAACCAAATTGTAATCAGGGAACAAGGGATAAGCCTCTACACCTGTTCAAAATATCGGGGAGAAATATAAATTATTACTACTCTGTTTTCACAGAGACAGAACTGTTCAGCACAAAGATTGAATTCACAATTCTATTGACACCAAAATCAGAAAATCTTTAATCATCGCGTTCAATGTTTACTAGAATTAGAAGAAAATACATAGCATCACCATTAAATCATAACGGCAATGGAGACATCAAATAAGGAATCCCACTTCATTATAAATTAGATTAAATCTTACCTAACCTTATTTTGTAGTTTGTTGTCTACATCTTAGCCGTGGGAATGAATAGAAGATTGACGTTCGCCAATTTAATTCAATGAATGTGTATGTTTAAATAGAACGGGACATAAGCCAAAGACAATCAGTTAAAAGAAAGTGCGCACAAAGGAGGAGAAAGAGGCAGGGAATCAACTAGAAAGGGAAGAAAGTAACAGAGAGAGAATTAAAGAGAAAGTAACAGAGAGAGAATTAAAGAGAAAGTAACAGAGAGAGAATTAAAGAGAAAGTAACAGAGAGAGAATTAAAGAGAAAGTAACAGAGAGAGAATTAAAGAGAAAGTAACAGAGAGAGAATTAAAGAGAAAGTAACAGAGAGAGAATTAAAGAGAAAGTAACAGAGAGAGAATTAAAGAGAAAGTAACAGAGAGAGAATTAAAGAGAAAGTAACAGAGAGAGAATTAAAGAGAAAGTAACAGAGAGAGAATTAAAGAGAAAGTAACAGAGAGAGAATTAAAGAGAAAGTAACAGAGAGAGAATTAAAGAGAAAGTAACAGAGAGAGAATTAAAGAGAAAGTAACAGAGAGAGAATTAAAGAGAAAGTAACAGAGAGAGAATTAAAGAGAAAGTAACAGAGAGAGAATTAAAGAGAAAGTAACAGAGAGAGAATTAAAGAGGAAGTAACAGAGAGAGAATTAAAGAGGAAGTAACAGAGAGAGAATTAAAGAGGAAGGAGCAGAGAGAGGATTAAAGAGGAAGGAGCAGAGAGAGAATTAAAGAGAAAGGAGCAGAGAGAGAATTAAAGAGAAAGGAACAGAGAGAGAATTAAAGAGAAAGGAACAGAGAGAGAATTAAAGAGAAAGGAAAGAAAAGTTAAAGGCTGAGCGGAGAGAGGAATTTAAATTAACAGAGAGAAAGAGAGAGGGAGAGTATATTTAAAAACCCAATCAGATAAAATACTTTATTAAATCAAGGTATCTAAGATAACTTCAGACCTGCCCATCTGTCTATACGCCTTATTACATTAACTGTTCTTTTTAGTTCATAAAAAATTGCTTTCCTGTATTTAAAAGTAAAAAATCGAGATATTCTAGAGATTAACTGGGAGAATTTAAATATGTTGTTTTTTTCTCGTTGGTTTATCACATGATCAAAGCAAAAAGGAAGTAGAAAACTAAATTCATAATTCATTAGATTATTCTTACCCCACTGTAAAAACTAAAAAGCAAGAAACTGAATCTCTTGTATGTAAAAACTTTGGTTAATCAAGTCAATTAGCATTCGCTAGTGAGTGTGTGACTTTAGGGATTTCGTCCTAACGTCGATGAAGATGTAAAAACTTTTCAATATTCTCTTTTAGGTACGGTGCTTAAATATCTTTCTGTTATAGGCTGTTTTACATGAACATTCAAAGCGCAGATGGGTCAATCATCTGTCGGGGCCAGGCACTGATATCATTTGAAGGGGCACATCTCCCTGTACTAGTTAGGACATTAGCTTCCTGGTCAACCCGTTCATGAAGTTCGCTTCTCTAGGGCTACGCTCTTCCGTTCTAGTGGTGAGTAGTTGTATGTTGTTGCAGATTAACGGAATTTGGCCTCGTTGTAGATATAACCTACTTATGACTTATAAGGGGCTAAGTCAAGAAATGCAAATTGAGTATAGAAATAACATTTTTATATACTCATATCAATTAAGGATTTTACAATTAAAGTAATCCTTTAAGTATGAGTCCAACGGACATTAAATGTTCATGGCAATAATATACTGAAAAGAGAATTTGTGTTTATGAATGTGGGAGCATTGTAAATGAGGAATGTCTTTGATGTAACCGCCCCTTTGGTCGGTAAGTAGTTTAGAGACAGCGAAGAAGAAAAAAAGAGGGAAGGGCGGCGAGCATAGTAAGTCACTTGACTTCGGTCAAGGGAGATACTAATTACACTCGTCTCTCTCGAGTCTGTCTGTGGTGTGTGTGTCTGGCGATGCTTTCTGTATCGGCTTTTTATTTCGTCTTTTGGATCCCACCAGATCATTTGTGAATTCGCATCCGTATTTGATTCTGGGCTTCCCATTGGCCGATAAATAAAATTCGCGTAGGCTCGCGAACTGGAATTTAATATTTAATTAATTTTTACTTTTCAACCGGAACATCTGCGTGGAGCCGGGGTGCGCACCGACGAGTTTTGGTCATTTGCTTTCTGGTCGTGAGGGTGCAAACATCCGGTCCCTCGCTTTGCTCGGTATTACCACACACTGACGTAACAGAGAATTCAAATTCAATTTTGTTATTTTTGTTATCTGGAGTAAACCCAATAAATACCGAGGTCATTGCAGATCAACTTCTTAAATCAAAAGATCTTTATTGACATTAAATTCTATTTGGATCATCTGATATTTTCTGGTATGAATGACATACTTCACGTCTAACAGAGCTTTATTTTGTATTAAAAAATGCGATGTTATTTTTTTATTTATTCCTAAGCTATTTCAGCTAGATAAACTTCAGAAATATTATCCAACTTACTAGAGAGACCAAGTTAGAATTTAAGACAATGTTGTCTTCTCTACGGCATCTCGTAATGTTACGTTTATCTTTAAACATCATCCGTTATGTTTGTGTTTCTCTGCTATGGCACAAATGAGGTGACGCGCGTATCTCATTAGTAGAGCGGCTTACAATGCATAAGTTTATCGCCCATTCATTCAAGAATAGAACAACCAGTACAAAATGCTTAGTTTTTTTAAAAAAATCATATCACCCCGAGCAAAGCGGTAACGCCACTGATGTGCAGGGGGCTACATAAGAGTGAAGAGATTGGAAAAGAGAAAACCGAAAACCGCATCGTAAACAGGAAACAAGGGATGAGCCTCTTCACCTGTTCAATAGATGTAGGTGGAGTGTGAACCGGGCGATTATGAAATTCAGCTTGGTATTTATAAAATCTCTCATATCGAGTGAAGAATGGCGTATCTATTCTGAAACAACTTTAATCATGGCAGTACTTAGCGATGGTGAATAGAAAAATGAACAAACAGCTATTGTGGTTTAAGTTACGTTCCAATTATCAGATAGAATAACAACGCTTCTGATTTACGTCTGTGGCAAATTACTTAGCAGTTCTTCTGTGTGTCGTGTCTCTTCAAGACGTAGGCGATCATGGCCTTCTACATCTCCCTATCACTAGTAGATCTTAACACTCTTTCTTCTGTTACCTCTCTCAAACACCACCCTCTCATTCATTTGGTCAAGCATCAATTATGTTACACTTTCCGCTGTCCCTCTTTCACTGACCTGTTAGTATCAGATTCTCCAAGCCCTCTTTCCTAATTAGATGTCCCAAAAATTTTAGCTGTCTTTTCCTGATGTTTTTATTTCCATCTTCTCCAAAACCTCATCTTTGTTCACATTTTCGGTAAATGGTAACCTTAGCATTCTGTAGAACCATATTTCAGTTGCTTCGAGTCACTCCTTCATTTCTGGTGAGATTTCCAGTTGTCATTGCTATATGAAAAAACAGGCATCACATAGCAATCAAGTACTCTCTTCTTTGTTTCCAATGTCGGACTGTCCGTCCTGTTAGAACACTCCTCAGATATTAAAATTTCTGTACCTGCTTAATTTTAGTACCCCAAACCTGTAGTTGGAATTTTAGACTCCTATTTTTGCTGATGACCATGTATTCAGTTTTCTTGCAGTTCATATGTAGTCTTTTCTTTCCGCTTTCTTCAGCTACTTTCTGTAGGAGGTTTTGTGGTTTCCTTTCTGTGTTTGCTATTAGCACTGTATCATCTGCGTATCTTATATTGTTTAGATTGTGCCAATGACGAATCCTGGCATGACTTCTAGGGCTCTCAAAATTGTCTAGCTGTATAGGTTTAATAGATCTGGTGAGAAGTCATCTTTGTCTTACACATCTTTCTATCTTTGTATTTCTGCTGAACTCTTTTCCTATCTTTATGCAGACGGTTTACTGCAAGTATAGGTTCTTGATTACTGTCTTTCTCGAATATGCATAGGTTACCGAGCATCTCTATCAAGTCTTTGTAGCTTACTTTGTCGAATGTTTTTGCGTAGTCTATGTAGCACATGTACACGTCCTTCAGGAATTTGTATTGCTCTTTCTGATAACATTCTGAGCATAAATATCACGTTCCTTGTTCCAGTGTCTTTGACGAAACCGCATTGCTTTTGTCCTGTCTAGCCTAAATCTATTGCGCTCTTTATTCATCAGGATTCAAATGGGTCCTATGCGTCCCTGGGAAAGCAGATACGTCCTTGGGCATGCCAATGCGTCCTTGGACAGTAAACGCGCCCTTGCGCAATCAAAGGTGTCCTTGGGCAAGCAAAGGTGTCCTGGGGCATCAAAATGCGTCTTTGTGGCGTACTTTGTCGAATGCTTTTGCGTAGTCTATGAAGTACAGGTACACGTCTGTCTTCTTTTGTATTGCCCTTTCTGATAACATTCTTAGCATAAATATCGCATTCCTTGTTCCAGTGTCTTTGATAAAACCGCACTGCTTTTGTCCTGTCTAGCCTAAATCTATTGCGCTCTTTATTCATCAGGATTCAAATGGGTCCTATGCGTCCCTGGGAAAGCAAATACGTCCTTGGGCATGCCAATGCGTCCTTGGACAGCTAACGCGCCCTTGCGCAAGCAAAGTTGTCCTTGGGCATCAAAATGCGTCTTTGTGGCGTACTTTGTCGAATACTTTTGCGAAGTCTATGAAGTACAGGTACACGTCTGTCTTCTTTTGTATTGCCCTTTCTGATAACATTCTTAGCATAAATATCGCATTCCTTGTTCCAGTGTCCTTGACAAAACTGCACCGTTTTTTCCCATCTCTGGCCTAATTCTTTTGCAAACTTTATTCATCAAGATTCAGATGATGAGTTCTATTATGCGATTCATTAAGCGGAATGCTTCTTGAAGTTCACATTCCTTTGCATCATTATCGACAATAGTTAATCATTCAAATCCTTTAGTTTATACAAAAATTATGCAATCTTTTATCGTGAATTATATCATTTAAGAAATGGCATAAGGAAAGATGGTAAGGCCTGTGGTATAACTGAGTTATGGTTAGATCAAAACCAATTAATCCGATTTAATATTTGTACATTACAATATGTTTTGGAGTTATTAATTAGTGATTTAAGTCCTACTAATTAACCCATAGGTAGGAGAGAAGATTTGAATTCATGACTTTCCCCAATGGTATTTGATTCTAAATAAATAAAATAATCCCGACCCCAATTTTGAGCCTTTATCCAATGCAATGCAATACCCCTACATCGAAGCTTACAACACCTGGTATACTCCAGCGGTCACCCATCTAGGTATTGACCAAGCTCTAAGTTTCTTAACTTCGGTGATCATACTATAACCAATGTTTCAATGTAATATGTCTGTAAGCCTTTATGTATGTGTCTGCGAAAATGTATAAGTAAACATACAAAAAATATATTCAGTACACGTTCTATGGATGTCATGAGATTGTATAAGTAAATGCTAATTAATTAACTTAAAGTGCAAAGATAGCCATGTGTGCACCTTGTGAACGCCTACAGATCTTCAAATCCCATCTGCGGCTGCAGCTATTATTAAGGTCATAGTAAAGGCTAACAATGTTATAAATCATATTAGCAGAAGAGGACATGCACTCTGTTGATATAATTGAATCAAAATATATTTGATGTACGTAGTTGTTGGGTTGTGTGAGTGTTCTCACCACATTCACGGAGACAAAAAAGAGCAAAAATAGCGGGTAAAAAAAAAAGACAAAAAACGAAACAACAAAAAAAAAAGAGTAGATATCTATTCAGTGCATTAATTCATTCCACTAACAAATCTAAACTTATTTATAAATGGAACTTTGTGTGTGTGTGTGTGTGTTACCTATAGACTCCGAAGCGGCTGAACCGATTTTTTTGAAAATTTACACAGTTGTACTATATGCGTCTGCGAGTGTTCTTAGCTAAATTTTGTGTCAAGGTACCCCGATAAATATCGAAAATTGAGAATCGAAAAAATCGGGTTATAGAAGGAGTGGTCCGATTTTAATCAAATTTGATACACTCATAGACAAAGACATAGAAACGATATTCAGAAATTTCAAGGGTGCAGTTCTTACAATAGTGTAGAAAATCGATCATTTATATATATATATATATATATATATATATATATATATATATAAGACAAGATGTTTGTGTGTGTGTCTGTTTATCTGTCTGTATTTTTTCAGCCTTTTTATTTTAGTTTTTGCTTCGGGTTTGGTTCTAAGTAGGTATAATTGTAGTTCTTAGTCTCAGCCATGATACCATTTACTCAGAGGACTTATTTAGCCTTCAAAATTCAGTTTACGACGAAAAAAAATCATTTGATATCGATACCAGGAAATCAAAATTTGACTTAAATTCATTCATTTTTCTTTCAGTCTACGGTTTCGCTTTAACTGGAAACAACTGTTTCTTTTTAGTCTTTCGTGCCAACGTCTAAAGAGTCTGAGCTCCAGGACCATGGATTAGTTTTAAAGCTTTTATTACACCCGAACAACGCCGGGCTATATTGCTAGTCCAATAAAACCCCAAAATACTGTAGTTTTAGTATTCGCATTTTATGTTCAGTTAAAGTCAACCAATCTGATAATTTCTGCAGCTGTTTTGTATGAATGCTGGTATGCATATTGACACGTACATTATAGTAAAAAAAAACAACAAAAAAAAAAAAAACAGTGACGAATAGATTTATCACTTCAATTAGATAATTAATTCATAATTAACAATTGTATTCCCTTTGTGTGTGTCTGTTCCTCAAATTCATACAGAACCTGTCAATTTTTATTGACAAGTAGATGCTGTATAGGATAATATAGACGTAATATTGAAGTCAGTGTGGCTTGCGTTAATTCCTGACTATTAAAAACCACTGACATTTAATGCTCAATATACTGATTGTGGTGCAGTGGATGTCAGCTCGGAATGAGAAATCGAGAGTCAAGTTCGAATTCTAGTTGAACTTGTTGCATTAACTTACGCGCAAATACGCTTGGGAAAGGTATTAATCCACGCTTCTCCATCCCGCTATGGGTTAAATAGCAGAAAAATTGGGTTCTGTAGTCTTGGTTGGCAACCAGTCTACCGCAGAAAGTAATGGTAACCTACTGCGAGAAAATAAGTCATACATGAGTCTTTCCAGACATTTTCTCACGTATAGCACGTGACTGACCGATACTGATTGAGTATTAGAATTACATCAAATTTCAAATAAAAAAAATGAGTTTATCTTTTAAGTGCTTATATTACAATATTCTATGGACGGAGAGATTAAGAAACAAAAAAAAAATCTTAAAGAATATCCTCAGAATCAGAAAAAGACAGCCTATCCTACTTGAACATGTAATACCTAAAGAAGGCTTGGTAAAATTAATCCTCTAGAGCATATTGAAGGCGAGAGATGGGCATTTCGACCTGCTGCACTAGTTATCGAGTTGGTTTCACTAGATAAATTACGATTGAGTAATGAGCTCGATTCTTACTGAGTGTGACATAATTTCGGCATTTCGCCACATCTCAGCGACGCTTAGTAAATTGCCATGTTGAAGGCGAGACAGACGGTGTTTGGCAGCCAGTTACTTACCTGACGAGCTTGAATCAATGAATAAAGGCGAGTCCCTAGCAAAGAAAGAAAAACTGCAAGGAGCCACAAGCGATAGGAAGTCGTTGAAAGCCAAATGGACGCAGTACACTGAAAATTTTTTTATTTTTATTTATTCATGGCCCTACGCACGACTTTCGTCATCTTGCAAACTTCACGAAAACTAGGCTATTAAAGATTTTATAATGATGTAGTGAGTTCAACATCTATATTTTCTAAATTCTTGGTTGAACAATAGGAAGAGAAACATTTTTATTTGATGTAATATTTCCGAAATATGGTTCATCTGACATCTATCTTTACAATAGTCAGATCAGACCTAATATAAGGCTTACGGCCATATCACGTTGAATACACCGGTTTTCGCTCGATCACCGAAGTTAAGCAACGTTGAGCCTGGTCAGTACTTAGATGAGTGACCGCTTGAGAATACCAGGTGCTGTAAGCGTTTAGTGACGGATGCGCGTTGTGGTGCAGTGGATATCGACTCGGAAAGAGAAATCGGTGAGCCGAGTTCGAATTCCAGCTTAATACCATGTATTCACTTAAGCACTGGTAAGGTATCCTTAAGAAAGGTATTAATCCCTCCATTCTCCCAGTTATGGGTTAAATAACAAGGGTAGGACTTGGGGACCCTGCCCTTAAAAAAACAAGTCCTAATGAATCTTGATACTCGAAAAGAAAAATAATGTAGAAATAAAATAACCTTACCCAAAATCATTTGTTATGACCTTAAATGGTCCCATAAGGATTGATAGGTCGTTAAACCTCGAAACAAACGAAAGACCTAATATAAAGTATTGACCCATTTCTGGGCTGTAACCATCCAACCTTCTATTTTGGATTATGAATTATTTTCCATCCTAAAACCCCTTTCCCGCACCGCAAGCCTATCGCTACTCTGTCACTGTTTCCATGAAAATTGGTTTAATGAGCTACAGAGTTTGGCATGCTGGCCTTCTATGCAAACTGCGGAGCTATGGTATAGCTGGACAATTGTTTGAACTAATCCAGTCATTCCTATCTAACCGCACATCGAAAGCGGACTGGGGTAAGAAATGGCTCGTAAATTTTAATGCTTCTAAAACGAAGCTACTATCAATTAACCATCATAGACAACCGCACCTACCTCCCATTAGCATGGACCAGGCTTGCCTCTTAGAGAGTAAAACACTACGCCTCCTTGGTCTCACACTTTCAGCGGACCTCAAGTGGAATGACTATATCGAATCCATTGCTAAATCCGCTGCTATGAAAGTCGGTTCTCTGTGCAGGGCCCGGAGGTTTTTTTCCGTCTGAATCTCTCCTGCACATTTATAAATCTACCATCCGCCCGTGCATTGAATACTGTTGCCATATCTGGTCGGGTGCCCCTGCTATTCTCCTTGGGCTTCTCGACAAGGTACAGCGGAGGGTCTGTAATGTGATCGATACTGACTTGGCAGACCGCCTGCAGTCTCTCTCTCACCGGCGCGACGTGGCTTCCCTGTGTCTCTTCTATAAATACTTTCATGGCTTCTGCTCCGATGAACTTAGATCACTGGTGCCCCCTAGGTTCGAATTTGAACGAGATACTAGATTAGCAACGAGATCCCACCCTTTTACAGTGAAACCGATAAAATGCAACCGCAACTTCTACTCCAACAGTTTCTTTTCTCGTACTTCCCGACTGTGGAATTCCCTTCCACATCACTGCTTCCCCGACGGCTACAATCTCCAGGAGTATAAATGTAAGGTCAATAGACACTTAACACACTAACTCGCTTCCATTCTTTCAAACACTCTTCCCATCCTCCAAACTATCTATCACTCCCCTTCTGACATTTCCTATATCTAACCACTCTTTCTATTTACCTTCCCTTATGTAGCCCCAAGCGCAATAGTGGCAGTGGAATGCCTTGCTTGGGGTGAAACGATTAAAAAAAATTCTTTAGTTTTATTAGTTCAGGCATTTGACTCGCCCTGTTATATACAGAGATAAGTCATTCAGTCAGTCAGTTAAGTGCCATACGTGATACACGCTTGGGCGATCATGTCTCTTTAGAGAAATGACTGACTGGGCAGAAAATTATCAGTACGTTGCCAGCCAAGGCTATAGAGCCCAAACTGTCCTGTTATTTAACCCATAAAGAGGGAAGAGACGGATTACTACCTTTCCTGAGGGTATTTGCGTGTAAGTAAATGCAAAGAATTCAACTGGAATTCAAACTCGGCTCCCCGATTTCTCGTTCCGAGCCGATATCCACTGCACCATAACGCACATCCAGGTTCGGATTTCATTATTAAGAAAAAAGTTATATTCGGAAAGCATCTTCTCAAGAGCCAATACTTCGTGAAACGGGCTCCCGAGAGGATGCTTCACTGATAACTGCAATATTAATCTAGCTGGGAACAGCACTGAAGAGGTGGTTTCATGCTCCTCAAAACTTCCCAGTTAATACTCAAACCCAGTATCCTGATATAGTTTATTATCATACTCAGGACGCCCCATTGGGGAGTTGTACTCCTCTGCAAAGATGAAGTCGACGTATTCTGAAGCTCCAGCGGACAGGGATGGCGTAAGGTATATTCTGACGTGAAAAATTGTCTAGCACGACACAGTGAACCAACATTCGTCGCAGCTGGCATAGCAATTGATACAATTCTTTCACTTTATATCAGTGAAAAACGTTAACCCTAGAAGGTGCAATAAGTCACTCTCCTTGAGGTTAGCCTCAGCCATGCTGGGAAAAGGCAGAAATGGATATCTCAGATGATTAAAAGAGAGCAGTTTTGTTTTGGAGATGTTAAAATTGAAAGCAATCTCGTTCTCCTGTTAATAAGAGAGTCGATAATTCTTTTTATATCAGCTGCACATTTGACCTTATCGGACCGATCAGTGTCACTATAAAAACAGCAACAAATAGTTGTGACATTAGAATAGATACCAAGCTTAAGATTGATGACATCGGCAATTTAGTTTAGTGTACTTTAGAAGTTAATACTTTTCTATTATTTCAGTGATATTTTATTTTTGCTCGTTTTTTTTTAATGGTTATGTTGAAATGGTAAGGTAAAGCGCTTATTCTAAAAGCTCCAGTATGAGGTTGCTGTAAGGCGTAAGTTAAAAAAAAAAGCGAAGTAAATATTGTTTTTTGTTGTACTTGTAAAACGGGATTCATGTTTGATCAGTTTTGGCAATAACCGGGAATGACGTATGTAAAATTGGAAGAATAAGGGCGGGTGTTACTGGAGCCTGTTATGTAATGCAATGATGTGACGCAAAAGAAGTGGATACGTTATCCTTGCAACGTCGGAGGGATTAGCACCTTGTAGAAAACGTGAAATTGTTATGGCATATGATAAGGTAGAAGTTACAAAAAGGCCCGATTTTCATTGGAATACAACTAAGCGTTTCCACTATTTTTTTCCGCACATTGTGAATATTGAAATTTTTGTTCTCATATCAAAGCATCAGATCTTTATCTACCAAGTGACTCGACTTTGGTTGTGTTTGAGTGAAGTGTCTTGGAGAAATGCATAAAAGTGTGCTAAAGAACACCCGAGATTATGTTTATCGTTGATTTTTTACGAACCCTGCACATTGATTCGACAAAATTTTGTGTACATCAAAAGTTAGGACATTGATCTACAAGTTACCCGATTTGGGTTAAATTCGCATAAAGTGTCTCGGAGGAGAAGAGTTCGTAAATTCTAAGCGTTTCGGTAATTTCTGTTGTACCATGTAAATCAATTTGGAAATTTTTTTGCGTACATCAAATGTCCAAATCGGACTAAAGGTTTCGGATGAGTTGGAAACACACATACACACACAGATATATATAGATATAGATATATAATAATGAACTTAATCACAGTAAGGCAACACTAATAATGACAGACTAAACATCCGAAAATAATGTTAACTTAACAGTAATTTAAACCATCTTGTAACCCGCCGAGAACTACCTCGTGGGTTAAATAATGGGGAAGAAAAAAAAAAAAAGAAACAAACTAAGCACAAGAACAATACGTCTAGTGCCCGTTGGAAAGAAAGAAAAATCCCAAGACGAAACCTTAACAATAAAGTGCTCTATAGGAAAGTACGAAAGTAGAGCGAGAATACAATACAAGAAATCTAGAAATGAGCCACCACCTACCGCGGTTTCACACAACGGTACTTCAGGGTAAGAGGCCTCTTATCCTGAAGAACCGTTGTGTGAAACCGCAGTAGGTGGTGGCTCACTTCTAGATTTCCTGTATTGTGTGTGTATGTATATATATATATATATATAAGTAGATAATAACAAATAAAATTATATTCAAGAAAAACTGAAAACCTCGATAAACGCACCAACAATAAGACGTTTCAAAAGGACGGTTTTTGCCACGACACCTTTTTTTTCTTTTTAACTATGTTAACTCCTCAGCAATGTATATTCTTTAGAAAAGTGATGTTTAGAATTGAAATAAAACCTAGGCAAGCATATATAGATTCGATATAGTTGTTGCACTTGAGGTTAGTAGGGAGAGAGAGAGAATGAGAGAGATAATGAGAGAGATAATGAGAGAGATAATGAGAGAGAATGAGAGAGATAATGAGAGAGAATGAGAGAGAATATGAGAATGAGAGAGAATATGAGAATGAGAGAGAATATGAAAGAGAGAGAGAGAGAGAGAGAGAGAAAGAGAGAGAAAGAGAGAGAGAGAGAGAAAGAGAATAAGAGAGAGAAAGAGAATAAGAGAGAGAATGAGAATAAGAGAGAGAATGAGAATAAGAGAGAAGAGAATGAGAAGAGAGAGAGAATGAGAATAAGAGAGAGAGAGAATAAGAATAAGAGAGAGAGAGAATAAGAATAAGAGAGAGAGAGAATAAGAATAAGAGAGAGAGAGAATAAGAATAAGAGAGAGAGAGAATAAGAATAAGAGAGAGAGAGAATGAGAAGAAGAGAGAGAGAGAATGAGAATAAGAGAGAGAGAGAATGAGAATAGAGAGAGAGAGAGAATGAAGCTAAAGAGTTGCAGTGTGTTGCTTTTCAGGAGACTACCGTCATCCATACTAATGGAAGGTAGGAAAGTTTCTCTGTGGCGGTTAAAAGAGAACAGCTTCGTTTGGGAAGCATTAAAATTTACGAGCTATTTTCTAACCCGTTCCAATACAGAAGGGATTCTTTTTCAAGAGCAACAACAACATTTACTTTGTCATCCGCGGCAAGCTTATTATTGAGACGGGAGTAAATGGTGGTATCATCTACTTAGATGCCTACATGGGAACTGATTACATCAGGAATATCATTAAAGATCAGAAAAAGCGTGGGACCTTATAAGTAAAGCGAGAATGAAACGTTTAAATTATGTTGGACACATGAGGAAAGAAAGCTTGGGAATTCTGAGATTCACTGAACAAATAGCAAGAAGAACGGGAGAAAGCTGGGCAAAACTTACAGAATGAGCTTGTGTAAATAGTTACCTGAACGGTGAGAGTGAGGGCAAAAATAAACCTTACTAAGAGCTACAAAAGAAGGAAAATAGTGAAGAGTCATGATCGCCCAGGTTCTAAAGGAACAGTGCATAAAAGAAAATTTTTTACTCGCCTTACTTTCATTAAGGCTTTATTTTCCAGCAATTATAGGGACGAATTCATCGCAAAAGTAAATCAATTACTAATCTTCGCATCTTCATTCGTTTATCGCTCTCATTTTATTTTTTGACAGTCGTATTATTGGATCCTCCAAGGTTGTCAAGAGTCTTACCTGAGTGAAATGGAGTTAAACAAGTTAAACCGAGGCAAAAACCAAACTTACTGGACAGGTAAGAAAATACTAATACAGATTCTTGCTGATTGAGGGTTACACCGAATATATGACAGTAGGGTTGATTTTCGCTAGAAACTAGGAAGAGAGTACTGGATTGCTACGTGAAGCTCGTCCTTCAATATGAGGGAAAAACTTGAAACAACTGAAATGTGGTTCTACAGAAGGATGCTGCGAATATCATGGATCGAGCATGTGAGCAATGATGAGGTCTTGGAAATGATAGAAACAAAAAGGAAATTAATACTGAGTATCAGGAAGAGACAGCTGAGGTTCCTGGGATACGCAATGAGGAAGGAGGGCCTGGAGAATCTGATACTAACAGGCCAGATAGAGGGAAAAAGAGACGGGAAAACAACGGATAACATATTTGAAGGACCTAATCAGGTGGATGACGGAACGAGGATTGCATGGTGTAACAGGAGTCGGCGTGCTCAAAGCCACCAGGGATAGGGAAACGTGTAGAGCCATGATCGCCTACGTCTTGAAGGGACAGGGCACATAGAAGAAGGGTTGATTTCATACATTGTATCAGATAAATTTAGCAGAATATATATGAAAGATGTTTGTGAATGACAGAAAAGAATGATTAACTAAAAAGAGTTATTTTAACGGTTCTCCTTTGTATCAGTAAAGCTGGACAATCAACTCACAGATGAAGAAGAGAAGCAACTGAAATGTGGCTCTGCAGAAGGATGCTGAGAATACTATGGACTAAATATGTGAGCAACGACGAAATTTTAGACTCCCCGATTTGTCGTTCCGTGTCGATATCCACTGCACCCAAAGCAGGTAGAGAATTTTTTTTAGAAACGAATTAGCTTTTTTCGTGTTTGAAAGTGCTCAGCAAAGCTATTACCAAATTAACTTTTTATCACAAAACGCAGGTTTGATGTGAAGGCTATATGCTACACTGGTGAAACGTATCTTATGATATTGGAGGAATAAAATATTCGGGATTAGCCGCCTCCGTGACATTTAACTTTATTTAACCACCAATTTATTATTTAACTTTATTTAACCACCAATTTATTATTTAACTTTATTTAACCACCAATTTATTATTTAACTTTATTTAACCACCAATTTATTATTTAACTTTATTTAACCACCAATTTATTATTTAACTTTATTTAACCACCAATTTATTATTTAACTTTATTTAACCACCAATTTATTATTTAACTTTATTTAACCACCAATTTATTATTTAACTTTATTTAACCACCAATTTATTATTTAACTTTATTTAACCACCAATTTATTATTTAACTTTATTTAACCACCAATTTATTATTTAACTTTATTTAACCACCAATTTATTATTTAACTTTATTTAACCACCAATTTATTATTTAACTTTATTTAACCACCAATTTATTATTTAACTTTATTTAACCACCAATTTATTATTTAACTTTATTTAACCACCAATTTATTATTTAACTTTATTTAACCACCAATTTATTATTTAACTTTATTTAACCACCAATTTATTATTTAACTTTATTTAACCACCAATTTATTATTTAACTTTATTTAACCACCAATTTATTATTTAACTTTATTTAACCACCAATTTATTATTTAACTTTATTTAACCACCAATTTATTATTTAACTTTATTTAACCACCAATTTATTATTTAACTTTATTTAACCACCAATTTATTATTTAACTTTATTTAACCACCAATTTATTATTTAACTTTATTTAACCACCAATTTATTATTTAACTTTATTTAACCACCAATTTATTATTTAACTTTATTTAACCACCAATTTATTATTTAACTTTATTTAACCACCAATTTATTATTTAACTTTATTTAACCACCAATTTATTATTTAACTTTATTTAACCACCAATTTATTATTTAACTTTATTTAACCACGTATTTACTGTTTTATTACAGTACCTTCCGTCATTTTCTCATCCGTCGACATTTCTTTTTCATTTTAGAAAAAAAAAATGCCCTCAGTGTCTTTAAAATATTTCAGGGAAGCATTGACGCGGACATAAAAGTGTTTATTTCGTTCAGCGCGTTAATTCTTTTATTTATGTGATCGGCATGTGGGCTATAATACCTTGAATTTTTGAAATCAAGTGCAATACTAGATTGGCGACAAGGTCTCATTTCAAAGTTGAATTGAATAGATATAACCGTAAATTCTATGTGAACAGTTTCTTTTCTCTCACATTTCGCTTGTGGAACACTGCTGGATCCATATTTTCCAGTCAACTTTGATGTTGAAAAATTTAAATCCAATGTTAATCATTTTCTACTATCTTCTTGATTGTTCTTGCTTTTTTTGGTTTCTTTTACTAGTATTATTCTTTCACACTCAATTATTCCTCGTGTTTTAGTGGTTTTACTGTTCTCGGTTCTCAAGAACCCGTGGTCCAGTGGAAAAAAAAGCGTTGGTTAGATCCAGTGTCTTAAGAGAATCGCGAGTTCAGTCCCTGACCACAGCAGTGGTGAACAAATAACTTAGTTATCACTCTTTAATGCAACTAAGACATCCGGAAGTGGTATGACTCGTGGAATAAGAACAATATACTTCAGTGATTGAAATAAAAGGTTCGGTTCGAATTCCAGTCACCTGAAAAAGTTTGGAGCGTACAACGACCAAACGTCGTGAATATGGCAATAATAATGAGGACGACAGTCCGAGCCATGTAAATAATTTAAAGGTTAAAATATACATCTATTCTAACTGTGGCAAATAGATGGAAGAAAGTTAACTTACTACAGAGTTCTACGGGTAATTCGGAAGAAATGATAGGCAGATTTAAAATAAATATTCAGTATATTTTCAAAATATATGCGTACGCATGCTCAACTTAGAAAAAAGAAAAAAGGCGATAAGATAAAGTTGCTGTTGGTGCCATTGTGCCAATCCGAAATCACTGCGTGTTCGAATCACGGTGATTCCCATTCATATTGACCAACATGTTCAAAACGCCATTTTTATCGTTTCACCCCAAACAAGGCAGTACTTCCACTGGAGCGCACATAAGAGGTTACCTAAGTGAAGAGAGAACAGAAAGAGAAACAGGTAACAGGGAGGTGTGAGAGAATGGGTAAGAGAAGGATGGGAGTAGTAGTGTGAGGAGAGTTACGTGAGTAGACAGAAAAGAGATGAAGAGCAAGATAAAAGGGGTGTCGGGCTGAGGATGAGAATCAAGGAGATAAGAGATGGTAATTGATAAAACGGTTACTCGCGCAGAGAAAGCAGAAACGATCACTGACCTCAAATTTCTTAGAAGAAAATGGAACATTTTACTTGATTTATGTAAGAAATTTAAAGCTGACGGTTACAGGGCATTTTGAAGGTGCTTTAAATTTTGAAAACCGCTAGAGTGGATAAACTTTTTACCTCAACGTGGTTTTCTGATGGAGTTCGGGATAACTTTTCCATTACCGATAATCATCATTAGCATCATTTATCCATCACACCCAGATGATGCATAGGGCAGTAACTTTTTGTTGCTGTTTCTGTGACAGGATTGTTAGCCCTGCACCCAACCCCCAAACCTAGAAGACCGGTGGACCATTCTTGGTCCTTACGTTTACAGCACCTGGTATTCCCAAATGGTCACTCATTTAAGTACTAACCAGGCTCGATGTTGCTTAACTTCGGTGATCGGACGGGAACCAGTGTATTCAATACAATATAGCCGTAGACATTACCGATAATAGTGAAAAAAAAAACCCTTCCCCCCCAAAATACAACCTCAACTCCAACAACAACCCAAAGTAAAAATAAAGAAATAAATAAAAATGAAAAAGAAAAGAACACTACTTGAAACAACAAATAACTATAGAGTATAGACATTTGGGAGAAAAAATATTAAAACTTTGTCTCTTGTGTTTTTATGCATTCAGAGTTAATCATTTTTTTCTGTTTTCCTTAAAATGTTTTCTTTAATAAAAAGTGACTGAAGTAGTATCAAGGGTATTTTTAAATAATGTAAAAACAACTTAAATTAGTTCATAAAAAAATATAGCTAAAAAAAAAATTGGAGCAACCTTAACGGAAAGGGATTTAAAAGATTAACTTGAATAGGAAAGACTTCATGAAAAGTCACAATAACATGCTAATCCACCGAAATTACATTTTGTTGCAAGTGCTTTATAGATTGTACATTATGAAAAAAAATCAAAGCGAGGTTCATAAAATGGATTTAAGGCAGCAATATCTTTTTACATAATTTGTTCATGAAAACATTAGTTATAATGTTGTTATACAGATTTTTGACTAAAAAAATATGTGCATCAAATACTACTACCACATCTGGTCGGATTCATCTATGCATATAGTGATTCTTGACAAAATCCGAACAATAATAAAGTTCCTGATATCCCAGCTTCACTCACTTTCCTCATTCCTTTAGCTTCGCTTCTCTGTACCTTTTCTATAAATATTTTCATGAAAAATTATATTGTTTAGATGCGGACAATTGTCCCTATTTTTGTTATTAACAACCAGCCCGACTCGCCATTTACAAAAATATCCGGAGAGAAGAGACGTATTAATACTTTTACTTAAAATATTTAGTCTGGAGATGTAGTTTTGCCAAGTCTCACTTTTAGAATTTTTAAATTTTTGCTTGTGGCTTTGTAGGCTGATTGTGATTGGGTTGTATAAGAAAATCTTTGATTTTTCTTGTTTTAACTACTCTGCATTCTGTTGTAAATCAGGGTTTTGATTTGGTATGTGGTTTAAAGAAAGATTCAGGTATTGTATGTCACGCTGTTTGTGTTAATATGTTTGTAAAGGAGACTATTGGCTCTGGTTCACTGAGAATTTTCAGGTTCATTTGGGATGGGAAGAATTAACTGAATTTTAGTTAACTTTGTGTAGCTGAGTACGTCAGGAGCCATCGAGTACTGAAATAATTTTCTTGTAGTTGCTATTTTGGATTCCTTTCTTCTGGCATAGGCTTGCTTATATTTAGAAAAATAGGTGAATGATCACTTCCACAGCGATTCTCATGGGCTTTCCATTGACAGTTCATAAAAATTGATGGGGAGCATATGGTTAGGTCGATAGCTGATGTTGATCCGGTACGTGAGTGTAGGTATGTTTGCATTTGGTTATTAAGATTACATCAATCAGATGATTCTAATAAAGATTCTATAATTTTATCCGTTTGATTGGGGTTAGTATAGCCCTAAATGTTGTGGGCATTAAAATCTCCCATGAGTATAAAGGGAGTGGGAAGTTGGTCGATTATCCTTTCTCTTATAGTATTATTCAATCTGTGTTTCGGAGGTATATTGAACATATAACTTTTGTTCGATTGAATCTGATACTGCTGCCATGATCTGTAGATTTGTGTTCAATAGTAGTTTTCACGGGGTATTGATTTTTAACAAATACTGAATTATCCTACTTGACCTATTCTCTATTATTGATACGTTTATTTTATGATAGGTTTCATATCATTTAATGAAGAGGTTGTCAGTTTATTTTATGTCTCCTGTAAGCGCTCTATACTTGAATTGTTATTTCATGCCCAGTTAACACTGATTGGACGTCAGTTTCAAAAGCAGCAATCAGGTTTACTTTGTTAGCTCTGGCAGATTTTCTACTGCGAATGACGTAAATAGTGTGTCAGCTGCATAGATGCCTACTTGGGAACTGATGACATCAGGAATATCATTGATGAAGACCAGATAAAGCGTACGAGCTAGGATAGAGCCTTGGCAGACACCCGCGTTCGTGTAAAAGGATGTGGAGGTTTACCCGTTTAAAACGACCTTCATTTTATATTTTCCAAATAAATAAATGTTAGTTGCCGTCAATAAAATAAAGGATAAAGGTTTAAAATTATAGGCAAATGTTGCTAAAAAGAAAAATAAATGTTTGAATTACGATAAATAAGCAAATCAACGATTAATGTTTTTGTAAACAAAAACATTACGACTCATAAATGATTTTTTTTTAATCGTATCACCCCGAGCAAGGCAGTAACGCCACTGATGTGCAGGGGGCTACTTAATAGTGAAAAGATTGGAAAAGAGAAAGCCTGAAACCACATCCTAAACAGGGAACAAGGGATGAGCCTCTTAACCTGTTCAATGGACGTGGGTGGAGTGTGAACCGGGCGATAGATAGATTTATCTACTGCAATATTTTCCTGCAATTTCGAAAGTTACGTCTTTATTAAGAAAACTGGTACGTTGAAATAAAAACTAAAATAGAAATTATCATGCTAATGTATCAGGAATTTAACAAATAAAGGTTACTTAATATTCTTAATATAAAAATTATTAGTGAGAGATACTTAATAAATGCAGCTTGCTACATAACATATTTAAAAATAAAAACACAATTGATGGATTCGATGACTTATCTTAAAAAATAAAAAAATATGTATTTTAATAATTAAAGTTTATAAATGCATAAAATATAATAAACAACGAAAAATATAAGAATAAATCTATAATTTAAAAAATTCAGAACTACCTTTTCAAAGTATGACATTGCTTTCTTTGAGCAATGAAAATCACGTCCATTCACAACGACATCAGTGTTTCTATTTTATAATCAATAGAAATGAGATTTCTATATCATTAATTTATTTAAAATAAAAAATATCGTTTCTTGAGTATTCCTTTTCAAAAGCAAGACGGTAAAGCTACTAATAAGTAAGAGGTTACGGAGAGTGAACAAAACCGAGAAAATGTTTCAATATTTTAATTGACAGAAAAACAAATTGCAATAGAACTCAAGGTTACATCTAGAAATTTCAGCAGTAAAATGAGACCTAGCTACCAACCTAGTACAAAATCATGAAGTTGAGGTCCTAAACGTAAGATAACTGTTAAAGGCTTGACGACTGATGTCACTGAAAGATTTAGAAATAATTTCTGTACATTTCGTCAATCCCCACGTCGGACGTTGTTCATTGAAAAGAACCATAACTTGACACTCAAAATTAGTGAGTTGTTTAGCCATACGTAAAGGTAAAAACAATCGACGAAAATTGTCTGGAAATAACTTTTATATGACGACTTACAAGATAGAGCAGCAATTAATCATAAAAGAACCAAAGTAATTATGCCAAAGTCGAATGAATATTTAAGATCAGTTGTTCCTGAAAGATAAGACCATGTTGATAAATTTACAGCTTTTTTTCAGGGTACCATATAGAAAAAGTACAAGAAGACTATGTTACGGTAGAGAAATGTCACGTCAGGATCAATGAACTTGAAGATTCTTTGGATTTTCACTATTTACATTTTTCTGACTATTGTTCTTATCTTTACTGCCATGTTTACGACGTTTCGGCTGTTATACGCTCCGACCGTCTTCAGGTCCTAGGAATTTCAAACCAAACACTCGGTTTGAAATTCTTAGCACCTGAAGAAGGCCGGAGATTACAGCGGCCGAAACGTCTTAAACATGACAGTAAAGATAAAAATAATAGCCCGAACGATGTAAATAGTGTAAATACTACCTCATCTCGGGAGTATAGACAAATATTTTGTCAAAAATATCTTGATACATAGAAATATCAGAATATATGTGATAACAATATCTAATGCACGTGAAAAAGGTAGTCTTAAATTTGTAAAGATAAAACCGAGTGAAAAAATCATCTTAATCGGCAGAAGAATAATGTGTGTGTGTGTGTGTAAATTAGGAGTACGTCAGGAGCCATTGAGTACTGAAATTTTCTTGAAGTTTCAAAATCATTTTTATTTTTACTCACTAGTGCTTTGGTAATTTTTGCGATGTTTGATAAAAGGAATAGAGAGCAAGTACAGTGTTTTTTCCCCTTTTTGTGAAAACTTGGAACTGCTTTGAGTCTTTCGGTGCAAAACAAGTACAATTCACATTTTAGACGGGATTAAATGTCACTTGACACCAATCAAGATCTGACCGACCTTAAATAAGCTGAAATGACGATAATCTTGACAATTTTCATTACACAACGAAGATCATCGTTGAGAGATTAATGAGAAAATTTCGCGCCTCGTTTGGTCACAGAGGATTAAAAAACGAAAACCTGGCATTGTAATCTCCATACATGTTTCTGGTATAGTCGGTAATCTAAAATGGTTTCAAAAATTTCCAAAACGTAAGCTTAGTACTAAGGTGCAGTCCTTCCCCCATTCTCTCCTTTTTCAACTTCAAATTTTAATTAAAGCCGCCTTCTCTGAAGATTACTGCCTGACCACCATAATTACTAGGAAAAAAGGTGGCATCTACATTTCAGAAACATTCAAAAGGACATGCAGAGGTCAGATTACTTGCAGGGCAATATGACAAGTTCAGATCTCAAAGCTGCTTTCTTAAAGCTAATGATTACCGCCTGCCTTTGTGTAAAACTACACTTTTTACTCGTAACTCACTCTTGTAATCAGAATTGCGAATTTATAACAAAAGTTTGAATGTAGATCGCAACTCTGTCTAGATTTAAGCTTTAAATCACATACTATACCAGCACAAAAAAACCCTAAATTAATGCAGTCATATATATGTGATTCCAATTAAGTTCTAAATTAATAATTTTTCCCAAAATTATGAACACTAACGATATGGTTATTTTTATGGGTACTCTGTCTTACAAAGTGCTTTGGTATAGGATTATAATTACTATTTAATTTCTACAGTATGGGTATGTTAAGGTTAGTAACGTTTAAAAATAAACTAAAGATAATTATATTCGTGCGTACGTAATTGTGAAGAAATCTTAGTAATGAATGTTGAAGATTTCAGTATTTTTAAGCTTTTCATCTAAAAGAAAATACATTAATTACATTGAATTAAAACCGGTGGACATAATCATCATTAATTAGCATTTCTTTGTTAACTGATAGCAATTAACTCTTAAATTACTTTAAAGCTGAACAGGGCGTTTAAATTTCAATATGCTCACGGCTCTCATTTGGGAAGGGGCTAGAATCATTACCCAGCGTCTGGCGCCAAAAAGAAGTACCGACAGGACTTGAGCAATTTTCTCCCTCGTCCATGTACAAGTACTCTCTCATTTTAAACTTGACCTTGTGTCACATTCTGTTCCAGTTTGGATAAATACTTTAATTTAATCAAAATGACGGTATAATTTAACTGCATATGACACAAGGTCAGTAAAAAAAAAAAGAGAAAATAGTCCTACTTTGTCGTTTTATTTTATTTTTTTTGCTTCAAGCATTTAAAACGTATTTTTGTAAAACTGACTGAACCAAGTGTTACAGTAGCAGTTAAGAGGAAAAGCGCTATCCGATAATAATGGTTCTGGTAAAAAAAAAAAACCACGAAAGGAAGCTGGTTGAACTCGGGACTTTGACATCGGGTAAAATAATTGAAGGCACATTTACTCCGTCAATAAATTCAGGAACCAATGTTTTAATTCTGTAAGTTTAATGTTACTCTGATACACAGCCACTTGAAGAAAGCCGGAGTATACAACAACCGAAGCGTTGTGATAACAAAAATTACTTATTGTAAACAAGGGTAATTCCACATCTAAGAAATTTAAACGGATAGACAAGTTCTAATATTTAAGAAACAAATCAGAATATATGTTGTAGATGCAAAATTAAATACATAAAAAATTAAACACTATGTCAACACCAAACATGGATATTTTTCATAAGTATGGCAATATGCAGGGCCGGATCAAGGTACTGGCAACTTGGGTAGTCGCATGCGTCATCATCAAGGTCGAGGGCGCCATCATGTTGTCATGTGCTTTGGGTTTTCCAAAATAGATGGAAAAGAAAACATGCGGTTGTCCATGACTCAAGTCAGATTAAATTCTTTGTCTAATTAGTAAATAGAAAATTATATTGTAGATAGGTGTAGAAAGTGACATTAATAAATTTGTAATTCTAAAGTCTAGAAAAACTGTTTTAGATCGGATAAGGAGTGTGTTGTGGTGCAGTGGATATAGGCTCGAAACGAGAAATCGGGGTGCCGATTTCGAATTCCAGTTGAATTCATTGCATTCACTTACGCACAAATACCCTTGGGAAAGGTATTAATCCGTCTCTTCCTTCCAGTTATGGGTTAAATAACAGGACAGATTGGGTTCTATAGCCTTGGCTGGCAACCAGTCTACCGCAGAAAGCAATGGCAACCTACTGCGGGATAATCTTCTGCCTAGTCAGTCATGTCAATTTCGAGACATGATCGCCCAAGCGTGTTTCACATATGGCACTTAACTGACTGAATGAATGTTTACTTTATCATGTATTGAGTTGTATTGTAATAAACTGGTTATTTTACACTTTCAGTTTTTCTCCTTGTGAAAATTTTAAAGATACTGGTAAGGGCTCCAAATTTTATCTTGTCCGGGGTGCAAGCAGACATTTTCACCGTAGGAATTTCACTACCAAGTAATGCAGCGTCATCATTGCACTAACCGTATACATAGCTACAGAGCCCAATCTAAGCCATTGTACTAGTCGTTCATCCTACAAAAAAAAATGTTCCACCGCTTTTTGATAAGTCATGTTTTTAACCCGGCTGTGTGTCTAGTCACCGTCCTCATCAAAAAAAAGTCCGAAGCGTCCGCTGACGTGCAAATCGATGATCAGAACCGGATGTAGAAACCGTCTAGTATCTAATTCCCTCTGAGGTTTTCCTCCAGATAGCTTGCATCTGATCGTCGCAACCCCATCCAGCAAAGCGAACAGTTGAAAGCCCCGGAGCCGTTCATGTCCTTGACCTACTCTCGAACTAACAGAATTGGCACTGTGGAATTAATCAAACGTCCGATTAAGATGCCTAACAAAAATAACAATTTAGTTACTGATGATCTGTCAATTCAGCAGGTAGTACTGGATAATGATGTACCAGTAGCACTCGAAGTGTGACCGGACTTAAAAATTAGATACCTGAAGAATTATAATCTAGGCCATTACCAAAGGCTGTTTGATAGATCGATTTGTTTTCTACGCCTACTCAACACTTGATTTAAATCCAGAAAGTATTTTACATTGTGTTTTGGGAAGAATGTAATGATTTAGTTATAGAACTCTTACTAATTAAATTATAGAAGGGGGTGGGTGTAGAGGTCGAGTCATACGTTTCCCTACTGTATTTATGCATACGTGCCTATAACGAGCCCAACTGGAACATAGCTCTCTGAGCCATCACTCATTACACCAAACGCACACATCCAAGCTTACAGCACCTGGTATTCCCAATCAGTTACCCATGTAAGTACTGACCAGGCTCAACGTTTCTTAACTTTGGTTATCGTACAGGAACCGGTGTTTCAATGTGATATGGCTATTTGGGATGAATATGACAGAAGCTTGGTAATATAAGAAGTTGCTAAAAGTCTATGGACAGTGTATATGTATATATATATATATATATATATATATATATATATAGAAGAAGTCATTGTTCACTATTATGTTGGTGCATTTGGGCGTGAATAATTTCCTATGTATTTAGATATACATCTATTAAATGCCTGAGTAAGCTAAGCCAACGATATATAACTGCTATTCCGTACTGTTTCCATAAATGTGCGTATACGCTCAGACGATTGTAGCGGAAGAAGGGCTTGCATTTGCCGTATCATTTTCAAAAATGCTTTACTGCGTCTGCTTTTCACTTATTTCGCTTTTCGAGATACAATCCAGTAAAGTACAATGTCAACCAAGCAATAAATCGCACTAAATTATTTGATAACATCTGCGCAGTTTAATTATCATAACACGTTATAATTCTTTTTCATTAAAAAAAGGAATTTTACCTCTCATGTAAATTATAAATGGTTAACTATCGAGTAAATATTTGTGAAGATATTTCCCTTTAATATTCATAATTTATATGGTAATTTTGACGTATGTACGTTGTGGTGCAGTGGATATCGGCTCGGAATGAGAAATCGGAGAGCCGAGTTCGAATTCCAGTTGAATTTGTTGCATTCACTTTGCTTCTTCCTTCAGCTATGCGTCAAATAGCAAAACAGATTGGGCCCTATAACCTTGGTTGGCAACCAGTATACCGCAGAAAGTAATGGCAACCTAAAGCGGGAAAATCTTCTCGCAAGACATGATTGCCCAATGGCACTTAACTGACTGAATGTAGACGGAAAGAAAAGCAACTGAGTGTGGAATTTTGCTTTCATTCTTTTCTTTATATTGAAAATTTTCATACAAAGATAAATCAGTTATCCTAATTTTTTGACAGCACTTGAATCAAAGTCAAAAATCAAAGTTAAAGTTAAAATCAATACGATTTTGTAGGTTGGTTTATTAACTCATTTCACGTTATTTATTCTTTTTTCAAGTTTTTCAATAAAATTGGTATTCACCATCCAATGCTGGTAAATTTTATAATTACTTAATGTGAATTCCAAGCGATAATATTGTATCAAAAAGTATTTACATTCATTTTTAAGCAAAACTCAATGTTAAACTATAGGTAGCTCATCATAGTGTATTATATATATATATATATATATATGTATATGTGTGTGTGTGTGTGTGTGTGTGTGTATATAAATATGTAAATTATTTTCACAGAATCTGTAAAGAAACAACATGAACAAAAAGTAACAAGATGAAAACTATTCATAGCCACCGCGTTTCGTCCTCTGAGAGACTTTAACAAGGTAATGTAGGATTTATTTTGCTATTGGTGTTCATATACAAAAGCAAGGATGTCATTGGTTTATTAAACCTTTTAAATTTGAAAACGTTCATGAATATTCACCAGGTGGTTAAAAGGTCAGTCAAAACATACCGAGGACACAAAAGGTCATAATTTAAAGTATATCAAAAAGTAAACGGGTTATATTCAAGAAAGTTCTGTTTTTTCTTGTTTAAATGAATATTGTTTAAATTATGATTACATTGTTACGGTATGAGACGAACGTACGTGTTGTACATTTTTAAAAACATGAAGTGATGGATTTTACCAATTTCTTTTGATTTTTTTTTCTTTCAGGAAAAGATGAGATTTGGAAAAACCGGAACGTAGATTTATATTTTAATAAGATTCTATTTAAACAATATTCGATTAAAAAAAATAAAAAGCTTGAATATCACTTGCTTACTTTTTGCGAGACTTTGAATCGTGACACTTTTGTCCTTCGCATGTTTTGACTGACCTTTTAACCACCTGATTAACTTTCCTAAATTGAAAAGCCTTGATAAATCAATGACATACTTGCAGTTGTATATACACACACGCAACATACATAAATCCAACAATGCCTTGATGAAGTCCCTTAAGGATAAAACGCGTTGAGTGAGAATAGTATTTCTTTTTGTATGTTTTTTTTTTTTTAGATATAAATATACGGGGATAGTTGTTGATTGGAAAACTATATATACTAGGTGGAAACTATGAAAATCCTGCTGTATATTTTAAATTTTCACATTGAAGTCTTATACAACTGTGACCTCGAAGTACGCGTTCAAACTAATCTTTTACTGCCTATGTAAACTTTCAAAACTTCAGCTCGCTAGCATCAACAATCTTTAAATCGAATTTTGACATCTGTATTCTTTAACCATGTCGAATGTGCCCCGAGGAAATTCTACGGTTTTCGTTCATTTTTTCATATTACTATACAATTTCACTGAAGCAGAGGTTAAACTCACGAAGACGTTATCGCTTTCCTCACTTTTTTTCAGTCTTTCTAGACTGATATATCCACAGCTTTAGGGCACCACAAAATGAAACTTGTCGGAAGTTAAGATTTAAACGTACGCATTAAAAAAAAGTATAAAATATATAATCTGGAAAGAGAAACAAGATATTGCAAAAATTATTGAGTGAAGAGAATGCAAGTAATAAATCAGTTAAGTGGTATACGTGATACACGCTTGGGCGATCATGTCTCGAAAGAGACATGACTGACTGGATAGAAGATTATCCCGCAGTAGGTTGCCATTGCTTTCTGCGGTGACTGGTTGCCGACCAAGGCTATAGAAACCAATCTGTCCTGTTATTTAATCCATAACTGGAAGGAAGAGACGGATTAATACCTTTCTCAAGGGTATTTGCGCGAAAGTGAATTCAATGAATTCAACTGGGATTCGAACTCGGCTTTCCAATTTCTCGTTTCGAGCCGATATCCAATGCACCACAACGCACATCCTAAGTAATAAATCACGAATAAGAAAAAAAAATGAAAATGTTGAGAATAGAAACTAACTTTAAAGTTTCATAAAAAAAGATATGAGGAAATTAAAAAGTTAATATACAAGTTGTTTGATCAGCAAGAGAAAATGTAAAGAAACTGAAATTTTGAAAGTAAAGCGAGTGAAAGATAGATTGTTTAACCAGCGTATAGACCTTTTTTGGGGTCATTTAATGCTGAAAAAGTTAAAAAGAAATTTATTTTTTTGATATGGTTTGCTTTCTAAAGTTGTACTTCTGAGTTGTTATGCACTAAATTGTTATGAGTTATTATTGGCTGTTGTACACATTGAGATTGTTATAAGCAGTTATTTTGCATGT
This sequence comes from Ascarosepion bandense, assembly GCA_037127315.1. NCBI lineage: Eukaryota > Metazoa > Mollusca > Cephalopoda > Sepiida > Sepiidae > Ascarosepion > Ascarosepion bandense. The sequence goes on from JBBBDQ010001226.1 coordinate 264,420, forward strand.
CAAGTTGTTGTGCTTATCGAGGTAGTTATGTTGAAGTTTCTTTGATATTGTTGTTGTATTAGAGTTGCTATATCAGAGTTACTACATTCGAATGGTACCTTGGTGGAGTAGTCAGTGTTGGGATGAGATATATTTTAGTGTAAAATCCTTTCTCTTTCAAGAAAGCAAAGACATCATCTGTGTTGGTAGCGGGTGAAAAAAATGCAGAAAAATCAAGAACTATAACTAAAGAGAATAAAGCAATCAAAGTGCCACATACAAGCAAATATAAGAAAACAAAAACATTAGGTGAAGAAATAAGCGAAAAATCGATTTCTCGATATTATTTTTGTCGAGAGATACAACGACCGGACTTGGTAAATGGGTTAGAAATACGGTGAATTTGAGAATTTTAAGTTCTTTCAAAGCTGATGTTGACGTAAGAATTTTGTTTTGAACGTACAGTTCACAACAAACATTAAGTTAAAGAGGAAGACCGTAATCGTTTTGCAAAATTAATTGTTGTCCAACTTGGCAAAAAGAAAAAAAAATGATTTCTCAAGGTAAGAAGACAATATAATTCTTGTTGTCCGTCATAATGTGGTGCATATATTAATGGAAAACAATATCCAAGCAAATACTTTTGAACAATAAAACGCTGAAAATCAGTGGCAGGTTACAGAATATCAAGAAGCCCATGTTAACGTGTAAAATGAAAAATTTATTCCAATTTATATGATACTATGTGAATCAAATATCTTTTGTATTTATTTAGAGGAAAAGAAGAAAAAAGAGAAAAAAGAAGAAAAAGGAAAAAAAGGGAAAAAAAGGGAAAAAAGAAAAAAGGAAAAGAAAGAAAACGTTGTACAGCTGCTTTCAAGGTTTTCATGTTACTACTAGTACTACCACTGGGAAATAACAGTAACTAAGGCATTAAGTGTTTCTTGTCGCAACAGTCACCAAAAATGCTTGAAACAAACATATGATTGTAGAGAAGAGGACATATATAGAAAAAATTATGTACATGTTCTAAAACATAATTTATAATTTCTTTCTCTCTCTCTCTCTCTCTCTATATATATATATAAATATGCATCGCTCATTCAGTAATGAGCACTAACTACTGGCGTATGATACATCATACGCTAAACGTTTGCCTCTTTTTACGAGAGGTAGAATCGAAGATTCGGTCTGGTTTCAATTCTGGGTAAAAGCAATCGGATGTTTAACCGTAATGATGATCTGTGATATAGCGAAACAGATCTGTCTGCTGATGACTATATATATATATATATATATATATATATTCAAAAATAAAGATAATCTCTAAAAATGTACTATATTTTTAATATCAAATCAACTTAATATCAATATATTTTCCGATCGATACTACAAATTTTCTCAAAATCAAGCCTAATTTAGAAAAAAGTTTACACTTATTTTTCGAACTATTGTCCTCATCTTTATTGCCATTATTACGACATTTGGGCCGTTGTACGCTTCGGCTTTTTTCAGATGCTAAGAATTTAGAACTGAATCCTTTATTACGATCACTGGGGTTAGAAATTTCTAGCAGGAGAAAAACAGTGCGTTCAACCACCGAAGCGTCGTAATAATGACATTAAAGATGAGGACAATAGTCCAAACAATGTAAATAGTTTAAATACTACCGCATCTCAGGTGTATAGACAAACAAAAAAAAATCAACTTTCATTTTTTGTTTCATTTCCGTGAAACGTTCGTTCGTAAACCGTCTCAAATGTCACCAAAAAGTTTTTTTTTGGCCTCAGTCAAAGAAGACGTTTTCAGCTCACCTTTATGTAGGTTATATGATTCACTGCCACCTGCCAATTTCATTAACAAAAAAACCAAAAAAACAAAGTGTAATCTTTCATTGAGCACAGCTTTAAAACGAGTCACATACTCCTATTCAAAAAGAGAAATATTTATGCCAAAAACATCAAGTCAATTCCAAAAGATAATTTATACAATTTCATGTAATTCTTTTTTGTGAAGGAATGAATAAATTGCGAATTTGAATTCACCATCCGGTAATTGCAAGTTACTCTGAATGCATAAAGTGGCTTTAAACCTAACCTACGGTCAGAAAATACAAGATAAAAATATAAAAAACGTTCCTACCCGTTTATTAGGCACCTAAGGTTATGCAGTTTCAATTCTCTCACAGATTAGCGCTTTCAAAATTCAATCCAAATGATCTCAACTAGATTCTAGTTAAGTAAATGTTCAACGTCCTTCATATATTGGGTTTATAATCACCCAACAGCATCAATAACAAAAAGGTTTCGGAAAGGGTGTTGGTAGTTCATCACAGTTATTTTCGCATATATCACGTGTTTGGATTGCCACACAATTCTGGGACACCATCAGAAAAGATGATTTGAAATTGTTAGCAATGTATTGTAAGGAAAGATTAACATTTTCCCCACTGCAATTAACTATTATATTAAAACTGACATTTTCGAAGTTTAAGAGAAGTAAACAAAAAGGCAGATTGGCATACCAGAAGTCAGGATTCCCCGAACACATTTGACACGTTTTCGTATTTAAGGCCTAATAATAAAACAATAGTAATGGCAAACAATCGAACTTCTATAAAAACAGGAAACTCTAAAATGAATAAAAAAAAAAAAGAAAAAAAGAAAAAAAGCCCCAAAAAACAAAATAAAACAAAAAATATCAAACTTGGTTATTATTTACAAGATAACAGAGAGCTTTACAACAGAAGCGATACGTGATTTTTTATGACGGTATTTTAGCACAAGTTATGTGTCAAATTATTTGATACAATTATCTCGACGGATTTTGCTTTTGCTTTATTCACTTTCATTTCATTACGTGTAGATAATGAATGTTAAACGTTGTCAGATCGACACATGACGGAGCATAATTCTGATATTTCGTTAGATTTCCTGGAAGCGGTTTGAACGGAGAACACTCGTCACACTATCGGTTTATTTATTATTTTGAAAAGAATTTCTTAGTGTTGTTCGGACAGATGAATTATTTACATTATATTTTTGGCATAAAATGTCACTTTATGCATTCTTTAACGTTCGCCAGGTGTATCCGCCTCTTCAAAATAAAAAAAACCCCAAAAAAACCCCAAAAAACAAAACAAAACAAAAAAAACTACAAAAAAAAATAAAATCAAAGAAATCACAAAAGAAACAAAAAAACAAAAACAAAAAAAAAACCCAAAAAAACAAAAAAACAAAAAAAACCAAAAGAAACACAAAAAAAAACAACAAAAGAATCACAAAAAAACAAAACACAAAAACAAATAAATCAAAAAACAAAACAAGAAACAAAAAAAAAACAAGAAACAAAAAAAAAACAAGAAACAAAAAAAAAACAAGAAACAAAAAAAAAACAAGAAACAAAAAAAAAACAAGAAACAAAAAAAAAACCAAGAAACAAAAAAAAAACCAAGAAACAAAAAAAAACCAAGAAACAAAAAAAAAACCAAGAAACAAAAAAAAAAACAAGAAACAAAAAAAAAAAACAAGAAACAAAAAAAAACAAGAAACAAAAAAAAAAACAAAAAAAAAAAACAAAAAAAAACAGAAAAAAACCCCCCAAAAACACCCAAAAAACACAAAAAAACAAAAAACAAAACTATATTTATTTGCACGCCTACTCGAACGAAATAAGCAACACTTTTAAGTCTGAAGTTGATAGCTCCACTCATGTACATTGGTCAGACGTCCAGTCCCTCAATATTTCCCTTTCGGGAGACGTCCCAGGCGTCAGTGATTAACTACTTCATCAAAATGTATTTCATTAATGAAACTTCTAAGCCTGACGACTGAAAACTCAGCATAGCTTAATTTTGATACATGACATTTATGGGTCACCCAGTGAGGATCGAACCCACCAGTAATAGTCAACAAGAATATTTATTTACCCTGCACTTCCTTTGGGCCGTGTTGTGACACAAAGTCAGTTTTTAATGTGGGTACCCGGGCGCGTACACTCGGGTCAAGTAACAAAATTTATCCAGCCCCCGCATACGAAATGACTGCTTGTCTTAGCACGTCGTACCTCCTGGCCCGTGCCAGGTAAGTACCCAGCTTATCAATAATACAAGACTAGAGCCTGGATGAATATCCTATTCCACGGAAATAGTTAACTAGAATAGCTTGCTTAACATTACCGTCATGACGAGGCTTCATCAGGTTGAAAATGGGTGGCAAATAAAAATTGATTGCTCATAAGGATCGATTCGGTCAATTCCAGTAACTTGCGATAAACATACGATAACCTTCACAGCCATGCGTCTAACACTTGATTGTAATTTACACACGCTTTGGTGATTATGTCTCGAAAAAGACATGACTGACTACGTAGAAGATTTTCCTGTAATAGGTTGCAATTACTTTCTGTGGTAAGACTGGTTGCCAACAAAGGCTGGAGAGCCTAATCTGTCCTGCTATTTATTCCATAGCTGGAGCGGGAAGAAACAGGGTAATACCTTTCCCAATGGTAGTTGCACGTAAATGAATGCAATGAATTCAACTGAAATTCGACCTCGGCTCTCCAGTTAGATTAAATACACAATCGAGTTTGAGTTTTGTTTAACGGCATATCAACCTCTGTGGGTTATTTTTTTTTAATCGTATCAACCCGAGCAAGGCGGTAACGCCACTGACGTGCAGGGGGCTACGTAATCGTGAAAAGATTGGAAAAGAGAACGCCGGAAACCACATCCTAAACAGGGAACAAGGGATGAGCCTCTTAACCTGTTCAATGGACGTGGGTGGACTGTGAACCGGGCGATAGATAGATTTATCGACTCCAATTGGAAAAAAAAGAAACCAAAGTGAGAAGATAGGAAAAGAGAAAGCCGGAAACCACATTCTAAACAGGGAACAAGGGATGAGCGTCTTAACCTGTTCAATAAACGTGGGTGGAGTGTGAACCGGGCGATAGATAGATCTATCTATTCCAATTTACTCTAATGCCAAAAAGATGGGGTTTTAAGGTATTTTTTTTAAAAGTTTGGTTATAGTGAGAAGGTTGATTTAGTCAGATTTTGAATGAATATTTTTTTCTTTTTTTATTTTAGAAAATTGAAAATGTCTTCTAATTTTGTATTCAAAAATGCTTTGCCGAGAATAATTGTTTCTTTCAAAAATGTATATTTTTCTATTTATGTATAGATTTCTATAAAAGTGTTTTTTTTTTTACTTTCATAGTGTTTGACCCCAGTTTGAGGGGTTAACTATTTGCCCATAGCTGGGACCCTAACAGGTACTACCACTCCGAGACAGGGTGGACCTAGGAACAACAGCAATTAAGAGGTGGTTTCATGCTCCTCACAACCTCCCAATCAGAGGCCTTGCTGCCGGATGCAGTATATAGTCATGCCCAGAACCAAATACACAGCCGAAACAATGTAGTTAAACAAAAATCAAAATTACGCTGAACACAACTGAATTGTTCTATGTGTCGTGTTTTCAGGATGTGGGCAATCATGGCCCTTCACAACTTCTGGCACTTTGTAGCTTTAAGCAATGATTATTATTTTGCTATCTCTCCTAATCTTTGATCTACCAACAATTTACAGAAAAATAAGCAAACTGTTGTAGATATTCGTCGCCAGTTTGTGGAGTAGTGGCAAAACTTAGCCGCAAAGTGTAGTGACCGGTTTGTGCCAGAAGTAAGACACGGAATAAGAAGGCAGGTTTAAAACTGTGTATTAAAAACAAGATATTAAAAGGACGTGTTAATAACAAGTAACATAGAAATAAGTAAGTCCGAAGGTATTATTACGCTGCTTATTGCCTGACTAGTAGCTGTCGTTAATCGCTTTCGTTAGCTTCTCCCCGGAAGTCACGCAGATAACTATATGTAACAAGAGGAAGAGTCTATTCCTCGTAGGAGGGCACCATAACACACAATTTAATATTTATCAAGAGACAGATCTCCGAAATAATTGAATATATACTAACTTCTGACCCGCAGAATGAATACCATACAAATCGTAACTTATTGATAAGGTTATTAGGTTAACTGTATGTGACAAATTCACAAACATCAGGCAGCAGAGATAAGATTCGCTACGGTGACTAATTTATGTAAGGTTTTACAGATGAAATGATTAGATATAACCTTAAGTTCAATACCAACAGTTTATTCTATCGCACTTATCGCTTGTGGAAGTCTCTTCCGACTCCTTATTTCCCAATCAACTTTGGTTTTCGAAAATTTAAATGCAATTTTAATCGTTATCTTCTGTTTTCTTAATTCTTGTTTTATTATTGTTATTATCTCACAGTAATAACATTTTTATTATCTTCTCTAGCACTCAGTAACCCCTTCGCGTCTTAGTGGCTTACTTAAAAAAATAAATAAAAATACGCTATTATAAGCCACAAATTATTTACATTAAATTATGGTACAAGGTTACAGTCCTTATTTAGTGTGTATTGAATTACTATATTAGCAAATTGGTCTTTAAGACAAGCTTGCTGACATTCACACAAGTAGTTTTGTTTCTCCTTTGAATTAAACAATGCGCGATTGCATTCAAGAGCCTCTCACCTCACCGAGTCGTTTAACATAAAAATAAAAAAAACAACACTTATTTTCTCCTAGTGAAGCATTTTGACAAAACTAAGATATATTTTAACATCAAAGTGAAAAGCAATGATTCAATTCAAAAAGAAGTGCATTGAAAGAATTTCTAATAGCAGCAAAATTTGCTCTCACAACGGGGAGTCCTGGTAGACCAAGCTTAATTATTCGGTCAAAGCATGATCTCAGCAGAAAGAAACAGAGGTTGACATAAAATATGACCGATCTCAGCTTCTAACCTCGAGTCTCTTTTTTTCCTTTTTAAACATGTAAAGGAAAATTGTAAACAGGTGGTGAATTCTATGAATATTTCTAAGCAACCTGTCAGATCACCTGGAATCGACAGTAGAATCAACGTGATCCTCTTGACGAAACAACAGTTCCTCTTTATATTGCGATTCACACTAAGTAATTTAAAAAAATAAAAGTAGTAAAAAGAAAGAAACCTTTTATTCTTCGTCTATTTTCAACCCGTGAAGTACTTGTTATTTCTCTAGTCAATGATGAATCAAATTCTTGATTATGTCGGACCAATCCCAATCAAATTTTTCATGTGCCTGTGAAACGCTCTCTTGCAAAAATAAAATGTTTTATCATCAATTAAATAGTATGCACAGTCAGAAAATCCTTCAAGACGTTATCTGCGATTAAGGTCTAAATATTTTACAGCTCTTACTTGAAAGAACGCGATATTTATGCTTATAATGCTATACAGATGCAAAAGAATGTGTACCTGTGTTTCATAGACTACGCAAAGACATTTGACAAAGTACGCCACAAAGACTTGATTGAGATGTTCGGCAACCTGGACATATTCGGGAAAGGCAGTAATAATTAATCAAGAACCCGTACTGGAAGCAAACTACCAACGAGTTCAGCAGTTATACAAAGATAGAAAGAGGTAAGACAAGGATGTGTCTTCTCACCAGATCCATTTAAATTATAGAGCAAGACAATTCTGATAGCCCTAGAACTTTTACTAGGATTCCTCATTGGCGGCCACAGTCTGAACAACATAAGATAAGCAGACAATACAGCGTTGATGACAAACAAGGAAAGGACACTAGAAGACAACAAAAGATACTAAAGAAGGCAAAAAGAAAGGACTACATATAAAATACAAGAAAACTGAATTCATGGTCGTCAGTGAAGAGAGGATCCTAGAATGCCAATTACAGTCCGGGAAAATCAAACAAGTACAGAAATTTCAATACCAAGAAAATGTTCTAAAAGAAGAAGGAAAGTGTGACACTGAGATCCGAAGGTGTAGTAGCTTGGCCAAGGATGCATTCCAGAAGCTGAGTAGAGTATAAAAAGACAGGAAAATTTAGCTGAAAACAAAAGAAAAAAAAATTGAGTGGATTCCTATGTGATGTCTGTCCTTCAAAATGGAAGCGAATGCTAGACAATCTCATCAAAGAAAGAAAGACAGACTTGAAGCCAGCGAAATCAGAAGGATGCTGAGGATACCATGGACCAAATCTGTGAACGACGACGACGTTTTGGGGAGGATGAAAACGAAAAACGTACTTAACATCAGGAACAGACATTTGAAATTTCTCGAACATATAATAAGGAAGGACGACTTGGAGAATCTGATACTCACAAAACAGAAGGAGAAAAAAGACACAGGGGGAAAGCAACACGTAGCATATTTCATGGGTTTGAGCAAATGGACGGTAGAGCAGGGTTTGGGAGGGATAATGAGACGGTGTTAAGAGCTAAGGTGATGTGGAAGGCCATGATCGTCTAAGCTCTAAAGAGACACGACACACAGAAGTTGAATTCTAGATGTCTGACATGTCTTCACCAAAGTTAATATAAGAGTTCTTCCCTAAGTTATTTGATAAAAATTAGAATTTCACTAGTTTGTTACGAATCTCTCATGAATAAAAAGAGAACCTTTACATGTGCAACTGATTCTGTGAATAAGATAGCCTCGAATTCTCACTTACCCTAATAAACGAAGCGAGAATTTTGAATTTTCACGCCGACTTGAAACCCTACCGTAAAATAACCTTTCAACATCTATGACACTATACCTGACCCATAAAATTAATATATATATATATATATATATATAGATATTTACCTCGTCTCCTTACTGAGACGATGTGACACAAGGTCGAGTTTAGGGCGAGGAAACCGAGGGCCCCTCCCCTGCAACAGTCAGTTGCGCTAACCTCTATTGCAGTTGTTGAAGTCTCAGACAACTGCTTACCCTGGACCGGGCACCTCTCAGTATTTTATTTTCCCTAGCTACCCATTTTTTCGCGGACAGAGACAACCGAACCACACTCTGCCTGAGGACAGAGAGGCAACTGAGAGATGATAAAGCCTACCGGACATCTGCCAGGTCAGTAAAAATTAAATATATCTAATCTAAACTTATTTATAAATGGAACTTTGTGTGTGTGTGTGTGTGTGTGTGTGTCCGTTACCTATAGACTCCAAAACGGCTGAACCGATTTTCTTGAAAATTTACACAATTGTACTATAAGCGTCTGCGAGTGTTCTTAGCTAGGTTTTGTGTCGAGGTACAACCGATAAATATCGAAAATCGAAAAAAATCGGGTTATAGAAGGAGTGGTCCGATTTTAATCAAATTTGATACACTCAAAGACATAAGAAACGATATTCAGAAGTTTCAAGGTTGCAGTTCTTACAATAGTGCAGAAAATCGTTTATATATATAAGCAAGATGTTTGTGTGTGTGTCTGTTTATCTACCTGTATGTATATTTTTCAGCCTTTTATTTTAGTTTTTGCTTCGTGTTGGCTCTAAGTAAGTATAATTGTAGTTCTTAGTCTCAGCCATGATACCATTTACTCAGAGGACTTATTTAGCCTTTAAAATTCAGTTTACGACAAAAAAAAAAATGATTTGATATCGAAAACAGGGAATCAAAATTTGACTTACATCCATTCATTTTTCTTTCAGTCTACGGTTTTGCCTTAACTGGAAACAACTATTGCATTTTAGTCTTTCATGCTAACGTCCAAATACTCTGAGCTCCAGGACCATGGATTAGTTTTAAAGCTTTCATTACACTCGAGCAATTACTACTGCTAGTAGTATAGAAAAGAAAATAGCACTATTTATTTCCATTTCACTATAAAAAAGGCCAAATCGAATACAAGTGTTAAGAAATTTTTTACGTTGATGCTCTTATCATTTCGTATTTTTTCCATTGATATAAAATTTTGTAATATTTTGAAAAATTATCGTATTTATTTAAGTTTAAGGTATTCTTATCCAATCATTAAATTATTGTTTGTGTATTAAATACAAGTGCCAGGACTTACATTTTCTTCAAACACGCTCTGTATTTGGTAAGGAACAATTATTTTCAAATAATTTTCCAGGTACAGAAATTTAAATACCAATGAAGTCTTCTAACAGCAGACAGAAAGTGTGACACTGAGATCCGAAGGCGAATTGGCATGATGAAAAATCATTCCAGAAGTTAAGTAAAATATTAAGAAACAGAACAATTTCACTAGAAACAAAGAGGAGAGTACTGGATTGCTATGTGATGTCGGTTCTTCAATATGGCGGTGAATGTTGGACAATATCTTCGAGGATGAAGGAAAAATTGAAGCAGCTGAAATGTGGTTTTACAGAAGGATGCTGCGGATATCATGGACTGAGCATGTGTGCAATGACGAGGTTTTGGAAAGGATGGAGATTAAAAGGAAATTGATACTGAGCATCAGAAAGAGACAAAGTTCCTGGGACATGCAATGAGGAAGGAGGGCTTAGAGAACCTGTTACTAACAGGCCAGATAGAGGGAAAAAGAGAGAGAGGAAAGCAGCGGATAATATTTGAAGGACCTGATCAGGTGGATGACGGAACGAGGGCTGCATGGTGCAACAGGAGAAAGCGTGCTAAGAGCCACCAGGGACAGGGAGACGGAGATGTGCCTACGCCCTGAAAGGACATGGCACATAAAAGAATTTTCTCGGCGGTATTGCACGAATAGAAGCTGATATAAAAAATTCCTAACGGGAAATCTTTTTGAACTGACACGCTTACCTTGAAAGGTTTCTATCCTCGTGACTATTCCAGGCAGCGCGTCTAGACTCGTCTTGAATCAGTCAGTCAGTTAAGTGCCATACGTGATACACGCTTGGGTGATCATGTCTCGAAAGAGACATGACTGACTGGGCAGAAGATTATCCCACAGTAGGTTGCCATTGCTTTCTGCGGTAGATTGGTTGCCGACCAAGACTATAGAACCCAGTCTGTCCTGCTATTTGACCCATAACAGGAAGGAAGAGACGGATTAATACCTTTCCCAAGGGTATTTGCGCGGAAGTGAATACAATGGATTCAACTGGAATTCGAACTCGGCTTCCCGATTTCTCGTTCCGAGCCGATATCCACTGTACCACAACGCCTTGAATACTTGGTACAAAAAGAATATTTTTTCCCGATATTTTATGACTGCCTCATATTAAAGTTGTGTATTTCATCATGCAAGTATGCTCACTGCGATGATTCGAGCATTTTTTTCGGTATTTTGAATTTGTTGAAAGCGTTGACAAAGCAAAGAAGGTTGCATGCAAGTTGACAAACGAAGATTGTTTATAAGGTAACCGATCCGAATAATATAACCCGTGGGAAAGAACATTGTATTCCATCTCTATAATCGTACACTGAATGGTATTTATATATTAAGTATGAATACTACCATAGTGAAAAAATAACCAATCAATTTCTTCGTCACAATTATTTTTTCTTCCTTCCTAAAAAACATTCAAACCAGCTGCTCACTATGGCGCTTTGCAGGCGCGGTTAGCCCAACAGTTATCGGCAGAGGAAGTGGAATCTGAACTCGTTTGTTGCATTTTCTTTCGCACAAATGCACTTGCGAAAATCTATTTACCGTTCTCCAGATAAGGTTTAAATTAAAAGACAAACTGATTTGAAGTCTAAGAGAAGGGCAACTTCAAGTGCAGTATAGAGAGGCAACGGGAAATTAATCTATTTCAGAGTTTTATGGCAATGCACAGATAATGAAAAAGAATATGTGAAGAGTCATTACAGCCTATGTTCTGAAGAAGCAATATTAAAAAATTGTTCTGCAGTAACAGCTTATTTACGGTACAATAATCCATAATAGAATATTCTACTAAATCTATAGCAGTTTCCGTTTGAAATGATGAATGCTGTTGTGGATCTAGTCACGACTTTCATTTTACGTTCCCTTAATAAAGCCGTTTTTCCATCGTCAGAGATTATGGTCGTCAAAAATAATTTCCTATCTCGAACAAAAAATAAAAAATAAATCGTCCAAATGTTAATACATGTTCCTTTATATAAGTCAACATGGAACCTATTTTCCTGGTTTCAAAGTCTGTAAATTATGCCTTGCTGTTAAATTCTTGAATAAGTAATTAAAAATGAGTAAACAAAGTCGAAGTATCAGTACGATTTCCTTTACATTGTAAAAGATTTCGCTGAAAACGTTTACAGTAATGTAATAATTTATTTTTTTTTTTTTGTGGGTGGTGAAAAAAAATGAAAGGAGAATTATTCAGCTTGAATCAGTAAATTTAATATTTTACACTTAAAATTTAAGTTTCAAAATTTTGTTTCTAGTACAAGGTGTACACAAATGAAAAGTAAATTTAACTCACCGGTTCACTTTTAAAAAAATCTGAGTATTCAAAACAGAAGTTTTCTTACCTGAAAATAAAAAAAGAAATATAACGTTAAAATTGTACGCCCGTACAATAAAACAAACGAACAAAATCAAATCACGCATACATAACAAAGAAAATACCTGAAATTCTTGTTTTTTTTTCCAGACTGCAAAAGTTATAATCCAAGACATGCCATTAACAAATTTATTTCGCATTAAACATTCAGGACATGTTGCTTTATAATCTTAGAGCAAATAAAAAACATAAATATGCAGTAACACGAAACCAAATACTCTTGATTCTTTTTATACTTTATCTAGACGTATCAAACAGCTTCTCTGTGGAGAGTTATCGGTAGGGAAGTAAGACCAACACAAGCAGAGGGAAAGATTCAAGGACTGTGTCATGGATAACTTGAAAGCAATGCACCTGGATGTTGAGGAATTGAGCTGAAGGAAGACACTATCAGGGATAGTTGTTGTGCCTTCGGGGATGAACGCCTTCAACATGTTAAGCGGAAACGTGAAACTTGCAGGGGTATCACCAAAATTTACTTTTTGGGATTATACCAAGTTGGAAATGCGATATATGTAGATGCGTCCTACGATTGAAGGCTGGCTACGTGAATCACCTGAAAACCCATGACAGGAACTCCAAACAATCCAGCCAGACAAATTCGCATCCAGTAATCAATACATGCATTCTCTGCAATAAGATTTGTAAATCTGCGTCTGGCATGAAGATCACATGGTGGTACATAAGAAAAAGAAAAGAAAAAAATCTAGATCCATCCAACCCTACCAAAATGACAAAATTCTTATATATTTATGAAACCAGTAAAATTTGTCTGTGGGTCTCAAGAGTCACCTGTGTGCTCACGGAAACTATTCTGAATGAAGAAAAGACGGCAATCATCTACTCTCACACACACACACACACACATATATACATATATATATATATATATATATATATATATATATATATTTATTTATTTATTTATTTATTATAAATCACGTTTAAATCTGGTCGTAACACATTACATTGCATTTAACTATATGGTTCTGTTAACAGTTCGAGCTACCACGCGGTGTGACGTCAGAGAACCGCATTACAAATTTACTAAATGCGTTTGCTATTTGGTAACGGTTATCGTCGCTTAAGAAAGTTTTATGTCAACGCAAGATAAAAATATCTACCATCAAAGTGATTTTAAGTTAACGCCCCTGTAACCTCTCTGAAGATGGCTCCTCTGAGTCGAAAGCTTAGAACCAGCATAATAAAACATTAATATGTTGGAGAATGTTTTCTTTGTTTTCATCTGAAATTAAAGCCAAAATACGATGTTTAGAACGGCTCATGATTAAACATAATAGACATTCATTGTCTCTTATGTTTAAGAAGATATATATATCTATATATATATATATATATATATATATATAAGGAAGATCAGCTGATTATGTTACCATGATTTTAACTTTACGGTAACTTCAGGCGTTGTTGTTCAGAGTAACTATTTCCTAACGCTTTATTTTGAACACACAAGCATTTTAAAAGGTCTAACAGGAAGTTTGAAATAAGAGGATGAGGCAGCCAAAACTATTAAAATATTATTGTACATACTTTCATCTGGGTTTGTACAAACCCAAAATTTATTTTCTAATGTATATGCATACAGACATTATTTCGGACCATTCATTTTCATTTAGTAACCTTTCTTGTTCTTGAAATGATACTATAGTCAAATTTTTATATTGATAAAATATGCTAGAACCACCACTGCTGCAAGGTCCGGCCTTTCTTAATATACAATAGATCCTATTAGAATGTTTTTTCATTTGCTTTCTTTTAATTCCACATAAGTTGGCTAGTTAGGCTCAGTTTCCAAGGCTTTATAGCTTGAATGTTAATTTATGGTTATACTATCGTTCTTTTAAATTATGTCTAGTACATCCTACGTATATTTTGCTCTGTCCATTTATATCTTATATTTTGCTTTATAATTCCTTCAGTTTTACAAACGTGTGTGTGTGTATATATATATATATATATATATATATATATATATATATAATAAACCTAATTTCTCAGTAATCATTTTTACCAGAGATCATATTACAGTTTTGATGTTAGTAATTGTTTTCTATAGCACTCCGTATTACTGCTCCCATATTGAGTTCATTTTTATGTTTGAACGACTTAGATTTTTGGGTTCTAGTAGATGCACTGATTCCTTAAGTTTTCTTACTTTTTCAGAGGTGTTTTATATTAATTATTTCAACTTGATCTCACAGGGAGTGGTGATCTTCACTTTTCCTCTATATGTGGTCAGCTGCGCCTGGTTTTTCTATTTCTTCTAGTGCAGTCTTATCTTTAGGAGCAGCCTGTTTTGCCTTTTTGTTTATTACCACAACTGCATGAGACGGCATACACACAGTTCATAGTCATGTTTTTCTTTAAGAGAAGTCTTACAGAGAAGAGATGTCTGCTAAATGTTGAACAACTTTTGAAGGTCGTCCTGATGTTATATAGACCACAGATCTTTTGCATCTTTTTCGGTAACCCCTTCACATAGAAAATAGCCTTGGTGCGATTACCCTTAGTGTTATCTTTTTGCGCCTTTCTATCTCGTTTATCGGATCTGGTGTCATGTACACAGGGTAGTTATTACGTTGTAGGGTATTGCATATACTGACCATTTCTTGTTCATCTCTCTCTGGCTCTTCAAATATAACTTTTGCTCGAAGTTGTAAGCAGTGGACAGTTCCCTTTACATTATATGTTTGGTGGGAGTTAAAGTTGAGGTACTGTTCGGTGAATACTAACTTGCGATATAGGAATGTCTTGAACCCGTGTTCTGTCTTATATATCAATAGATACAGGAATGCTAGTTTGTTCTTTTCTTTCTCGGCTATGAACTGTATCGATCATATTGAATTCATAGTCCAGTAGTAGCTGGACCACTCCCTGGTATGTTCAGAGTATGAAGGTGTCATCTATGTATCTCGGCCATAGAGTTGGATTTAGTAATGTCCAAAGTATTCCGTGTATATGTTCGCCATTGCTGGTGATATTTGTGAGCCCATTGCTTCGCCTTTATTTCGTGATGTTTGATTTTGCGGTTTGGTTTTCTCCAGTGTCTGCCTCACTTTCAATTTTAGTTCATTCGCCCGAGCCTGAAGAATGTTCAAGGTTATTTTCTCAATTTAGGCAATGATGTCCAAGTATGGTATCCTCCTGATGGGTGTTGCGAAGTTTATAATCCTTGTTCAGTACTGACTCTTCAGATAAACTCAGCTTATGTTGTCTACTGCCTTCACTGAGAAGTGATGGTTCTCGCGTGTCATCTTCAGATCTTTTAATGTTCAATTTTCGTACTTACTAGACCTTGACTGTATCGAATTCTTGTTTGAAAGATTTATTAAAAAAAAATGCAGGGCCCTCTTTCGATCTTCGTAGGTACTTCTGTTGAGGAAGGCATCGAGTCACAGAGATATATCGGACTGTAATTTTTGTTTTATCCAACGGTTATACTGAATTATTTCTCGGACAAGGTCGTTTCCCGCTTTTTCTGTGACCAGATAGGCTTTCCTTGAAATTGGACGGTATTGTTTAATTTGGCGAATACTTTCATAAACTTTGGTGTCACATGGACTTTTGTTGGTCTTTTGCTCAACTGCATCCCGCAGAGAATAATCAAGGGGTTGCAGTCTTGGGGAGTTAAATGGCCAGATTTAAAGTTGACGTGGTCGGAGAAACAGCCATAATTGAGTTCTGCTTGTGTCACATGGAGCAGAATATTCTTGTAAGACAGAGGGGTCTTCTAGCAGCCACCATCTTGACCATGGACAGCACAATCTCCTCAAGGCACTTGATGTAGGTCACCATGTTGAGTCTGGGTCCCTGTGGGAAGATGAATGTAAGCATAACGTCGCCATAACGAGTAATCACTCCGAACACCTTTGTAATCACCATCAGGCTCATCCAACTCTTTTCGAATCTTCTGTTGTTCTCAGATTGACACCACAAAGCTAGGAAATGTTCGTATTGAAGCTTTTGGCGTTAATGAAAAACAGTACAGCATGCCGTTTCTAGTAGAATTAATACAGTCGACAAAAATCAAGAAACAACGCTCATGCGCTAAATATAAAAATGGCGTTAACTTACTTATCGCAACCTCTCTCTCTCTCGTTGTATGTGTGTTTTATATTCAACTATAAGCCGTCGACAATACGTATATATTGGAACATTATCATAAAATATCGTTGTTAGTAAATACATAAATCAAAATATATTATAAACATATTTTATTTGATTTATTTTTAATCAGAGACATTATTTTGTTTATAAACGAGTATTTGATCATGCAGATTTTCACTATCTCATGAGAACTAAAATCTTATCTAAACTTATTTATAAATGGAACTTTGTGTGTCTGCGCGTATCCGTTACCTATAGACTCCGAAACGGCTGAACCGATTTTCTTGAAAATTTACACAGTTGTACTATAAGCGTCTGCGAGTGTTCTTAGCTAGGTTTTGTGTCGAGGTACTCCCGATAAATATCGAGAATCGATAATAGAATAAATCGGGTTATAGAAGGAGTGGTCCTATTTTAATCAAATTTGATACACCCATAGACAAAGACATAAGGAACGATATTCAGAAATTTCAAGGTTGCAGTTCTTAAAATAGTGCAGAAAATCGATTATATATATATATATATATATATAAGGCAAGATGTTTGTGTGTGCCTGTTTATCTGCCTGTATTTCTGTATTTTTTCATCCCTTTTATTTTAGTTATTGCTTCGGGTTTGGCTCTAAGTAGGTATAATTGTAGTTCTTAGCCATGATACCATTTACTCAGAGGACTTATTTAGCCTTCAAAATTCAGTTTACGACTAAAAAAAAAAAACTTATTTGATATCGATACAAGGAAATCAAAATTTGACTTACATCCATTCATTTTTCTTTCAGTCTACGGTTTCGCTTTAAGTAGAAACAACTATTGCTTTTTAGTCTTTCATGCCAACGTCCAAAGAGCTCCAGAACCATGGATTAGTTTTAAAGCTTTCATTACACCCGAGCAACGCCGGGCTATACTACTAGTTTGATATATAAATGAAAGAAAGAAAATAAGCTTATATTTAAAGTCATGAAAGGTAATGAAATAATTTGAATAAATTATACGAAATTTATTTCCAGTCACATCCACTTTACTTTGATCAATTAGTTTTCCGTTTCTGCACCTATATTCAGTTAAAGGGAAAAGAATTGATGAATATTTACTAACAGTTATTAGAATGTATTGTCTTCACAGATCTGTTTACAAACCCAACGTTTATTTTTAATGTTCTTAATTTTTGAATATCAATTTATGCTCGAATTAAGTCTCCGTCATTTGAACTAATTGACACATTTTTCATTATTAGTAAGAGAACGGACAGGAAATGTCAACTTTTTATTTTTTTATCTCATCGGTCCATATCTTTAAAAATAGTTATAATTTATTCATTTTAAATCAATCTTTTTATTTCTTTTTTGCAGTGAGGTTTTATGCGGATAGGTGGCGGAAGATAACGATTAACCCTTGAATCCCGAACTGGCAGCTCAGATACAGTCACTTTCTCACCGGCGCAATGTGGCTTCTCTGTCTCTCTTCTAAAAGTACTTTCACGGCTTCTGCTTCCGATGAACTTAGCTCTCTGGTTCCCCCTATGCATGAATTTCCTCGAGCCACAAGATAAGCAACTAGGTCCAACCCTTTTACTGTTAAACAAATGTATAGCAGGTAATATGCCTTTTCCAAAACGGTATTCTATTTTTTTTTATAGATTTTTTGTAGATCCAAATTTCTTTAAATTTATGATGTTACTTGTGTTAGTATTTACGAATAGATCTTTTGGGTTATCCGATTTGTAGTATTTGCCACGGATTCCTCGGAGATTATGGAAATTTAAGAGGATGTTTCTGACTGAATAAGGTTCTTGGCATGGGACATGTTGGAGGTGACTCACTTATTAAGAGATATTGGTAGGTTATGTATGGCCAATACGGAGTTTGGCTAGAACCCCCTCCTTTTCCTTATCTTTCTGGAAAATGTCAGTCTTTCATCGATGATAGGTTGAATTTTGAAAAGTTTGTTGTTAACGCAGTTGTTCCATAATTGCTGTTATTTGCCTTTAATTGCCCTTAAAATTGTAGTGATCAGAGAATTTCCTTTGGGAGTCGGTTGAACAGTGCAGTGATTAGCTGGAAAGAAACCGAGTGGAACTTCTCGCCCATGGAATACAATGAGAATAGGGGCGGGCGATTTTCTACAATAGTGTCGTAGCAGGTTCCTATTGTAAACAGAAGGAATGTTTGCTGGGACTCAATGAGATTTGTCTTTAATATATAACTGTCTCAGTATAATATTGATAAGGAGCATTTTAAATTTCAGGTTTACTTTTAGTAGGCTTTGGAACAAACAAAGGACAAACAAAGAACAAACAAAGGGACGGACAAACAAAGGGACAAACAAAGAACAAACAAAGGGACGGACAAAGGAACAAACAAACAAAGGACAAACAAACAAAGGGACGGACAAAGGGACAAACAAACAAAGGACAAACAAAGGGACAAACAAACAAAGGACAAACAAAGGGACAAACAAACAAAGGACAAACAAAGGGACAAACAAACAAAGGACAAACAAAGGGACAAACAAACAAAGGACAGACAAACAAAGGGACAAACAAAGAAGCAAACAAGGGACAAACAAAGAAGCAAACAAGGGACAAACAAAGAAGCAACAAAGGAAAAACAAAGGCAAAACAAAAGCAAATGAAAAAGACTTTCTTTCCATGATCGAGTTCTAATGCGTGACAATCGGTAACCGGGATAAGTTCAGTTTCATAAGAAAATGAAAAATGGACAAACTACTGGAGTTTTCCTTTTTTTTACCTTCATTTTAATTACTTTTGTAGCTGCAACAAGATCTTAAATGTCTGTTTTATAAAAATGTTTCAGCTGTTTACACTGGTCCAGCCTTCTTCAATATCAATTCTGATTGAAAATTTAATTTCATATTCTTTTTACCTTCAGGATAAACATAAACCAAATTTACATATTGATTGTTACACAGGTGATTTTTTTTAAATACTGAAAGGTTAAGAAATGTATATATACTTTTAGATATTTTGACACGGCACGACTGATTTCTGTGACAAACACCCACATCTGTGTGTGTATGTGCGCGCGCGTGTCTGGATGTATGGATGTTAGGTAAAGAGAGGAATACAATCTTTGTTGGATTCCGCACATGTGACTCCATAAACAATTTTTAGTTTGCATTTCCTTCTCAGAAAGAAACTAATCTGTTTTTTGTTTTTCTTTTTTTACTAGTTTTCCTGGAAAAGATTTGAGCTCCGTCAGGGTACCTTTCCTAAAAGACACCATTTCTACTGTTATAGATGTGATATCCGTCCGACTTGAATGAGTTACGGGATTAGTGATGTTATATATATATATATATATATATATATATATATAATTCCAAGTGAAGAGGACTCAAGGTTTTTTTATATTTTGAGTGCTCTGGCATTTATTTTATTATAAACAGTGCTCAATATAATCAGTATTATAGAGCTTAATATAATATAATATAATAAAACAAGATAAGAATAGGGTCAAGGAAAAAGAAAAAAGACGAGGAAAAACGTTGGTTAGCACAGAAATTCTTCGGGGTCAAACCCCAAAATGAATCTCCATTCTGATTAGCCACACACACACACACACAAAACAAAACACCCACGTACATTCACAGTAAACCGAAAGTATTTGTCATTTAAATGTAAATCATCTGAACAACCACACCAACATTGTCTGATGATGAGAATTAATCTCGAAACATAGAAATTTCCATGTCGCAATGTAAAATTGACATAACCATATACTTATATATATATATATATATATATATATATATAACAAATTCGTGTATCATACGACAACCTTTTATATTTTGAAAATCTTGAATACTTTTAACATTGTGTTCACTACTTGACAAAATTATTCGGCAAAGGCGATAAACATAACTAAACATTTGACAATTTGATGTCGCAGTCAAAGTAATAAATTTACAAAGCACTGATATTCGACCATTAATTCAACGTTCTCCCCAGCCAATTCTTTTCAATTGTAACAAACTCGAATGTCAACGTTCTAAAAATATTTTCAACACAATGAAATCTACACACATCATTTAGAAACAAGTAACATTCAGAAGTGTATTTCTGCAGTAACGAGAAATAAACATGGCGTTCAAAAGTTTGGTTATTAAAACTAGTCTACCGTACAAATTTAATTTGTTCGATACCATAGTCAATATATACCTTATTCTAATGTGTTATTCATAAAAATATGAAGAATATTAGGCTGTACACTTGAAACAAATGAACCATAAGCAGCTTGTCATGTATGTGTGCACTGTAAAATTAGCAGATAACAAAGATAAAATATACATAGGAGTAATTGAAGGAGACTGGGAACAAAGAAACTACACACACACAAAACATTCTTTGCGAATAGTAAATACGCGAATAGTACAATACTTTGTAAACATATCTTGGAGATTAAAAATAAAAACCAAATCATATAATAAATATTCTGAAAAATAATGAAAGTAGCACCAGCCTATAATACTAAAAACTTTAAACTCTGGTGGAGAAAATGCAATAGAGCCTGGTGTATACAACCCCCGTCGTCAGCGATCACCTGCTATTAACGAATGTTTTTCTATGCACAGACGATTTGCTAATGTTAATTGACTCCCAGTGAGGGACCTCTTCCAAAACGCGACCACATTAGAAAATTTTAAGTTAATAATCTATTTCACTTTCCTTTAATCTAAGCCAAAAACACTTTCTCGTTGTTTTGTTATAGTAGTGAAGTGTCATTTGTTTATTATTTGTGGTCAAACAGCGGCTGTCTTGTATTAACATGTACTTATTACATATGACAAGTTCAAGAGATTTGTCGGTTTCTGTACCAACTTGGATAAATTCGGGCGTAGGAGAAAAAAAATCACATCTATGGGAAATTTAAATTTTCAATGTTTATCTTTCATTATCTTTATTTTTTATCAATCGTTTTACTCTCTCTGTCTTTCTAAAAATGTATACATTGCGAACTTTTCCTGCGTACGTATTTTATAAGAAATAAGTGCCAACATCAATTAGAATCGAAGTGGTTACATTACAAAAAAAAAAAACACCACAGACTGCAATAACTGATTTTTTAAACCTACACCTGTGTGA
Source organism: Ascarosepion bandense (assembly GCA_037127315.1). Classification (NCBI taxonomy): domain Eukaryota; kingdom Metazoa; phylum Mollusca; class Cephalopoda; order Sepiida; family Sepiidae; genus Ascarosepion; species Ascarosepion bandense. The sequence goes on from JBBBDQ010001226.1 coordinate 285,951, forward strand.
ATAAATTTTTGATTCTTTTGTTAACCGTTGTAAATACGTTATTAATGTTAAAAAAAAATTATGCTGAATAATTGTTTCAAAGTTAGACCATCTTATGTTCTCGTGTATTTATTACCAGATTACATCGTAAAATATTAAAATATGTAGATTCTGGAAAGGAAAATATACGATCGTAGAGAGGATAAGTCACGAGTCTTTAGTGAGCGATCACCTGCCGTATGCGACCAAAATACAACAGGTTCCCCTACAGTTATAATTACCTTCCCAGACCAATACAAATTACTAAGTAGAAGATCAAACTCTACTCAAAATGCAGACACGATGATATTACGTTACTTAAAAATCAAATGCAAAAAAATAAAAATTCAGGCAATTAAATTGCGTAAATATTAAAGAAATTAAAAAACTACAAAGGCAAACTGAACACAAGAAAATGTAATAACAACCAACAATAATAAATAAAATAAATAAACACTGAAAATAACCGAAATAATAGTACGTCGAGCGACAATTATCTCTATAATAATTCGAAACATAACAGTTACCACCCATCAACATAACCGTTAAGACAATACATGAAAATGCACCACTGACCTATATAAAAAAATAATCTCATAAAAACAATGCATATGAACTAACAATTGCGTATAAGCATGAACATCCGTCCCCGCTGGATAGTGAATTCAGTGTCTACTTTATATATATATATATATATATAGTGATTATTTAATTACTTAGTTTCTGGTAATAGGATTAGACCTGTGCACATTTGTATTAAAAAGTGCTCAATACAATTTTATAGTAGAACTTTTGATTATTTTCCATTTTAAACGAGTTATTACACGACCTAGGTTTCTACCATGAATGATGTCTTCGGGAGATTTGCAAGAACTGATTTTACCGTTGTCTTTAAGAACGGTCACGTAACGGTGTTTTTTTTTTTTTTTTTTTTTGAACGCTCACGTGACAGGGAATATTACAAGAAATGATGGCGTTTTCATCCATGGTTGTATAAACCAAAGAGGTATTTTTTAGTATGGTTACACTTAGTCATCATTTCCGCTCTTTCATTCGACAGTTCGCTTTTGTTTGGGAATAGCATAATCTCTAACTTTTCTTTTTAGCACAGTCGACATATTTTGCCACCGTTGTAAGGCTTGTCTGTTTTTACTATAAAACACGTTATGTCTGGGTCTTTTCCATATTTTGATTTTAATTTCCACACGTGGCTATCTAATTTTGTACAGTTTTCTATTTTGAATGTAGACCTGTGATTGAACCACCTGGTCTTAAAGGTGTCTTTGATTTAACCCAAAAATATTTTATTTTGGCCATTTAAGTCATGTACCTTTGCCTTGTAAATGATTTCTTTTGTGTTGCAAAGTCCTTGAAGTGGACATTTATTTTTTCCCCTGCAGTTGCATTCTTTATTAGTGGTCTTGTTTTGTAGACTAAGTTTCTGGCGTTTTTTTTTATTTTTATGAAACTATCTAAATTACTAGTGCAACTATAACATAGCTTGATTGTGTTTCAGTTGAAAATTTTGTTTAGTTCTAATTCTTTTGGGTAAATTTTCGTTTTATCTCCCGACAGCTTTTCCCCTCTTCAAATTTATCCAAAATAGCCTTATTTCTGTGCAAATCTATATGCTGAACTCAAATCAACAATTAGTTATTGAAGAAACCTACTTTATTTGAAAGTTCATAAAAAACGAACTATATCTCGCACTTTTTCTCTCCCGTAACTCTCACGAAGTCATGTAATTAACTGCAGAATGACGTACTGCGTAGGCAACAAATTTCGGTCGATTTACTTCCTTTACTGAAATTTCCGGCTATTTACTTCCTGTAATGAAAGTAATAAGCGTAGAAATACAATAGCGTATTACTTTCATTACAGGAAGTAAATTGCTGGATGTTTCAGTAAAGGAAGTAAATCGCCCGAAATAGACCGAAATTTGTTGTCCTACAAAGACAGACATTAAGCATTTAACTACATGACTGCGTTAGAGTTACGGGAGACAAAATGTACGATTTTTTTCTGGACGTTCAAATCAAAAGAGGTAGGTTTTTTCAATAACTAATTGTTGATTTGAGTTCAGCATATACATTTGCGCAGAAATAATGCTATTTTGGATAAATTTGAAAGGGGAAAAGCCATCGGCACCTAAAACGAAAGTTTACCTTCTTTTGGAAAGTGTCTAGCAGTTTAAAAAATATTTGTATTATTTTGGTCTTTACCTGTAAATTAAATGGTGGGTTGAACCAGATAATGTTTCGTTTTCTATTATCGTTTTTCTTTGTTTTGTTGAGAATTTTTTTGTCAAATGTTTAAAAAATTACAAAAAATTCCTTGCCACGTGAGCGTTAAAAAAAAAGAACGCCGTTACGTGAGCGTTCTTAAAGAAAACGGTAAAATCAGTTCTTGCAAATCACCTGAAGACACCACTTATGGTAGAAACCTAGGTCGCGTAATAACTCGTTTACAAATGGAAAATATTTAACTATTTATTTCTGTAGGTTTGCTTCATATTAATGAAAATAGACACACTTTCTTTTGTCACCTAATAAAGTCTATCATTAGATTTAGTACATCGTGTGATAAAATGCTGTATTTAAGACAGATAAAGCACTTTACTCCCGCCAGAGCAGATTCTAACATTGTAACCCTATTTTCCACTTAAGTGCTACTAAAAATGTCCATGAAACACATTTATCTTTTTGATAATATTACGAAAAGCATAAAACCTGTCACACCTGATATCACCCGAAAGCGTATCAAATATTCAATTTCTCCCGGTCTACCTTTACTTGAGCATTGTTTGTTTAAAAAGAAATAAGCATTTTTCGTTACATAATTATTTTCATGAAATACAGAAAGAATCTTAAATGACAACCGATCCATTATCGCTTAGCTATTGTTCTCTCAGGAATTCAGACAACATGAACACACACAGAAATAAAAGAAATTATTAGAGATAGATAGAGTAGGAGTATAAAAATAATTTAAAAATATTTGGGGCAGGTTCCTGACACCAAAACAAGTTAAATGTTCATATAAACATATCCGCTAACCAAAAGGACATTATTGCACCTCAAATCAGAAATTCATAACAAATGATCAAAATATCCCCCCGCTTTGATTCTATTTTAGCATGCACCCGTCGGATCATTGACTGGCAACCTCTTCAAATACTACCTCGCGGTGTCGAATGTTTTTGCAGACCCCCATGACATGTTGATAAAGCGTCTCTGCACCATTAATGTCTGCTGCGTAAACGAATTATATTAGGTGGCCCCAAAAATAAAAATTGTGTAAAATCTTCTGTACAACAAAGACAAAAGCTAATGACGGTTCGCCTGAAATAGGCCTATACTTCCGATTTATCATGAAATTACGTATCTGCTTTATTTTTTTCTTATATTTGCTCTACATGCATTTATATACTTATATATTTAGAACTCTCTTAGAGAGTTATCCTACCACTTTATGTACAGGATATCTCCTTTAGATTCTTCTATATCTACACCATATGCTTATATATATATATATATATATAAAAACAAACAGAGATCCTACTTACAAATGGATATCCACTAAAATTAAAGTTAATATGTATGCATAAATAAAAATGAGCAAATAGAATAAATTGTTTGAAAGCTAAGTCAGTAAATATTACAAAATGAACAACAAACAGAAAACGAAATAAAGAAATTAAAAACATAGCCACTGAACAAAAATGAGACACTAGAATAAATCAATTACCGAAAGTAGAACGATTTACTAAATTAAAAGAGCATAAAAATAACTTCTCAAACAAAACAAGTTGCAGATTACTAAACCCCACAAAAAAAAAAAAAAAAAAAAAAAACATTGGAAAATAATTTAATTTTTTATTTTTTCTTAAATCATTTCACCCCAAGCAAAGGCATTCCTCTGCCACTATTGCGCAGGGGGTTACATAGGGAAAAGTGATGAGAAAGAGTGGTTAGTTATAGGAAATGTCGGGAGGAGGGTGATAGACGGATGAGGATAACGAGGATGGTGTTAGTTAGATGGGAAGAGAGTTTGAGAAAATGGATGCGAGTTAGTGTGATAAGAGGTGTCTACTGACCTTACATCTTAATTCCTGGAGATTGTAGCTGTCGGGGAAGCAAGTATATGGAAGGGAATTCCATAAAGGGGAAGTGAGAGAAAAGAAGCTGTTAGAGTAGAAATTGCGGTTACATTTTATCTGTTTCACTGTAAAAGGGTGGGACCTCGTTGCTAATCTAGTATCTCGTGCAAATTCATAACTAGGGGGCACCAGTCATCTAAGTTCATCGGAGCAAAAGCCGTGAATGTATTTATAGAAGAGGCACAGGGAAGCCATATCATGCCGGTGAGAGAGTGACTGCGGCCGGACTGCCAAGTCGGTATCGATCACATTACAGATTCTCTGTTGTATTTTGTCAAGATACCCGAGGAGAATAGCATGGGCATCCGACCAGATGCGGCAGCAGTATCCAATACACGGGCGGATGGTAGATTTATATATGTGTAGGGTGGACTTAGACGGGAAAAACTTCCTGGTCCTGCACAGAGAACCGATTTCATAGTAGCGGATTTAGCAATGGATTCGATGTAGTCATTCCACTTGAGGTCCGCTGAGAATGTGAGGCCAAGGAGGAGTAGTGTTTTACTTTCAGGGAGGTTAGCCTGTTCCATGCTAATGGGATGTAGGAGCGATTGTCTATGATGATTAATTGATAGTAGCTTCGTTTTGGAAGAATTGAAATTTACGAGACATTTCTTATCGCAGTCCACTACGGATTGGAGGTCCTTTTCAAGCTCGGCTGCAAGGTTAGCTTTGCCACCCTCACCAGATTTTTGATCGAGGCGAGAGTAAACTGTGGTATCGTCGGCGTACATGCCTACTTCGGATCTTATACCATCGGGGGAGATCATTAATGTCGATCAGAAAAAGCGTAGAACCTAGGATAGAGCCTTGAGAGAGACCCGCGTTCGTATGGCAGTTTTGGGAGGCATGTCTGTTTAAGACTACTTTCAATATGCGATTAGAGAAGGAATGACTGGATTAGGTCAAACAAATGTCCAAGTTATACCATAGCTCTGCAAGTTTGCGTAGAAGGCCAGACTCTGTCGAACGCTTTGCAAATATCCAAGGCAACGGTTCGAGCTTCGCCATTCTTGTCGAGAGCCTGGTATATATACTCAGTGATGTTCGTTAGCATATCAACAGTAGATCTGGTAAAGCGGAAACCATACTGTTTGTCCGAGAAGAGCCTGTGGACTGTAAGATGCTGAATCACCTCAGCGTTGATAATGGCTTCGAACACTTTACCAAAGATCGGAAGGAGGCTGAAAGGGCTGTAATTAGCGGGGTCCGAGGGTTCTCCAATATTCTTAAATATAGGAACTACAGAAGAAGATTTCCAACAGGCCGGAAAGCAGGAAGCAGATAGGCAGTAGTTGTAGAGCTTAGAGAGGACAGAGGAGAGTGCAGGGGCACATTTCTTCAAGTCTATGATTGGGATTCTCGCTTTTTGAGGGTCAAGCTTTGGGATTATGTTAGAGACCAGCGAGCGGTTAATGTGGACGTCATTCAGTTGAGTCTCAGTTCTAGACGGGAAGTCGGGTGTAGATACTCCAGACGAATCCAGTCTCGAATTGGTGAAGAATCTGCGAGCAAAGCATTCAACCTTGTCCGCTGAGGACCTCAAATTCATTGATTAGAGGGAGTATTGAAGTTTTACCCTTGTAAAGAACACTTTTACAGAGTAGCCAGTAGTCTTTGGCGCCGAAATTACAGAAGGCTATGCGTTGCTTCATTCTGCCAGCAAACAACATATTAGCTTCGTTAAGTATCTTTTTACACTGCGTTGTGGCGCAGTGGATATCGGCTCGGAACGAGAAATCAGGGAACCGAGTTCGAATTCCAGTTGAATTCCTTGCATTCACTTACGCACAAATACCCTTGGGAAAGGTATTAATCCGTCTCTTCCCTCCAGTTATGGGTTAAATAATAGGACAGATTGGGTTCTATAGCCTTGGTCGGCAACCGGTCTACTGCAGAAAGCAATGGCAACCTACTGCGGGATAATCTTCTGCCCAGTCAGTCTTGGTCTCTTTCGAGACATGATCGCCCAAGCGTGTATCGCGCATGGCACTTAACTGACTGACGAGCTGAAGCGAAAAGGCGCCTGTTTTTGTCCGACGCGTAGCTTCGGTAAAGCTGGAAGAAATTATTCCGGTGGGCAATGGCGGTCGAGCAAGCGGGCGAGAACCAGGGGAACGAATGAGATTTAAGCTGAAATTTCCTGGCTGGGATGAAAGCATCGATGCCAGCCTTAACCCAAGAGGAGACCTCGGATGCACAGTCTTCAACGGGAAGACTGAAAACGTTGTTCGAACGGACGTCATACAAGAAGCCGCGGAACCTGTCCCAGTCTGCTCTTTGGTAGGATATTCTGCTGGTCTGAGTTTCTTGGGTAGAGTGGGAGTGGAATGAGATGTGAACGGAAACTACCGCATGGTCAGAGTTTCCGAGAGGGCCGAGATGCTTGGCAGTGCAAGAGTCCGAGATGGAAGTGAAGCAGAGGTCTAGCAGTGAGTCCCTTCTATTAGGGTTATTGGAGAAACACGTGGGATAATCCACCACTTGCGTAAGAGATTGGATGATTGAAAAATTGATGGTGTGGACACCAGCAAGATCGGTGACAGAGTTTTCCAGCCATTTAGCGTGGTGGGCGTTAACGTCACCAAACACAAATATATGGGCAGATGGATGAGAAGAAATGTCCTTAACGATATAGTTAGAGATGTTATCAAGTACTGAACAGTCAGAGGAAGGAGGGGGAGGAGCGATAGAGAAAGAAAAGATAACTAACCGGGTTTAGAAGTGAGAGACGGAAGCACATGAAAGAATGGTCCAGAGATTCAAGAGAGATCACCCTAGCTAGAGGGAGGTGTTCGCTGACATAAGCACCAAGCTCATGCATATGGACATTGGAGTCCTTCCTGAAGAGGGGAAAGTAATCGGAAACATAGAACTCAGAAGAGGAGATAGAAGGGTCAAGGTTAGTTTCACAGAGCTATGATATCAGGTGAATTTGTTTGAAGAAATGATTCTACGCTGTAAAAGTTCGTGCGAATGTCTCGTATGTTTGCAAATGAGGTTACCCACCTGAGATTTATGCAGGGACGCCCATCCATGCGCGATATGGCACTACAAGAAACCCCGATATTATTCAACTGTTGATCAGAGCAGCCTCTCAAGACGCTACGCAAGAGTTCGAGCTCCTAACTACCAGTCGGAAGCAGTAACCAGGAAACTACCAACTGGGTACCTTTAGAATGAAGAGACGTTGCCATCATACTCAAATATTGCAAAGAGCTTGCGACTGAACTAACACTAAGACCGAAGGAGAGGGGAAAAGAACCGGGAACTCCTTCCTAAACAAGAAACAAGGCGATCACTCCTACTCCTGTTCAAGAGAAGAGGGTGGAGTGTGAAACTGGGCGATAGTAAGTACTAACTGCTCCCATTAAAAAAAAAATTACTATGTTTTAAAAATCGAAAGAAACTTTCAAAGCCAAAATAATTTACGGAACCTTCTCCAGCAAGTTTAAAGAAAAGATCATGCAAAGACGAAATAAACAACCCTTTGGCAGACGAAAAAGGGCCGACCCATTTTTTAACTGAAGCAAAAATTTTTTTTCTTAAATTTAACCGCTGCTATATGCGAAGAGACAAATGTACAGTAAAAGTAAGAAGCAAAATGCATTTCTTTACTTAAATTAGTAACAATAAGAAAGAAAGAGTGATCTGGCTAACTTACTATTCAGAACCTGAACTGAAGTTGAGTGAAAATTCCGAAAGACAATAATGCCAAAATACAATTCAAATCTTTTTTCAGATACCGTAATCGGGTCCACTGCTTGCTAAGTAACCAGACCAACGAGGTGAGAGAAAGGGAAAAGAAAGCGAGAGAGAAGGACTACAGAGCATGCGTCCGATGGCCAGTGTGAGGGGGGAGGGGGGTAAAATGACCCAGAGTCAAAGAGAAGCTACCCTTAATCAGTAGATACATTCTTGAATAGCACGAGGTCGCTAAGAAGTTTAATAAATAAATAAAAATATGCTCAATACAAAGAAACAAACCAGACATAAAGCAATGAAAGAATACAAAAACAACAATCAATTTTTTAACAACATTAGCAATGAAGAAAATCGTTCCTTCATACGACTAGACATAAATGACTTCTCTCCATCTACGAGTGGGTCCGTATTATCAAAAATAAAGGCAAAATTTATATTGTGGTGAATACAGAATTAAAAGTAACTCTTCACTTTTTACAAATTTCACAATCCTGTGTGAAATCTGATTCTGGGTAATATGAAAAAAGATTAAACCCGTACTGAAAGAAAAAGACGAAGCCAAATTTGGCGATCCGATTTTAACTTAATTTTCTAACCAATGAAAGAAAGCGATTTGCAGAACTGAGAGAGAAGTTAACAAGCTGATGTGAAAAAATCTTTTTTGCTATAAAAACAAAAAAAAGTCAAATCAGTCAGATGGAAGCGTGATCTGATACTGCCAAGATGTGACAAAAGAAACTTGAAGCCACTGATCCGACCACTGTTCCGACACACATTCACAAAGGGGAATAGCACACAGGAAGAAAAGGAGTTTCTTCCTGCGTGCTATTCCTCTTTACTCTTCTTCGTATTCATCATTCTCATCATGGTTAATTGACCTTGTATCAGACATGGCTAACCGTTCCTACTTCAATATCAATATGCCGTCTAAAATGACTGTAGCATATACATTATATTGAGTACTTTACATTAAAACGTAAGAAAACAAAGATAATAATCCAAATACCTAAGCGTGACACATATATATTTCACTATTCGACGACATAATTGATGAACTGAGTCGACCCTGCCTCGCTATTGTGTATTCCACTATGAGCGTGTTTGTTTGTGGCATATCAATCCCTTAGCATTAGTTCCTTTAGAAACGTATTTTTGTTGGTAACATTTTTCCTTCAAAACCTATTTTTGTTGGTGACTGAGGCGAAAAATATATTCATATATCATTACACAACGGTCTTTATTATAGTAGAGAGAATTAATGAGCACACACAAAACAATATATAAATATCCCCAATGTAGACATCATTATAATCAAACACTACCTACAATCAATATTATGTCACAATAAATATTGACAAAAAGGTGCAATAATAATAGAGATAAAAATTACTTAGATGTAACAATGGGTAGTTATGATGGCGCAGAGGTTTATACAAGCTCCTAGATATAACATTAAAAAAAACATTAAGAAAAACGCTGTAAGATTATACAGGGATGACGGCATCTTAATTCTAAAATTTCAATAGCAGAACTACAGAAATAAAAAAAAGAAAGCAATAAAAAACCTTGAAAACGCTGAAGTCTATAATAGATACAAAACCCAATCAAAAATCGTACATTTTCTCTATTACATTTAACGTAGACAACGGAACCTTACAGAGAAAAAAGAACAAATAACAATCCAATATAAAAAAAAATCTTAAAGTAGTAAGCTAAAAATATTCAATGAATAGAAAAAAAAAAGAATGAAGCTGCACAGAACAGCGGATATTCAATTGAACTACAATATAAAAAAACAGAAAAATAAAGATAATCTGCTTCATCCCCTATAACAACTAAAGAAAAACAAAAATTGAGAAATTTAACCCCTCAAAACAAAAAAAAAAATCAGATTTGCATGGATAACATGGAGAAACAAATAACCGAATACAATTTAAAATACTCAGCAAAATCAATAATAATCATCACAACAACCAACAAATTAACATCCCTAAATATATCTGCCGAAATAATGAAAACTATCACCTAAAATGTTTAACCAATAATATAATAAAAATAAATTACATTAACACAAACAATTACATAGCGTATGCAGAAAATACTTTAAAAAATTATAAAAACTACAAAATGTCATTCGAGAAAGAAAGATATGCAAACATTAACTCATCAAAATAGATATGGAACCAAAAAGAAAATAATATCCCTAAAAATAAAAAAAGGTATAAAAATAGCTGATCCATACAATATCAATAGTAAAGATTTTAAATTATGCCTAAAAGAAAAGCTAGCAATAATCAGTTTTAAAAACCAACTCTTAAATAGAAATTAAGGTAAAGAATGAATGAGTAAATGCATATAATTAAATACTCATTTTGGAACGTAAGCATTAAAATCTGTACAACTATTATAACACCACCAAACCAAAGAACGTGCACATGCACACGCGTATATATAAAACGCAAAACAAAAGGACAAATGACCATGACAACCCATACACACGGATACCTGCTAAAAAAGGAAGCGCGATCACTAAACTTACACCAACAATAACAAAAAGAAAAGAAAAAAAGCAAAACGAAAATATTTATAATAAACTGCGAAACACTCCTGAAGAGTGGACCAATATTTCCAGTTACGGAACACTGGAATCGGGATACTGACGGTAATAGCAATCAGCTAAGTGACAAATTGTATTTATGCTAATTCTCTCTCTCTCTGTGTGTGTGTATATATATATATATATATATATATATATATATATTCTAAACATATGCTATTAAATATAAGAGACAATGAATGTTTATTATGTTTATTCATGAGCCGTTCTAAACGTCGTATTTTTGCTTTAATTTCAGTTGAAAATAAAGACAAAAATTCTCCAACATTTGGATAATTATTTATTGGTTTTCTTCTAAGCTTTCGGCTCACATGAGCCATCTTCAGAGATGTAGTTTAAACTGGAAATATTATAAAATCCACCATCACCGACGATTTTATTTTGTGTTGACATAAAACTCCGCTTGGCAACGGCAATAGTTACCAAAAATAATAAACGCAGTTCTTAAGTCTGCGATGCGGTTTTATGACGTCACAACGCGGGATAGCGCGAAATGACAACAAAACCATGTAGTCAAATGCAATGTAATATGTTATTTCCTGTTTTAAAGTTGATTTTATTGAGTGTTGGTTGTTTTGATTTGATGTACATGGCCTCCAATATCTGCAGGTTCCTCTTACTGTGTGTATGAGTAAGGATCATCGTATTGTTGACCAAAATCTGTCTGATATTACCTACATGTTTATGTTTTTCAGAGAAATGTTGTTTAATAGTACTCTGATCAGAAAGATGACATGTCTACGGGAGAGCTCTACGACGTTTAGAACGGCTCATGATTAAACATAATAGACAATCATTGTCTCTTACATTTAATAGCATATGTTTAGAAAATTACTTGCTGCCTCGATATACTAAATATATATATATATATATATATATATATATATAAAACAAATGCAAATGTTTCATTTAAAATATACTTGATTACACGTTTCGCTAATTTAGGCTTTTTCAGATAAAAAACAAATATGTGTGCTTAAATAATGAATCCCAGTACTTTGTCCAATAAGCTGGCGTTTCCGGTATTTAAAGAACTAAGAAAATGAATGACTTAAAAAAGCCGTTAATATTGTGCTTTTTTATAATTCTTGATCTATGTCGGAAGTTAATATTTTTCCAAGTTTTTTTTTTTTTTATAAAGGTAAATTCTCATCTCATTTTTCTGAATGGCTCGAAAGTAAAACATCTGTGTTTTAAGCCTTTCCATATTTTCCGTGTCGACAATATCCGTTTAAAATAAGATATAAAATCATGACAGGTTTTTAAAATTGAAAAAATGAGAAACGCAGAATCAAATCTAATTTTAATGTAATATTTTTTATTTGTCAAATTTCTTAAAAAAAAACTTTCACGATTCTATATCATATTTTAAATACACGCATATATATATATATATAACTAATCCTGTATGGAGACATTTTCTTTAAGACCTTTGATCTATTGAGAAGTAAATTTCAGTTTAATAATGAAAAAGACTAAAAATACTGATATCTACACAAACACGACGCAGGTACCAACTAAATATAACCTTTACAATAATAAGAACTAATAACGGATTTAAATGATCCATTAGTTGCTTATATATATATATATATATATATATATATATATATATATATACACTAAAAAGTTACATATTAGATTTAAATTAGGCCAGTAAGTACTTGTATTAGAAAGTGCTTAATACATGTTTGAAGGGAAATGAAGCTTTAATACGTAGAGATTATAGAGATTTAAGTTAGGGAGTTCGGCCGATTACACTACATGGTTGGAAAATTTTCAGTTTCTCCAAGCGATTTTTACTGAGTGACAAATCACCTGACGAAACCCAAAAATCGAAACCAACCATGCTGGCGTAATCGACTGATCTCCCACCAAACTATATATATATATATATATATATATATATTAATTACTTAGTTTCTGGTCATAATATTAGACCAATGCACATTTGTATTTAAAAAGTGTTCAATACAATTATATTGTAGAACTTTTGAATATTTTCGAGTTATTACGCGACCTAGGTGTCTTCAGGTGATTTTATCGCCTGAAGACACCACTCATGGTAGAAGCCTAGGTTGCGTAATAACCCGTTCTAAATAGAAAAACATACACACCACATGATTTTATTTTACCCATTTCAGAGTTAATTCCCTTGAACTGACAACGCCTATGTCACATTACTTGAGCAAGTTTACGAAGGTAAGGACTACAAAATGACGCCACGAATATTCTCATAACTAAGACTTAAAGCAGGAGGAGTTGGAGAAATATACAAAAAACCTAAGGGTTTTATCTATCATTTCATAGAATTTATCATTCTTTGTAGCATAGCTAATCTATTATTTATTGTTTACCTTCTTCTAGAAATATTTCTATGAAATCGAAGTTCCAAATTTTTCATATGAAAGCCACGATAAGCATTATTTTTCAATTTACTAATTTATATATGTTGGACTTTGTTGTTAAAGTGAAAATATAAGGATAAAATTTGCTTCAAATACATAAAGATGTTTTAACAAAATATTTAATAAAAAAAGTAAAGAATTATGGGATACAAAACCTATATCAACCAACAGCTAACTAAAACACGCGATGTAAAATTGCACACCCGCAAAATCGGATCCAAACTAATCTCTGGTACTAATAATAAACCCACTATATATATTTATTTTACTGCAACCACGCTCTCCCGTAGATTTACCTGTCACCTTTCTGATCAGAGTACAATTCAACAGAAAAACATAAACATGTAGGTAATATCAGACAGATTTTAGTCAACAATAGTCCTCACTCATACACACAGTAAAATGATATTAGAGGCCATCTGCATTAAATCCAAATAACCCACACTTAATTTACAAGAAATACTAGATTAGCAACTAGGTCCCACCCTTTTACAGTAAAACTGATAAGATATAACCGCAATTTCTGCTCTACCAGCTTCTTTTCTCGCGCTTCCCGCCTGTGGAATTCCCTTCCACATGTTTGCTTTCCCGACAGCTACAATCTCCAGGAGTTTAAATGTAAGGTCAATAGACACCTATCACAATAACTTGCATCTATTCTCCCAACACTCTCACTATCTACCCAACCCTCATTCTCGATATCCTTACCCGTCTATCACCCTCCTTCTGACATTTCCTATATCTAACCATTCTTTCTCACCACTTTCCTCGCTATGTAACCCCCTGCGCAATAGTGGCAGTGAAATGCCTTCCTCGGGGTGAAACGATTATAAATAAATAAATAAATAAATAAATCACGTTTAAATCTGGTCATAACACATTACATTGCATTGCATTTGAATATATGGTTCTGTTATCATTTCGAGCTCTCATGCGATGTGACGTCATAGAACTGAAATTAGAGCCAAAGTACGATGTTTAGAACGGCTCACGATTAAACATAATAGATATTCATTGTCTCTTAAATTTAACAATATATGTTTAGAAAATTATCTGCTGCCTCGATACACTATATATATGGGGTGTTGTATAACAGTAGAAAAGTTTACTTATGACGAGTTTCGTCCTTCATGACTTTTTCGGACTAAAATTTTGTTGGTACATTTACACATGTGCGCGACTGAGAAGTGATGGGGATATTAGACATTTGTTTTCATCTAGACAAATTCATTTAAGGTCTTTTTTTTTTTCATTACTTTTTTAAATGATAGATATTTCACATATTTCATATTGACGGGCCCAAATCTACTCCGGATGACATTGCGATTAAAACATTCTGTAGACATTTACGTCATAATGAATTATTTTCTTCTTTGATCGTAGTAATTAATACTGGCGATAGCCATAACAAAATTCTAACCGCTCTCTTTAAAAAAGTTAATTTCATATGAAGAACTCAGGCAGTAGAGTTTAAAATTTAAGGAAAAATGAACATGACCGAAAACGCATGACCAATCTAGATATAAAATTTCTTTACACCAACGTAACAATTTAACAAAGTAATACAAAATCAAAGATAAAGTTCTCTCTAAATTATTTAAAATCTGCCGTCTCATCAGTAATCAATGCTACATCAAATTTAATAGTTGTTACTAAAAAAAAAATTGGGTTATCAATAGGATCGCCTCTCAATCGAGTGATGACTCGTATCTTAGAATTTTTCGAATCCGGTCCTTTTCAAAATATTTTAATCAAACTATCAACATAACTCAGTTATATTGATGATGCTCTACTTATGTATTCTCGTGATACTGATTTACCTAACCTAGTAAATCAACTAAACAAAATCGAATATACAATTGAATTCACATATAAAATGGAAGAAAACAATTCCTTATCCTTCCGAGACATTAAGCTTCATCATATTAGCAACAGTTTAAAACTTGGTGTTCACCGGAAATCAACAAACAAAAACGATCTAACAAATTTCTATTATCATCATAAAATAAAATCTAGCATAATCATCGGATTCTATCTAAGAGCACTCGGAATATTTACACGACGAGGAGAAATACATTGAAAAGACCTTCAAACTTATCCAGCACCCTTATTGCACTCAATATGATACAAAAGGCCCACAAAATATCCTCCAAAGATGGCCCTGAGAAACCCAGTGAATCAAAAATTATTATCCTACTTACTAACTATCGCATCTACACATCAACAATCCAAAAGAATCTATATGAAACCAACATCAAATTTGTTACTACTACACCCGAAACAATGAAAGACTTAGTACTAAAAAAAGATAAGCTAAAAAACCTGAAGGAGTTTTCTCAATAACTTTTAATAATTATCACAAAAATACATAAGAGAAATTCAAGGAATCTAAATAAAAGATTATATGAACACAAAAAGTAATTTCACAAACTAATACGTCAAATGTGTTGGTTGCCCACCGTAACTAGGCTGGCCACAAGTTTCAGTTAAAATAATACTACTCCGTTTAAAGTAGAAAATAATTGACTACGACGTAAATGTCTAGAAAGTGCCTTAATCGCAAGGTCATAGACATAGGACTTGCTCCCTGGGTCTTACATTTCTCAATTCCTGGCAGATCTAATACCGGAGTGTGTGATACCTATTTAAAAAAAAAGGACAAAGATATATATATATATATTTGTATGTATGTCTGTCATCCGCAGACAGATCTGTTTCGCTGTATCATAAGCTCATCAGTATGGTTAGACATCCGATTGCTTTTAACCCAGGATTGAAACCCGACCGAATTGGCGTCAATCAGCGATTCTACATCTGGGCTATGGGCGCTTGGTAGCAGGCGACATACTTTTTAGCGTATACATTATTATATATATATAGATATCTTGATAGATGAATATGTTTCGGCTATTCTATTGGCTATTATCAAAGATGTTATTTTTTTTAATTTTTAACTGAATATTTAGATTTTTACATATGTATTTATAGCGATGTGAAAGGCTTTTTAATTTCTGAACACAGTCAGCACATTGTAGCCATATTCATAGTTGATATTGAATGTTGGCTTTGATTTGTTTATTATTAACGCTTTCATTAATTGTAAACTTTTTTAAACTTGTCGAGGAGGCTATTATATTCGTATTTTTTACGAATATCTTGAGGATGGAGTTTGGGGTCATAATTGAGAATTCTAGAACTAGTCTTTTTGATAAGCATATCCAGTATAATTTGTGAATTTGATTTGATCAGTAACCTTGTTCTTTAAGGAGCATATACATTCATATATAATGTTGATTCTCCGTAATTTGTATTTTGCAAGGGAGTTTTAGCAGTTTAATTTTTTATCATTCTTGCCATGGTCGAATGTGGAGTTGTATTACCTTGTTTCAATGTGGCAGACATGAAATACAATCTGGGACGAGCACAACTGTTTGCTTAGCATAGTAAAGCTACTGCAGCTAAAATGGAAAAAAGAAAAAGCACTTAGCACTCTACCGTAATCCATCCTTGGCCAGACATCATAAAAGAATGAGGCGGGGGGACTTGCACTGCATTTTTATACACTAAAAGATGCAATGCATTATGGGATCACAGGAAGACGCGAAAGGATTATGGGTATAAGTACAGATATAAAAGCAAGGAACTTTTCTCCCTGGGTGAGAGATTTGAGAACAACGTTCACAGTTGACGGCTGAAACGGCTGTTAGTGAGATTTCGAGAAAGAACTTAAGGAATGACTGGATTGGAATACTGGCTGGGAGAGCCACAATTCACACGCTTTTTGCTGTGTTACGTTTAATTTGCCACATTCTAAAAGAAATTTCATCATGCCTACAGTTAATGTGTATTTAATTTTTATAATTTTCATCTGTACGTTCAATGTTGTTATTAGTTACTTTAGAAAGAAATAGTCTAGTGTGTGTGCGTATATGTTGTGGTGCAGTGGATGTCGGCTCAGAACGAAAAATTCCAAAGCCGAGTTCGCATCCCAGTTGAATTTCTTGCATTCATTTACGCACAAATACTCTTAGGAAAGATAATCAGTCTCTTTTCCCTTCAGCTACGGCTTAAATAGAAGGATAGATTGGGTTATAAAGCCTTTGTTGAAGAAAAGTGATGGCAGCCTACTGTGGGATAATCTTCTGGCCAGTCAGTCATGTGTCTTTCGAGATATGATCGCGTATGTTTATCACGTCAGTCAGTCAGTTAAGTGCCATACGTGATACACGCTTGGGCGATCATGTCTCGAAGGAGACATGACTGACTTGGCAGAAGATTATCCCGCAGTAGGTTGCCATTGCTTTCTGCGGTAGACTGGTTGCCAACCAAGGCTATAGAACTCAATCCGTCCTATTATTTGACCCATAGCTGGAGGGAAGAAACGAATTAATATCTTTCCCAAGGGTATTTGTGCGTATATGATTGCAACAAATTCGACTGGAATTCGAACTCTGCTCTCCGATTTCTCGTTCCGAGTCGATATCCACTGGACCACAACGCACATATGGCACTTAAATGACACACACACAAATTCCGTTTCTTTAAATCTCTTAATAAAGTGATAAAACATTAAAAGGTGTGACTGAGAGAGAGAGAAAAAAAGAGTAAATGTTGTGGAAGACAATAAAAGAAGGTTTAAGAGAAAATGGCGATTGCATTTTTGAAGTTCGTAGTTTACAGAAAGGCAAGAAGCTGAAACAAAGTTCCACAAGCGGGAAGTGTGAGGAGAAGAAGAAAAAAAAAAAACAAACAAAAATTATTAGCATAAAATTTACGGTTACCACTAGAAAATTCAACAATAAAATATGAAACCTAATTGCCAATCCGATCCAAATAAATATTTGAAATAATTTCGACGCAGTTCCATTGCTTAATCTTTTGCGAAATTCATAGAACATAATACCGTGAAAGTAAACCTTTAACACCCACTATTTAAAGATATTAATTTGTGGACAAAACGTCAACATTTAACAACGTTTAACAAGCAACTGAACTATGAAAGTTTTCATAGAACACACCAGAAATTGGCACGCAAACAATCGCCAGGTTCAGGTTCAAGTTCCGGTCGTTTTTATTAACCGTAAAATTCGTTCACCAACTTTTGATATGAAATGTGGCTAATATATTACAGTTAACCGT
This sequence comes from Ascarosepion bandense, assembly GCA_037127315.1. Lineage (NCBI taxonomy): Eukaryota > Metazoa > Mollusca > Cephalopoda > Sepiida > Sepiidae > Ascarosepion > Ascarosepion bandense. Next base: position 303,997 of record JBBBDQ010001226.1, read on the forward strand.
TTGAAATTTTTGACATGCAAGAACGACACCACTAGATGTATCAGTATAAAAAATCGGATGACAGAATTTCTTTTACAGTAATACCTTTCTAACTTCTGTCAAATTCAAAATTTACTTTAGGTAAGGTATTAATTTTTGTTCAGAACTTTGCCTTGTCTCTTCAAAGACTAAATGGTAACTGGTGGAAAGGGAATATTCCTTCTTGCATTTTGCTTCATGATAGAAATTATATGCATGATATATTAATTTCATACACGGCCGGAACATAATAGCTGAAAGAATAGGAATAACAAGCATGCTTCGTTCTCAAATTTTTAAGCTGCTAAGTCATACACAAAATCACAAATGTATTTTCACTCGTACCACGCAGAGAAACTATAATACATGTATGTAATAACAAGTGGTGAGAAAATGTCAAGAAGATATAGGGTCTTATTTGTAATAATTCTCAACGAACTGCCGGATGATTCTTCTACGTTTCTGAAGAAGCCATATTTTCCTTCCGGGGAAAACGGCGAGGTCGGTTTGGTAATGCTATATTTATATTTCCCTATTGGAGTCATAGTTAACCAGATTTAACTTCTATATCTGGTAAGGACATTTTCCAACGGAAAAACGGCGCTATATCAACTGGACCGGACAGACTGGTTTAGCAATGCCCCTCTCGACTTCTGGCAGCTAACGACTCACCGCTGACGTCACTCAGCGGCCGTCACGTATCCTGCGTGACTTCCTTTTAACCAAAAGGAGATAATCACCGTCTGAAACTCTACAATGTGTTAAAGATTATGGAATCTTTTCAGAATTACTCGACGTTAGCGACGTCTTCTGTATTGAGAAACAAATAATCACACAGCCTTAGTGAAGATATGTAATGGAGGTACCTACCGTTATGTAACAAAAAATCCAGCATAGTATGATTTTAAAAGGTTCAAAACTTAATAAAACGAACTTTTTCTATCAAAATGTTTATAATATTATGAAGAGGAAAGATCAAAGTAAATTTTATTTATTTTATAAAATTTTTTTAATCCCTTTTAGCATGTTCGAAATATTTGCAGAAAATTTTGTTTTGATTTGAGTGAGCGTGGTCGAAAATGTTACCACTGTTTTACAATCGATTACGTAATTTTTTTTACGTAACTCACTTTTTCGATGATAAACACATTAATTTGGAAATTCTCGCAAAAATCAAATAATTGTCGGATTTTAATGAAACTTTCAGTACTCATTCACAAATGAACAAAATTATTTTCGAAATTATTATTTTTTAAAATATTGATGAATTTTTTTTAACTGTTACCTCCCCTTCACGTAATTTCATGAAATTTTAATAAATTTAATTTTCTGCGATTTACTTTTTTTATTAGTTAAACGCAAAACTCATCGGGAAATTAAATCATCTATTTTTTAAAATTTAAAATTATCATTCACTATACGAAAATCTGCTCCTAAGCGAAATATAAAAAATGCAATAGAACTTTAATATAATTTAATAAGCTTTAAATTGCTGGAAAAATAATAAAAATTAAGGACATTATAGGCCCGAAGGAGGAAATAGGTTTAGGAAGAGTGCCGAGACCTCTCCTTTTGAAAATGTAATGAGAGTTCAATATATATTTTAGACAACTGTTACTTTCATTTATTCATTCATTCAATAAAATCATTCATTCAGTCTTTCAATAAAATCATTCATTCAGTCTTTCAATAAAATCATTCATTCAGTCTTTCAATAAAATCATTCATTCAGTCTTTCAATAAAATCATTCATTCAGTCTTTCAATAAAATCATTCATTCAGTCTTTCAATAAAATCATTCATTCAGTCTTTCAATAAAATCATTCATTCAGTCTTTCAATAAAATCATTCATTCAGTCTTTCAATAAAATCATTCATTCAGTCTTTCAATAAAATCATTCATTCAGTCTTTCAATAAAATCATTCATTCAGTCTTTCAATAAAATCATTCATTCAGTCTTTCAATAAAATCATTCATTCAGTCTTTCAATAAAATCATTCATTCAGTCTTTCAATAAAATCATTCATTCAGTCTTTCAATAAAATCATTCATTCAGTCTTTCAATAAAATCATTCATTCAGTCTTTCAATAAAATCATTCATTCAGTCTTTCAATAAAATCATTCATTCAGTCTTTCAATAAAATCATTCATTCAGTCTTTCAATAAAATCATTCATTCAGTCTTTCAATAAAATCATTCATTCAGTCTTTCAATAAAATCATTTATGCCATTGTTATCTCCTTGATGGTTAACAAGATACACGCAAGTGGGAGACCACTACACCGATGGCTTCAACTGTCACTGTTTCTCCCCAATTATAGTTTTGTGATAACACCACCTTCCTTAGCGTAGTTTATCGGTTGGTTGATTTATACCGGTATCTGCGCTGTCCAAATTGAGTAGAAACAAGGCAGCAGGACCATTTGGTATTGTCATGGAAATGCTGACAGCCTTAGATGATTTCGGCGAAGACAAGATTACTGAAATAATAAATGAAATCTACAACAGTGGTGATACACCAAAAGACCAAAGCAGGTCGATTTTCATAGCACTGCCTACGAAACCAGGCGCAAAAAAATGTGAACTCCACCGAACAAACAACTTAATGAGTCCCATAACAAAACTCATAATCCGTATTCAGACGAATAAAAAGCGCAAAAGAATTAGGCCAGATATAGCATAAGATGCGCTTTGCCGTGTAGTGGATATCGGCTCGGAATGAGAAATTGGTGAGCCGAGTTCGAATTTCAGTCAAATTTATTGACTTCACTTACGTGCAAATACCCTTGGGAAAGGTATTAACCCATCTCTTCCCTCCAGCTATGGGTCAAATAACAACAAATTGGGTTCTAAAGCCTTGGTTGGCAACCAGTCTACCACAGAAAGTAATGGAAACCTACTACGAGAAAAATCTTCTGCCCAGTCAGTCATATCGCTTTTGAGACATGGTCGACCAAGCGTGTATCACGTATGGCACTCAACTGACTGATAGGATTAGAACAATGCAGGTTCGTTCAGGATATAGAAAAAGGAAAGCGATGTTTATCCTCAATGTTATCAGAAAAGGCAATACAAGTGCAGAAAGACGTGTACCAGTGTTTTATAGACTACGCAAAGGCGTTCGACAAAATACGCCACAAAGTCTTGCTCGGCAACCTTGACATATTTGAGAAAGACATTAGAATAATCAATAATCTCTACTGACAGCAAACCGCCTGCATACGGATAGGAAATAAGTTCAGGAGACATACAAAAATAGAAACGGGTGTAAGACAAGGATGTGCCTTCTCACCGGATTTACTCAACCTATACAGCGAGGCAATTCTGAGAGAACTAGAAGTCCTCCAAAGATTCGTCATTGGCGGCCACAATCTGACTACAATAACACGATGCTGATAACAGGCATGAAAAGGGAACTACAATGTCTACTACAGAAGTTAGCAAAGGAAAACAAAAAGAAAGAGCTATACAAATTACACGAAAACTGAATGCATGGTCACCATCAAAAAGAGGAGTCCAAAATGCCAATTACATGTCGGGACACTTAAATCAAGCAAGTACAGAAATTTGAATATTTGCGAATTGTTTTAACAGAGGACAGAAAGTGTGTCACCGAAATCCGAAGACGTATTGGCATAGCCAATGACGCATTTCAAAAGCTGAGTAGACTAGAAACATGAAAATTTCGCTGGAAACCAAGAAAAGGATACCGGACTGTTGTATGACGTTTGTCCTCCCAGATGGCAGCGAATGCTGGACATTTTCCTCAAAGATGAAGGAAAGTTCTCGAAGCAACAGAAACGTAATTCTACAGAAGAATGTTGAGGATAACATGGACCGAAAATGCGAACGACGACGTGGTTTTGGAGAGAATCGAAAAGAAAAAAAAAACAAAGTTTCTAAGATACGCAATGAGTAAGGACGACATTGAGAATCTGATACCCACAGGAATAATAGAATGGAACATAGACAGGGGTAAACAGCGCTTTACATACTTTATGAAGTTAAATGGATGGCAAAGCAGGGTTCGGTAGAAATAACAGAACATATATTAAGACCAGCAAGCGATATGAGGTGGAGGGCCATGATCGCCGACCTTCTAAAGGGACACGGCACATAGAAGAAATATAGGTTATTTTATGCTGAAATCTAAATATTTTGAACAAAATTTAATGGTTTCAACTACAGATAAATTGCCGTTTTTGGCAAGTTTTCCATGATCAGGTATAGTGGATTGGTTGATTTTGTTTAGTGGCATATCAACTTCTATCGGTTATTTAATGCTGTAATATACGTAATTTTATCTTTTTTGCTACAGATATTTTATAAATAACTTTTTTTTTACTTTTAGGGTAAAGGTACGTATTTTAGATATATAATTTGAAGACGATAAAATCTATTGTTGGTAATTTTACTATAAAATATGTTTTTATATTTTGTTTAGTGTTGCATTTTCAATTTTCTATAAAAATTGAGCGTAGATTTTTGTCTGGGAGTTCACTATTTGCCCATAAGTGGGATGCTAACAGGTTTACTTCTCCGAATCAGGGTACGGGGTCCTCAAAATTCAAATCTCCAAAACTGAATAATTTAGTAGGGTTTAGCTTTTCATACTATTAGGACCGCCATAAAAGAAAGGTCAAATGTTATCTCCCTTGACCATTCAAGAGAGCTAATAGGTTCGTGCAGGGAGACAGGAAAAGACTTCCGACAGGAGCCCAGTAACATGCCGTGCAGGACTTTGATAGGCTCTCCATAACCACATCCGTATTCAACATCCACAACTGTTCTCTGTACTCATGTTTCTATAATAATAAATTTACTAGTTATTTCCAATACTCTGTGAGTGTGTCATTTTTCCATAACCGTTTTATTTTGTCATGTAAAGTTCGAAGATGAATCAGCAATATTATTGTTCCTGACATTCAGTCACTTTCCTATTACTGTAAAGTTGCCCCTTTGTGCCTTTTCTATAAATACCTTCATGATAATTGTTCAGATGAACTCTTTGCTATAGTATCTAGACTTTGAATTGCGGATGTGCGTTGTGGTGCAGTGGATGTCGGCTCGGAATGAGAAGTCAGGGAGCCGAGTTCGAATGCCGGTTGAATTCCTTGAATTCACTTACGCGCAATTACTCTTGGGAAAGGCAATAATCCATCTCTTCCCTCCAGTTATGGATTAAATAATAGGACAGATTAGGTTCTATAGCCTTGGTCGACAACCAGTCTACCGCAGAAAGCAATGGCAACCTAGTGCGGGATAATCTTCTGCCCAGTCAGCCAGGTGTCTTTCGAGACATGATCGCCCAAGCGTGTATCACGTATGGCACTTAACTGACTAGTTTAGTGGAAGTTCTCATCAATTTACGGCTGAATTGGCTAGATATAACAGTAAGTTCTAGGCTAACGATTTCTTCTCTCATGCTTCCTGCTCGTGGAACTCTTTTCCAGCTCCATGATTACCAGTTAACTTTGATCTTCAAAAATTTGAATACAATATCAATCCTTATCTGCTGTCTTCTTGATTTACTCTTTATTTGTTCTCATTCTTTTTTTCTTATTCTATCACACTCAATAACCCCTTGTGGCTTTGTCTTCATGGAGTGAAATGATTTTAAAAAATAAGTTTGAAATAAATTCTAACAATTGCCAATATCATCTCTGTTCCACAAAAAAAAAAAAATTAATGATTTAATTCATGTTCTAATTCTTATTTTTAAGTGCTCATATTACAATTAGTGATTTTCACTTGTGACCTTTTACTTTCTTTCTTTAAGATCTTACCCATAACCGATTGATTTGTTTTCTATAGGTTTTCAACCCATTGCGGATTATTTAAAGGCCAAAATGTTTTTTTTTAGATTGTAAGAATTTTTATTTTTGAGATAATGATTTAGTGATACACATCTTGCTAATTAATCCATAGATGAAGACATTCCTCCCACATCTATTGAATAGGTGAAGAGGCTCATCCCTTGTTCCCTGTTTAGGATGTGGTTTCCGGCTTTCTCTTTTCCAATCTTTGCACTCTTACGTAGCCCCCTGCGCATCAGTGGCGTTACCGCCTTGCTCGGGGTGACATGATTAAAAAAAAATGTTAAAAACATAACAAAAATGTGGACGAGGATGAGATGCAGCACGTAGAAATCTTCACCACGAGGATTGGAACGAAAATAAACTGACAGGTAGAATTTATTTCATTGCGTGGAGTGGAGAATTCCAGAAATTGGATTTTCGACGTCGAATTTCGTGGACGCACAAAATAACATCAGGTACGTTGAAAACCTAACATTTAAAAAATATTTCTTGTTTTAGGAATTTTTTTTCTTTCCCATCCAGTGTGAAATAATGGATCCAAATACTATCCAACAGGTTCTACAACAGGAATTAAGGTTGATGGAACTCTTTTCAGAGAGACTATGAGCTGTACCACTACCAAATCCTCTAGCAACGAAATTAATATCTGGACAAGCTCTCGAAAATTCCACATAGTTTCATACGATAAGGAGGCAAACCTTCGTGGTTCGCTCGTTATGAGGATCTCTTTAAAGGTTTTGGAGAGCAAACGGGTTGCTGGAAAGTGAGGTGCATTTTACGCAAAATCGGTCCGAGTGAGCACGAAAAATATATTAACAACATTTTACCGAAACAACCTCGGGATTGTAGTTTCGTGAAAACAGTTGAAACTCTAAATAAATTTTTTGGAGAATACACCTCATTGTTTAATGTAATATTCAACTGCCTCAATATCATGAAATGTGATACAGATGATTTTACGACTTACTCAGGATTCCTCAACAAGCAATGCGAACTGTTTAAAATTTCCACTATGACAGATGAACAAGCGTTTGATTTTTGCATGTGGATTAAGATGCGCAAGTGACAGGTATGCTCGCACAAGAATTTTGTCAAAAATTGAAAAAATCCGGATATTACTCTGCAGCAAGTTTCAAAGGAATGTCGGCGGCTGGTGAATCTAAAGCATGATTCAGATATGATACAACAGTCGGTACCTGCAACAACATCCATAATCAACACTATCCAAAGACAACAGTCACCGGAAGGAACACAAAAGAAAACTCCATCTGCTTGCTGGAATTTTGGTGGATGGCATTTTGCTCAGAAATGTCCCTTCAAAACACACCGCTGGCGCGTTACCAACCGGCAAGGTCACAAAGATGGATCATGCACACCACTGTGGCGAAAAACAACGCACAAGCGACGACAAAACAAAAACAGACGTCCACTGGGTCCCACCCATTCACAGTTAGATTAACCAAATGCAGACGACAATTCTACTCCTCCAGCTGCTTCTCTCGCACTTCCCGCTATACTTGCTTTCCTGACGGCTACAACCTCAAGGAATTTAAATGCAATATCAATATTCGTCTCTTAACAACTTGACTAGTTCTTTCTACACCACCCTGTATATGCTTTCCTTTCTCTCCACCTTTGCAACTGTCATCACACCTGTATTTCCATCCTTCTCTTGCTCCTTTCTAACTGGTTTGTCTTTCTCTTCACTCTCTTCTAATTAATCGTTTTACTCTTATGTAGTCCCCTGCACATCAGTGGCGTTACCGCCTTGCTCGGGGTGATACGATTAAAAAAAAAGTCCTTCCCCACTCCAAGTCGAACCGCAAATATGTGTCGGTGGAACTGAACAACCATCCGGTTCGGTTACAAATCGACACAGCATCGGACATAACCCTTATTTCCCAGAAACTGTGGAAAAGTATAGGAAAACCTCAGCTTACATCTACAAAACATGTAGCACGGAGTGCTGCTGGGGATTGTATCTATATTATAAGCAAACTGCCAGCAACAACTAGCATTAATGAGAAGACAGCATCTGGGATAATATACATTTCAAATTCCCAGCACAACCTTTTAGGACTTGATTTTATTGAGCCACTGGGTCTTCTTGACATCCCACTCAATTTTGTTTGCAAAGTAGTATCAAAAGAACAACAAAAACAAGGTATGTGCCAGAATATAGATCGACCACTATCAGTAGGCACACCAGTATTTGTGAGGAGTTACAGGCCTGGACGAGGTACCATCCACAAGAAAAAAAAAAACGATTTATTTATAGTGTACAAATTGGAGATCAATTCTGGGCACGACACAGAAACCAATTGCGTTCCTAAGTACACCAGCAATACGTCGAACATTCCACTGGACGTACTAGTGGACACATTTAAATTAGCGGCTATATCACCTGTTGAACAAACAAACATAAACAAGAGCAATGCAGAACCTAGAAAGAACCGGCCAAAGCGGAACAGTACTAAAGTGAAGCACTTACAAATTAACCCTAAACGTGCTCGTTACCGCTAATTGTCATGAATTTGTTAGTGACATCTGGGTCATGATTGAAAATGATCTCTCAATGTTAATCAGGTCTATAGCCAGGGAGATAGTGTTGCTCTGGGTCATGAAGACCCTATGTCTAGCAACAGGACTGCACCATGCCGTACAAGCAAGAGAACCTATTCATGACTGTTAGATAATTTCTGTGACTCCATCTGGCCACTTAACTCCACAAACTGCACCACCCTCTCAGATTATTATGTATGGAGCGCAGTTGAACGAGACCAACAAAACAACTTGTAACACCGAAGAGGAATTGAAAGCAAGTATTATGGTAGCATGCACCAACTTAAACAAGGAGACTGTCTAGAAGAGACGCAGACGATTCCGAACTCATCTGGAAGTAGTGGTTGAAGCCAATGGCGATTTTATTGAATAAATTTACTTTGATATTTCAGAATATTTTCTGTAATTTTACTAAAATAACTGTTAAAATGAGATGTCAGTGTTATTTTCATATGTTCGTAATTTAACCGATTTATATATATATATATATATATATATATATATATATGATAACTGTAAATTTATCTTTAAGCACGTCTCAAAAAACCCACCGAGTATAAACGCAGAGGGGAAAAACGGAAACAAAAATAGAAACGAACTAAGTACTAGTCAAAAGAAAAAAAATGACGAGGAACCTAACACGTAATACTAACACTGGTAGAGCAAATAAAACCTTGGTAGGTTTGTTGGCTCTCTAGGTAAGCTATTTTCATATATATATATATATATATATATATATATATAGATATATAGATATGTGTGCGTGTGTGTGCGCGCCTGTATTTATGCGAGTGAAATTTTAAAAAACTGAAACGTCATAATCTTGCTTATAGAAAGCTAAAATAACGTTTTACTGTAGAAATGAAAATATATAATAAAGTTCTAAAGTAAAAACTAGTCTAAACTTCTTTAGTATCTCTTTTTTTGGCAAAAGACCTAATTGTTAAAACGTCGCATAGTTTTATTAGTAATCCTTAACACCTGCTGTGAACTAGTCAAGTAAGACAACCACAAGTATATGTAACCAGATCTTAAAATGTATTACTTGTTATCACTGTCTACGATTTGATACGATAATATTTTCACTCGTGGCGGGTTGATTAAGGATAAGAGTAAAGCAACTCGCATTATTTTGAGTCTGTTGACTATTGACTGATTATTATCTTGATTGCTACCAACTTCAATTAGGTTCCCAACTATTGAGTATCCTTCCGCGAAAAGTGTCCAGCACGAAACTTCGCTAACCATTTATGACACTTTCCTATGTGCCCTGTCCCTTCAGAACGTGGGCGAATATCTAATTTTCTATCCTTCATGTGTCCTTACTGTCACTCCTAGTGCACAATCTCGGGAGGTGGGTAACTGTTTCCTGCTAACCTTCAATATATCCTGTTTGTGTCAATCTTTTGCATATCCTCTTTCTTTGCTATGGATCCTAGATACTTCAACTTCCCTTTTTCTGGGCCTAAGCAGAAGTGGTGTTTTTGTTTGTCTCGTTGCTTACATGTACCGTCCATGGTCTTCTTCATATCTTTCTGTCGAACCGCTTGTTTTGCTTAAAGTATCTTCATCTGGGTATTTAACCAAGTCCTACCCACTGAGGCTGTTTTTAACGTGAGCTTTCCGAGCGCGTAAGTTCCAGAAAAAATTCCCCGTGTACCCCGCATAAGCAGAATCAAAGGCAATTCTTATTTCGAGTGGAAAGCTAGCAAGTATCTTCATCTTGTTCTTGATTCTCTGCCATATAGGATTGGTATTACATAGGATGTGCGTTGTGGTGCAGTGAATATCGACTCGGAACGAAAAATCGGGGAGCCGAGTTCAAATTCCAGTTGAATTCTTTATATTCACTTAAGCACAAATACCCTTGAGAAAGTTATTAAAACGTCTCTTCCCTCCAATTATGAATTAAATAATAGGACAAATTGGGTTCTATAGCCTTGGCTGGCAACCAGTCTACTGCAGAAGGCAATGGCAACCTACGGTGGGATAATCTTCTGCCTAGTCAGTCATGTTTCGAAAGAGACATGATCACCCAACGCATGTATCACGTATGGCACTTAATTGATTACATAGCAACTCAAATACATTTTCTTTATACTTTGTCTACTTTTTGGAAGGCCTTTCTTTTGCGTCCCATTTACTATTGTCTGTTATAATACTTCGCAGATAGTTGTTTTTTTTTTAACTTGCTTGATTTAGACATCTCCAATTTGTAGCTCGCATCTGGGGCTGTTCCTTTTGCTGACAACTATACACTGTGGTTTCTTACAATTGACGGTTAATCCTATCTTTTCATTTATTCCTTTGCCTATGCGTTCCTGCAAGTTTCTTTCTGGGCGTGTCATTAGCATGGCGTTATCTACGTATCTTATGTTGTTACATCCTGGTAGCATTTAGCGAAAAATATCCGCAACGCAATTTGCAAACCATTTTTGACATTTGTTCATTTTCAAGACCTTCTACCGGAGCTTAGGTACCTCTATTAATTCGCTTGAAACTACAGCATAGTTTGAAGGGGGAAAAAAAAGAAGAAGCCCTAAACGTAATTTTTTTTCTATCAAAATGTTTGTTCTTATTCAAAGGAAGGATCAAAATATTTTTTAATTATTTTTTAAATTCTTATTCTTTCTAACACGTTCAAAATTCTGGTAAAAAGTTTTTCATCAGCTTGTGACGAAAATTTTACCAGAGTTTACTACACATGTAACATTACCATTTTTCTTTTTTGTGAAAAATATTAATTTGCAAAATTCAAATCGTTTTTTTTTCCGAAAATTTGTTGCGAATAGTAAAATAAAAATGCAATAAAACTATCACGTTATATATATATATATATATATATATATATATATATAACCTATAGTAATAAGAATACCAATAGTCACAAAACTCTGCCGAAACTAGTATTAATTAAGCTATAATTTAAATCGTCTTGTACAATCCACCGAGAACGAAATCGGAGGGAAAAGAAGGGGAAGTAAAAAAAAAAAGTCAAACAAATGAAGTACATGGAAAAAAAGTCAAGCACTCGTAAGAAAGAAAAAAAACCCAAGACGAAAACCCTAACACTAAAGCGCTCAATACGAAAGTAGAGAAAACAAAATTGGCTCCAATTTCCCTGACGAGCCGTAGGGCGAAACCCCGGTAGGTTGTTGGCTCTTGCTTAGATTTTGTCTTTGTCTTTCAATATATATATATATATATATATATATATATATATATATGTGTGTGTGCGTGTGTATATATATATATATTTGTAAGGGCATTATAGTCTGAAGAAAAAATTCGATGAATAATGAATTTTTGCAAGAATTGTTTTCATTTTTTTCTTTTTAATTATAATTTATAAAGTTTCAAAATATTTTTTAAATTCTTGAAAGCCTTGTTGTGGTTTGGCTATTTAATTATCAAGTGAAGACTATTTATTATTAGAAAAGCTCCACATTTATGCACATAGTTATTTTTGTGTAGTATTTCGTGTGTGACATTAATAGGTCACGTGTTTGACAGTTTCTTCTCCTTAAAGGAAAAAATTGTCAATTTTGTCAATTCTGGTCAACCATACTTAGCTTCTCACCACATGTGACTATTATCAATCATTGTGGTTATATTTTTTGACGCGTTAAGAAATACTTTTATTTTAAAATTTCATGCTATAAGCAAGCAATACTAGCTTCAAATCCGATTAATTTAACTTTAAATTTGTTAATTTTCCCCGCCTCCATTAAATGTATATTTTATTTTTGCTAGAATGTTAAAACCAAGAATTAATATTTGTTTACAAACCTGTCAATCTGTCAAAAAGAAAAAAAGAAAAAAACTTGAAATTCCAATCAATATAATTTCTATTTGAAATATGCCAGTGTATTTTTTCTTAGTAGAAACAGTAAATTTAATAATTTAGCTTTCAATTGAAGCTAAAATGAAAGTTTCAAGAAAGTTTTTTTTACTAAAAAAAAAAAATCTCATTTTGAAACTTAGGTATCGAAAAATGAGTGGAGGTACGTACCTGAGCTACACAAATCTATTTTTGCATTTCCGTTTCATTTTTGTACTTTAGAAGAAAAGTTAATATATTACGTTTTAATGAATTTAATTTTTTTTCGAACGAGAACAGTTTTTCATGTATATACTGGGTTGTCTGGAAAGTTAATACCGATTTTTAGTCTTTCATGTTTCAACACGTGAAAACACGTCAAATTCATCGACATATATAATATTCTCATTCCCGATTAGAGCACAATTCAAACCATTTCTTGATAAAGAAAAAAATGTTGTGTCGATTTTGCATCCTTGTGAAATTAGAGGACAAGTTGCACTGGACGCTTTTTTATTACCGTAAAGCACAATCTGAGTGAAAAACATCTTTTGGGTTACATTTCCATCTGTGATTTGCAATGAAAATTCCTTTTTTTAAAAAAATTTTGACAGATAGTGAGAAATGGATTGTTTAGAACAATGTTCAGCGAAAAAGATCCTAGGGTAAGTGATATAAGCCAACATTAGGCACCCCAAAAGCAGGTCTTTATCCTAAGAAAACCATGCTGTTCACCTTATCGGATTGAAAAGAAATCCTATACTATGAGTTTCTACCAAATAATCAGTCAATTGAAATTCTGAAAAGTATTGCTTGCAACTAGACGAATAAAAGTAAAATCAAGAAGAAAGCCCAGAATTGGCAAACAAGGAAAGATATTTTCCGTCAGGATAATACCAGACCTCATATTACTTAGGCGACCCGAAAAAGATGTTCGCAGCTTAGCTGGGACTTGTTACCTCGCCAATCATATTCGCCAGATATTGCTCCTTCAGAATTTCATTTATTCAGGTCCTTGCAAAATTAATCTCAATTCTTTGGATGACAAAAATCACTGACCTGGTTTACTAAAAATATGACCTTAGATTTTCATGGTTTGAAATTCAATTTACAATTTCGGCTGATCAAAAGAATTTTTCGCCAAGATTCAAATGAACTGAAACTTTATCAGTAATACGCTAATACAAGTATTACGGTTCATTTTTACATAACCATCAAGATAAATTCCGAATAAGTGCGGCAATGTAATTGATGAGCAAGGAGAACGATTCTATCAGGTTATGAAAACAATGGAAGAGCGCTACCATGTACGGTGAGACAAACGAATAACGCGTCACTACTGTTGGAGTATCAAAAGAACTTAAATAACATGACAGAAAATCAAGAAAGAGAAAACGTTTTGCTACAGTTCTTATCTGTTAGTTTCTTAAATGATTTAATGAAAATCGTTGTTGTCTTGGTATATTCAGTCGTGTTATTTTAAAGACTTAGGGTCTGATTGTTATTAAAAAAAAAACATTATTCATTACACCACCTACACATGTAAGCATACAGCCTTGTTATTCCCAAGCGGCCAGCCATCTACGTACTAGTCAGACTCCACGTTGCTCAATGTCGGTAATCGAACGGGAACAACATTTGAACGTGATATAGTCATCAACCTGACATTTTTCGTAAATGATTGGAAATTGAGGAAGGATTAAATATGAGATGAAAAGGGCGATATTTTACACATCTGCTTTCACTCTCAACTGATTTAGAAAGATGATTCTCAACACGTTTTGATTTAGACTTTGTAAATTTTCTGTGCAGTGAAAAAAAAAGTATTTCATACGAACGAACACACTGTTAGCTCAAAGATAGATATTGACGTCAGCATATAAAAATATTTCAGTGAAGATCTTTTCACTAAAACTACTAATGTAACGTGCGGGCATTGGTTTTATCATATTTGGCAAGTTTGATAGATATCCTTTAAAAATAATTTTCTTTTTAATTACGCAGTTATTACAGTGTTTCAAGGCAGTTCTTCGTCAGAGAGGCAGTAAAAGATGATTGTTCTGGAGATGCTGCTGTGATTTTACAGATATTATGTCAAATATTGATATTATTGAGAAACTTCAGGACAGAAATGTTATTTTTTTTCAATAAAACCACCGCTCGGAGACATGCGTCATAAAATACAAGAATTTGACGAAATATATTTTTCTTAAAAAAAAATTAAATATTTAAAAAATCAGCTTATGTGACGGAACGCTTTTTGTTAGTTAAGATCTTAACACTGGAGCTACTTTCATCAATCGCACAAATATTTAAGATGGCTAATGACGGGGAAATATTATATAATCAATATTCATCCTGTTCAGGAAATTTAACAGATTTAAACCAATTCTATCTTCTCCTGAATTTAGTAGAAAAACGTTTATTTTGGTTTCAATAATCATCATAAAGCAGCCAATAAGAAAACAATTGGAATTCTGCTGGCAAATAAATTTATAATAATTATGAAAAATGCACAAAGAGAAACGAAATATTTGTGATGGTACCGACCAAGCAAAAGCAAGGGACCGAATGTTTGCACCCTAACGACCAAAAAGCAAATTGAGTTGAAAAGTAACATTTTATTTTTATATATATATATATATATATATATATATATATACACACACACATATCAATTAAGGTTTTTACAATTAAAATAATACTTGAAGTATAGGTCCAACGGACGTTAAAATGTTCATGGCAATAAAATGCTGAAAAGAGAATTAATACTTAGGAATGTTGGAGCGTTGTAAGTAAGGAATGTCTTTGATGTAGCCGCTCCTTAGGTCAGTAAGTAGTTTTGAGACAGCGAGAGGTAAGGGAGGATAGTAAGCCACTTGACGTAGATCAAGGGGATACTGATTACATACATACATCTCTCTCTCTCTCTGTATCGGCTTTTTATATCTTGGATTGCAGCAGATCATTTGGGATTCACACTTGTATTTGATTCTGGGCTTCCCATTGGCCGATAAATAAAATTCGCGTAGGCTCGCAAACTGGAAATTTAATATTTTATTTTTATTTTTCAACCGGAACATCTGTGCGAAGCCAGCTGCGCACCGACAACTTTTGGTCATTTGCTTTTTGGTCGTTAAGATGCAAACATCCGGTCCCTTGCTTTTGCTCGGTCGGTACCACCACAGATTAAGTATAATAGAAAAAAAAAACTAACAGGAAAAGAAATAAATCTCAAAAGCAACAGCTTACGAATGGGATATAAAAGAAATTGCAAATTAAGTGATATTGTCATGGTTGCATAGGTGAAGTATATGAGAAACTTAATTCTTGTTAAAAATTTTCACGTTCTTATAGAATGGCTGTTTGGCTCGTTTTAAGATATACGTAATAGGAAATTGCCATTTACTAAAAATAAGTGGCCACAAAGATGCTAACGATTTCTCATGGGCGCTGCCCTTTTGATTTCCATCGGAAAATGTGCAGTACAAACTAAGCTATATGATGCCCCCACCCCGCAACCTATATGCGCTGTCTCCCTTCAGGACGCATGCGTCACGGATATCCACAATTTCCTGTCCTTTGTAAGTTTACACCCCAGCACAATATAAAAATATTTCACAAAACAGGTCATATTATACGCTTCTAAATGTCTATGCTGGTTAGAAATGATACTTAATATTAATATATACCACAACCGCGAGGGCCCAACATTTTAAAAGATCTTGAAAATATATGGTGATAGCAGGCAATAGAAGTTTTATAAAACCATATATTTGCGTTCATAGCAGCGGAAGTGTTAATCTAAAATTTAATCGAATAAACAATATTATAGCCAAAATAGACAAGAGGTATACAAATAGTATAGCGTTTGTTAGAAGAATAATGCAGCAAAGGTTTTTCTGAATATAAAAAATGCTAGGAAGGGTTAGCGAATGAGAATTGCGCAAAGGAATAACATTTTATCTATTGTTTATATATAAACCAGAAACTGTTCTAGATAATACAAAAGAAATTTACTGTAGATATAACTATCTATGCGTGGTTTTTGTTATTGACATTATTATTTGTGGTTTAACATTAAAAGTTGTGGCTGTTATTGGGATGGTGGAAATGGCATCATTGTCCTTTCCAGTTAGAGATGTTTCCTTTTAAATGCTAACAGAAACGTCAAATTACAACAGTGACAAAAACCGTTTTTAGGGTTCTTCCTATTATATAATGTCAATGGTATTTTTACAATTTACAAATGATCTACAAGTTAGCATTAAAGTATGTCATTCGCATGCATGTTGATACTGACACCACACTGAATACACAACCTGAATACTGTTTTTTCAACGGTTAAAAACAAAACAGACCATTTTTTTCTCTTTTATATGTTTAGACTACCATCAGTTCATGACTTAAAATAAAGCAGATGAGTATTGGAAAGTTAGTTAAATCTTTATGTGCCGTGTCCCTACTGAAGGTAGACGATCATAGCTCTCCACAATTTGCTGTGCTTTGTAGCTCTTAAAATTCTATCTTTGTTATTTCGCCTAAGCCATGTTCTCATAATCACTAAGTATGTTAGGTATTGTTTTTCTGTTCCACTTACCCTTAATCTGTACTTTGAGTATCAGATTTTTCAAACCCTCCTTCCTCATTATCTTACTCAGAAATTTCAACTGTTTCTTGACAAGTTTTATTTTTTTCCATTTTCTCTAAAACCTCGTCGTTGCTCACATATTTGGTCTATGATATCCTAAGAATCATTCTGCAAAAGTAAATGTCTGTTGCTTCAAGTCGACCCAGTTGGGATACTTGAGAATGTGAACGATCCTTAGCTTTTTTTATAATCCTGTCACCCCAAGCAAAGCATTTTACTGCCACTGTTGAGCAGGGCGGGGAACATAGAAGGTAAGTTATGAGAAAGAGAGACAGGTTACAGGGGGTGTCAGGAAGATGGTAAGAGAAGGATGAGAATACTGATGAGAGTAGACGACGAGAGAGAGAGAGCGAGAGAGAGAGAGATGACTGTTGACTTTACATTTGAATTCTTGAAGATTGTAGCTGTCGGAGAAGCAAGTAAATGGAAGAGAATTCTACAGGCGGGAAGTGCGACAATAAAAGCTGGTGGAGTAGAATTTCGTTTTCAATTTATTGGTTTCACAGTAAAAGGGTGGGACCTAGTTGCTAATCTTGTTGCTTGAGCAATTTCATGTATGGGGGTACCTGCTTAGTATGTGCGTCTCCAGGGATACATACAGTTTTGAATTCAGAGTTTTTGTTCGCCTAGACTGGTTGACAATCAAATCTATAGAATCCATTATGTTCTGCTATTTACCCATAGCTGGTAGCAGCACTCCATTAAAAATTCAATATTAGAATCAAATATTTCAGTGTCAAAATTTCCAGGAAAAATTTTGCATGGCACAATTTTTTTTTTTTTTTACTTATAAACAGAAAATAGCATCATTCCTAGGGAAGGAAACATAAAAAAAGAACTAAGTTTTAGGATTCGAGTATCGGACAAATTAAAGAGAAGAGACCAACATGTTGAAACTTGTAAAGCCTGGGGTAAACCCTGTTATTCAAAAAGTCCAAAGAATTGCAAGTAACTAGTCCAGAAGAAAAATCTTGAAATTGAAAAGTGAAAGATCCAACTTCTTTTACCCGCCCTATAATTGTGCTAAAACCATACGGTAAGAACATTCAGGGTAGATATGCATATGCAAACTAGGCTGTGAACAGCGGAAATGGTGGACGGGAATGAGCAGCGGAAATGGTGGACGGGAATGAGCAGCGGAAATGGTGGACGGGAATGAGCAGCGGAAATGGTGGACGGGAATGAGCAGCGGAAATGGTGGACGGGAATGAGCAGCGGAAATGGTGGACGGGAATGAGCAGCGGAAATGGTGGACGGGAATGAGCAGCGGAAATGGTGGACGGGAATGAGCAGCGGAAATGGTGGACGGGAATGAGCAGCGGAAATGGTGGACGGGAATGAGCAGCGGAAATGGTGGACGGGAATGAGCAGCGGAAATGGTGGACGGGAATGAGCAGCGGAAATGGTGGACGGGAATGAGCAGCGGAAATGAGCAGCGGAAATGGTGGACGGGAATGAGCAGCGGAAACTGTATCTTAACAACGGGTGACATCAAATTTTGTTGGATGACGTCTCAGGGGGTACTTACAAATTTTGCCACTTTGTGTTATTCCGGTACAAACAACTGATTTGCGAAGTCATATTCGCCGTGGAGTTTTTCTAGTATGTAATATAACTATAATACATCAAAAGTTGTGTTGGTGCCTGAAACTTGACGGACGACGGTCATTTTCACAGAAACAATCGAAAGAACTTGACTAGTGATTGGTAAACGTATTTTTATGACCCGAGCAAAAAGGTTTAACACTAAACAAAGAAAAAAAAGATATGAGTAACACACGAGAAAGCTGATATACGGCTGATACACGTATTGTAATTAATGTTAGTCAGGCTGGGTTCGGAAAAGTCCTACCGCAGGTGTAACGTGCAAGAGCACTAGTAATCTTATAGTAGATTCTGACTTTAGACTTCAAGGCCTGTTATTCAGAAACAGGACAAAATATCTTTAACCTGAACGGCCATGTAAACGATGATATTTGTATGCATTTCGAATCAATTTCATGCCCCCAGCGTTCTAAAGTTCACCGACAAATCGAAAGAGGGCTTATGATTTTTCTGAATTACAACATTCATATAACGCACAGAGCGCTACTCTATCGCTGTTTCCATGGAAAATGGTCTGACAAGCTACATTTCCTCGTTCCATCAGTCCAGACATTTACAGATATCATGCTATATACACAAGGGGTGGGTGTGAGGGTCAACAGTTTCGTGTCTTACCCTCAATCTGGAATTGTTTCTCCTACATCTATAAGATATGGGTAGATCTTTGAAGGATATCACAATGCGTTTAGTATAATAAAGAAGGTAAAGAAAGTATTGGGTATTACCTATTTATTTTCATTAATATATCGAGATCAGAATCTCATCTTCAAAATAGGAGAGCTTGATTTCACGTCCGATGGCGGACCGTGCCTTTGGACAAATGATCCTCTTTCGCTGTCGTTAATTGTAGTGTGTGTGTGTGTGTGTGTGTGTGCGCGCGCGCGCACCTGTAAGTGTATTAGTGCATGTATGTGTGTGTGTGTGTTTATGGTTTATATAAATGTGCCGCAATAGTAAGATTTGGCGTTTTCATTAATATTTCGAGATCAGAATCTCATCTTCAGAATGATAGGACAGCATGATTTCACGTCCGATGGCGGATGATTCTCTTTCGCTGTCGTTATTTGTAGTGAGTATGTGTGTGTGTGTGTGCGCACCTGTGAGTGTATTAGTGTATGTGTGTGTGTGTGTGTTTATGGTTTATATAAGTGTGCCGCAATAGTAAGATTTGGCGTTTTCGCATCTCTGTCAGAATGGTAGTAGGCGCTGTTTTATGACCTGATGTTGTGTTTATCTGCTTTAATCAGAGGCGTGTTTATTGATCCATTTTTCCCCTCCGGTATTCGTTCTTCTGTGCGTGTGTGTGTGTGTGCGTGTGTGTGTGCGTGCGCGCGCGTGTGTATGTTATGTGCATTTTTATATACGTATACTTATATTTTTTCCCTTCTGTGTTCATTTTATATATATATATACATATACCTAAATACCTTTTCCTTGTATCATGTGTGCATACATGTTCTTTACCTTCCTTTATTAGACTAAACGCATTGTGATAGCCTTCAAATACCTACCCATACACCTTATATACACGATGCTTCAAGCAAATTACAAAACTCACCTATCTATAAAATAAATTCTTTTAATAAGTATAGCGAAGAAAATAGCAACTTACATCGTGAAATCAAGCCATTTTCGAATACTAATGTAAATATAAAATAATGGTATCCACAGTTCTTTACTTTTTCCTGAAACTGAAGACTAAAGAGAAAATGTCTTTTCTTGACCTCAGTCTATGATAATGCTATTGAGCTGAGCTGCATCATTTTTGTTAATACCATTAAAATTTAAAATAAATTAGAAAACTTCAATTTTAATTCTCTATGCGGAAAGGGGTGTGTATTTTGGTGTAATGGATATCGGAATGAAGAATCGGGGAAAGATGAATCGATCTCTTCTCCATCCATCTATGGTGTGAATAGCAGGACAGATTGTGTCTTATAAAATTGGAGTAGATAGATCTATCTATCGCCCGGTTCACACTCCACCCACGTCTATTGAACAGGTTAAGAGGCTCATCCCTTGTTCCCTATTTAGGATGTGGTTTCCGGCTCTTTTCCAATCTTTTCACTATTCCGTAGCCCCCTGCACATCAGTGGCGTTACCGCCTTGCTCGGGGTGATACGATTAAAGAAAAAAAAAAAGAAAAAAAGAAAAAAAGAAAAAAAGAAAGAAAAAGAAAAAATACTCTTGCCTGACAACCAGTCTATCACAGAAATAAATCTTCTGCCTTGTCAGTTATGGATCTAAAGAGACATGATCGCCCAAGCATGTCTCACGTTTGACGCTTAACGGGCTGGCTAATGCGGAAAATATGTAGACCTCCGTTCAGAATATGTAAAAGCGAAATGCAAGTGTGTATTTAAGTACAAAAAAAAAAAAAAGAAAAAGAGAACGTTAGCAATATTATTAGAAACAATTCATCATCTGTCTATATTTTTGAGATAAAGTGTTGTAACTATTTACAATGTTGTTTTCATACGACGTTTCTGAAGCTGGTGGATTGAAAAAGAAAAGGACAAAAGGGAAAAAGAAAGAGAAAAGGGAAAATGAAAAAAGAAAGGAAAAAAGGAAAAACAAAAGAAAAAATGAAAAAGAAAAAGAAAAACAAAAGAAAAAATGAAAAACAAAAGAAAAAGAAAAAGAAAAAAAAGATACTTGAGCCAAAGCGCTTTAAGTTCAATATCTGGCTTTGGCGAAAAAACAAAAAAAAACAAAAAAAAAAAACTAAAAACAAAAACTTGAGTTTTCAAAGCGATACCCAAAAGGTATGGTACGCGAAATTATAACAATATACAGACTAAAGATATTTGGTCCAAAATTTCAACAAATATCACGTGAAGAAGGCCGGTGCATTTAGCGGCCGAAATGTAGTGAATGTGACAGTAAAGATGAGGACAACAGTCGGAAAAGTGTAAATAGAAAAGGTTTACTTTTTAAGAGTAACAAATATATAGAAGCAGAGATATTTAAAATTTATCCTCCCCTCGCTTTTAACATCCGATTTCGTCCTATCCACTTTGTATTTTGTGGTACCATGTTTGAATATTACCCACTTTAGATCCATTTTTAACAAAAACCTTGTTAGGATCTGTGTTACAGAAAATGATTTCTATAATGGCTGTGTCCTAATACTGTAACCCTGTGGCAGAACTAGCTAAACTGATGACGCCCACAATGTACCAGTAGTTAATAATAAGCAAGCAAATATTTACTGTTATAGTTTTAGTGCTGACTGCTCATAATTAAAGAGATATTACAGTGTTCGTTGAATCTAACGTAAAATTTATTGTGAGTATTGTGTATGTACGTTTCAAATAAGAGTAAGAATCAGTATACAAACAAGTTAATACATTCAAGAACACGTTTTATTGCTTGTGCAATCTATATACAAAAAATATTAAACGTAAATATATGGCCTATTTTTACGAACATATGTGAAAATTTCATATGAAATGTGGCGACTAACATTTTGAGCAGTATTCTTTTTCAATTTGGTAGAATTATTATTAATGTCTGTATGAGATCAAGTAAGGTTAGGTAATGTACACTATTTTATTCAATGTTTGCCGGGGACCAAACGATTCCCAAGACAAGAAACGGAACAAACCTTCCAAGGTAATCAATCACTCAATAAATCCCGGACCTAACTAATAAAACTTTTAGGCAAAATTCGACTGTATTCATCAACATAGTGTATTATCTTAGGAGGAGACTGATTCCAACGCTTCTCAAAAAATTCGATGTCTTTTTTGTAGAACAATTTGTCTTGATCTCAAAATATACATCAGTTTCCGATAAAACGTCTTCATTAGAGACAAATGTCTTTCTCTGGAGCATTCTTTTGAGATCTGCAAACTGCCAGTAGTCGCAGTGGCCAGATCTGCAGAATAGGATGAATGTAGAAGCAATTTCAAGTGCAGTTCATGTAGTTTTACCATCGTGCGTTGTCTTGGTGAAATATCATTTTCTTCTTCAGTTGTGACCATTTTCTGGCAATTTCTTCCTTCAAACGCACCAATAATGCCATATAATATTCGCTGTTGATGGTTCTTCTTTTCTGAAGATAACTTATGAAGAAAATACCTTGCATATCCCAAAAGACGGAGGCCAAAACCTTGCCTGCTGTTGTTTGAGTCTTTTGTCGCTTTGGGCGGCTTCCACCTGCTGCTGTCCACTCACCTGACTGCCGATTTGACTCCGGAATAAAGTGGTGGATTTATGTTTCATCCATCGTCACATATTTACGCAAAAAAACTCCTTGTTGCGTTTAAACATCTGAAAACAATGCGCTGAATCGTCGACGCGTTGTTTTTGATCGACTGTGTGCAAACGCGGCACGCACTTTGAACACAGTTTTCTCATTGACAAATGTTCATGCAAAAATGGTGACTATCCTGCCTTCTCATATGTACAAGGTCCTCTGCTATCTTTAATTTACGATCGAACAAAGCGAGTTTGTGATTCTTTTTGTGTGTTTTCTGAGACAACTGCCGATTCTGGGCGATCTGAGCGTTCAGCATCATTTTTTGCTTGTACGACCGCGCGTTTAAAGTCACCATATCACATCTTAACCGTTGTTTCCGACGAAGCAGAATGAAGAACATTTATCTAGCCATTGCTTAGATTGAACAGTATTATTCTTCCTTATAAGAAAGGATTGCTTTATTTTCCATTGTTTTGAAAATTTGCAACAGCAGCTTTACATAGATGACTAAAATCTTTAAACTAATAATCCAATTGGGTCCAAATTTTGTCACATGCCATTTGAAGGTTAGTAATGCAGAAAAATTATATGGAGTTTTTATTAGTGGCGCCATCTATATGTCAGGCTCCAGACTTACTGAGTGACGTGTTATCATGTAGCAAAAAATTAAAAAAAAAAAAAAAAAAAAAGAGAAACTTTCGCACAGTTATATACTATTTTTGGTAACACCATCTATCAATCGTTAGCAGAAGTTCCTTAAGAGAGAAGTGGTGTAATCTCCAAAATTAGCAACTTGATTCACTGGGTTCGGTATGTGGCTGTGTGTCACACTATAGTAAGTAACGAAAAAAATGGATCTACCTGTACATTGAAATAATTACGTATTTTCCGCACGTGAGAAATATAAGTTAACTATGTAAATATTATGAATACATCTCTGGTTCCTCGATTTCACGAATTTATAAACAGTTATGTCTAAATTTTTACTGTTGAAATTGCTAACTTCTATGATGGCAGATGAAAAGGTTAAATTATTTGTTATTAAATTCAATTTTATTTCTTTTTTCTGAACTGATATTCTTTTGTTATCGAACAGCAATATAATTATTTAATGTAGCAGGAATAAACTAGAGCTATCCTATTTTTTCTGAGTAGAAACAAATGCTCTTATTTTAAAAAATGAATTAAAAAGGGATTTATAGAAGTCAAAAGAGGAAACTATTATAATAGGAATTACACCATAATTTCTTTATTTTTTGAACCGGAAGCTAATAAAAGTATTACTTAAAAAAACAAAAAAACAACGGAGCCACAAAAAATTTGATTTGAGGTAAAAAAAGAAAAAAATTTAAAATGGAAGAATAATTGTCTTCAGTTATCAAACTGACAGAAGAAAGTACTTTAAGAAAAGATTTTCTAAGCATTTGCTGTGAATCTGAACTTTCTTTTAATCATTGTGAAAAAAAAAAACATTGTATTTTTTATTGTCTTATGTTTTCTTCGTATCTGTCATTTAGAATTAAGCTTCAGCTTCTTTTTTTTTTTGTTACCGTTAAACGATGACTGCAAGTGAGAATTTATGAACGAACGAGTAGGCACGTGCATAGCTGCTTACAAAAGCGTAGTTTTAAAAAGATTAAACGCGGGGACAACATAAATATGAAAAACGCATTTCTCGCAGTTCATAAATTGAAGTCGTTTCGGAGTATGAGGGAAAATTTGGAACGCCCAAGAAGATATTCAGAATTTATTAAACGGAAAGAAAAAAAAAAAGGCAAAATCTTATGATACACCGGGATGTTGAGGGAGTAAAAAATTAGCTGTAAAAGAAAAAAAAATTCAACTTATACACGAACAAAAAATAAAAAAATAAAAAAAAGTAAAAAATAAAAGTAAAAAATAAAAATAAAGGAAAATAAGATAATAGTCAGTCAGTCAGTTAAGTGCCATGCGCGATACACGCTTGGGCGATCATGTCTCGAAAGAGACATGACTGACTGGGCAGAAGATTATCCCGCAGTAGGTTGCCATTGCTTTCTGCGGTAGACTGGTTGCCGACCAAGGCTATAGAACCCAATCTGTCCTATTATTTAACCCATAACTAGAGGGAAGAGATGGATTAATACCTTTCCCAAGGGTATTTGCGCGTAAGTGTATGCAAGGTTTTCAACTGAAATTTGAACTCGGTTCCCCGAGTTCTCGTTCCGAGCCGATATCCACTGCGCCACAACGCACAAGATAATAGACGAAGTGTAAATACGAAGTGTAAATACGAAATTCCAGAAATAATGGAGGTGATTTGTACTTTTTTAGATTCAGTCTTTAACTTTTTTATGAAGACTACTTTTGTCCGATATAAAATAGAATAGACAGGTAGATTTCTTACTAACTTTTTTAATACTCCCACTTGAACTGTTAATCAAGCAAACTGCCGCATACCTTGTCTTTTCATTTATACCAGGTGCGTGCACGTAGTAATAGAGATAACTTGCATGAAGTTATTTTCTTTGAATCTGATTAATAGCGTATGTTCTATTAATGTTTCCATTATATTTTTTCAATTTTGTTCATTGTTCTCTCTATATTTCTGAGATGAGATATTGTAACTATTTACATCGTTCGGACTTGACCTTGTCATTCACAACGTTTCGGCCGTTGTACGATCCAGTGATATACCCTGTGGACTAAATAAAACGTTTGCTTCGAAATTCCAAAGTATATCACATGAAAACTGAAAAGTACAACGTCCGAAACGTCATAAACATGCCAAATAAAGATGAATCCGAATAAAATAGCTACACTACCTCATCTTAGAGATCTAGACAGTTACAGTTATTTTCAAAAACTGTATCTTCACGCGTCATGTAACATTTTAAAAGTATATCTAATCTAAACTTATTTATAAATGGAACTTTGTGTGTGTGTGTCCGTTACCTATAGACTCCAAAACGGCTGAACCGATTTTCTTGAAAATTTACACAGTTGTACTATAAGCGTCTGCGAGTGTTCTTAGCTAGGTTTTGTGTCGAGGTACCCCCGATAAATATCGAAAATCGCTAATCGAAAAAAATCGGGTTATAGAACGAGTGGTCCGATTTTAATCACTCATAGACAAAGAGATAAGAAACAATATTCAGAAGTTTCAAGGTTGCAGTTCTTATAATAGTGCAGAAAATCGAGAATATATATATATATATATAAGCTTTCATTACACCCGAGCAACGCCGGGCTATCCTGCTAGTATATATATCTATAATAAAGAACGTTGTGTATTTTAATATATATTTCACTCCTGTGGGTGGGTGTTTAGATGATTTTTTTTTCTCGTGTATCAATGTAAAATACTCAATAGTAGGTACATCAACGTATATGTTGGCGTCATTTTTTACGACACATGCCCAATGTGTGTGTGTGTGTGTGTGTGTATATATATATATATATATATATTAAAAAAGGATTAATTCAAAGATGTTGAATGGCCATTTCGATATGAAGATCCCCACGGGGGACAACATCACCTCAGCAACAGAAAAATCCTTTCAGAAACTGGAGTAAAATTAGTCTACTTTTCCTTTTTAAATAGATTGCAAAGAAATTAAAAAATAAAATAAAATAAAAATAAAGGAAAAGAAAAAGAAAAAGATAGAATAAAATCAAATAAATAAGAAAAGAAAAACTTGACATCGTCTGGGTTCGCAAAAAAAAGGGAGAATGTAACTAAAAATTAACAGACAGCCGTGTTAAATCGACGTAAGTTTAAGCAACACGGAAAAAAGTGGTAAGAGAGATAAAAGAAGGAAGGGAGGGAAAAAGAAAGAAACTAAAGAAAAATTGGTACTTACGTATTATCGGGAGGACCTTTAAAAAAACGACTCAAAAATTAAAGTAAATTATTTATTGAAACGGTTAAAACAATAAAATAACATTACATTTGTAATTCCGGAGGCCAGAACGTCGCAATTGCTTCCAAAAGTGACTCAAAGACATCAGTACAGGCAACATGCTTCCGCCACATGAATTCGGCCAAATACGACTCCAAATGGTGACGTGCAGTGCCACAGTGCTTCTTGTTTCGCCACTTTGTCGATCCCCATAGGCGTTCCACTGTCTGCGTATGAGCCCCGGTGTTCGAATCCACAAAGTTGTACTTGTGGTTGACGTTGAGGTGATGAAAGCCTGATTTTTCCAGTTCCTTGGTGTTATAAGCGGGCTTATAACACCTTGTTATCAAAGGTCCTCCCGATAATACGTAAGGACCGAAAAATTTTTTTAAAATATTACAGACGCTGGACAAATTCAAAAACCTAATTTCCCCAAAACGTTGAAGTATTAGAAAAAGGCCTTTACTTAAAGAGGCATAATTATTAATAAAAGGGAATAAAAAGATATAGGATTTAAAATAAAATTATTTTTTAAAAAATTAGGCCATTTGAAATTAAACTAAATAAAGACAACACTAGGTAAAAAAAAAAAATAATTACAATTATACATACCTATAGAAGTACACACACACATACATATATATATATATATATATATATATATATATATATACACACACACACACAATTCTACGAATAAGAATACATATACATACACACACATACATACATACATTCAATTTATTACACACTTATATACATATACATGCGCATACACACATATATATGTGTGTACACACCTATATACAAAAAATTCATATACACATAATATACATGTGTACACATATACACACACATTATATATATATATATACATATTCCATATACACTCACACACATACATATAAAAATATAAAAAATTAATGAATATTATGAAAAGGAGCATTTAAATAGCTAAAAAAAAAAAATTTTTCCAAAATTACATATAGCCCACATACATATATATACATATATATATACAAATATGCACATCCACACACAAACATACACATATACATAAAAAAAAAAAAAAATTAAAATTAAAAAAATGAAAAAAAATTATAGAAAAATTTAGAATTTAAAAATTAAAAATTAGAAGTTAAATTTTAAAATCCGCCCTATGGTGGCACTTGTTTATAAATTCCCTTCTAAGGTTCAAAGTAAACAAGTGCCGCCATAGGGCGGATTTTAAAATTTAACTTTTAATTTTTAAATTCTAAATTTTTCTATAATTTTTTTAAATTTTTTAAATTTAAATTTTTTTTTATGTATATGTGTATGTTTGTGTGTGGATGTGCATATTTGTATATATATGTATATATATGTATCTATGTATGTGGGCTATATGTAATTTTGGAAAATTTTTTTTTTTAGCTATTTAAATGCTCCTTTTCATAATATTCATTAATTTTTTATATTTTTATATGTATGTGTGCATATGGAATATGTATATGTGTGTGTGTGTGTGTGTGTGTGTGTGTATATGTGTGCATATATGTGTACACATGTATATTATGTGTATATGAATTTTTTATATATATGTGTGTATGCGCATGTATATGTATATAAGTGTGTAATAAATTGAATGTATGTATGTGTGTGTATGCGCATGTATATATGTATTCTTATTCGTAGAATTGTGTGTGTATATATATATGTATGTATGTGTGTACTTCTATAGGTATGTATAATTGTAATTAATTTTTTTTTTTTTAACTAGTGTTGTCTTTATTTAGTTTAATTTCAAATGGCCTAATTTTTTTAAAAATAATTTTATTTTAAATCCTATATCTTTTTATTCCCTTTTATTAATAATTATGCCTCTTTAAGTAAAGGCCTTTTTCTAATACTTCAACGATTTGGGGAAATTAAGTTTTTGAATTTGTCCAGCGTCTGTAATATTTAAAAAAAATTTTTCTTAGTTTCTTTCTTTTTCCCTCCCTTCCTTCTTTTATCTCTCTTACCACTTTTTTCCGTGTTGCTTAAACTTACGTCGATTTAACACGGCTGTCTGTTAATTTTTAGTTACATTCTCCCTTTTTTTTGCGAACCCAGACGATGTCAAGTTTTTCTTTTCTTATTTATTTGATTTTATTCTATCTTTTTCTTTTTCTTTTCCTTTATTTTTATTTTATTTTATTTTTTAATTTCTTTGCAATCTATTTAAAAAGGAAAAGTAGACTAATTTTTCTCCAGTTTCTGAAAGGATTTTTCTGTTGCTGAGGTGATGTGTTGTCCCCCGTGGGGATCTTCATATCGAAATGGCCATTCAGCATCTTTGAATTAATCCTTTTTTAATATATATTTGCTCTGTAATATTTTATTACATGGAGCGCTCTTCCTGTATCATTTTTTAATATTAAAATAAAATTTTTAGTATTAATTAGGATCGGGTTTTTTGGAATTTACCTTCCTGCTTTTTTCCCTTGGATTGAAGTATCTGAATTAATATATATATATATACACACACCACTCGTGCGGGCGCGCACACACTCACACACACATTATATATATATATATATATATATATATATATATATATAAAAGGGTAAGTCAAAATTACCCACACTTGCGCCATAACATATCTTTTGTTTAAAAATATATTATGGCGTGTTCCCGTCCTTGAATCTTTATACCCTTCCCAGAAGGCTGAAGTTTTCACTTCAGGGAAAACTCAAATTAAATAAAAAGAAAGACTTACAGTGGCAGCCTGTCTTAGTGAAAGTTTACTTTTAATTCAAAAACGTAAAGAAAGTATCGCTAAACCAGTTCGTTATCTTTCCCAAGAAGTTTAGCAATTCGGGGATAAAGAAAATGTCTCTGTAGATGGCTGTAATAACCTATGTTCTGGGGAATTTACTTGTGCCCCCACCTTTCTTTCAATGGCGTGCAATACGACACAAAGTTATTTAACGATTGTTGCCCGAGCGCGTACACTGGGGTCAAGGGTAAAAATTTACCCAGCTCCCGCACACGCGGAGATTGGGTACTAAGCTTGTCTTATCTGGTCTGTGGCGTGAAGACGTCCGCGTTCTGAAAAGGCACGGCATTAAACATTAATATAGAATAGGTTACGTTATTTAACATTCATGACATGTTGTAGATCCTTTATACGAAAAAGTCTGGCAAAAGTGTTACACAATTCATATATATATATAAAACTTTTGTAATTTGCTTGAAGCATTGTGTAAAATGGTTGCATGGGTTATGTCTGGAAGACTGTCACAATCCGTTGAGTGAAATAAAGGAAGGCAAGGAAGTGTTTGTGTTACCTATGTATTAAACATTAATATTTCGAGATTAAAATCTCATCTTCAGAATGGCAGAGAAGCTTTTGACTGTCCTAACTACTTTACGATCTCTCTATGAATGGTTGTTGAGGGTTGTCCACTGTTGCCGTGTGTGTGTGTGTGTGTGTGTGTATTCTAGTTGGGACATTAATGGTATGTGTGTGTCTAGTTGGGGCCTGTGTGGTATGTCTATGTGTGTGTATTCTAGTTGGGGTCTTTATGGTCTGATGATAATGTGATATCACATTAAGATAAACCACACATACAAGCGGACTGATATCATCAGACCACACAGGCCCCAACTAGACACACACACATACAGCAGCTAGAACACACGCGCACGCATACACACACACAGCAGCAGCAGTAGACAACCCTCAACAACCATTCATAGAGATCGTAAAGAAGTTAGGACAGCCAAAAGCTTCTCTGTCATTCTGAAGATGAGATTTTAGTCTCGAAATATTAATGTCTAATACATAGGTAACACAAACACTTCCTTACCTTCCTTTATTTCACTCTACGCATTGTGACAGCCTTCAAGACATAACCCATACACACACACACACATTATATATATATATATATATATATATATATATAACACGACGGAAGTAGAGAAATCAGTAAGTCCGTGCTTGTCACGAATCACATGGCCCCAAAAGTGTAACTTAAAGAGAACTTTGTTAATTATTTTTTTCACAATACCCAACGGTTAACATAGAAGTGACCAAGACATTTAAACGCTGTTATCTTCTTGAATCGGTCTGATGTAAGACAATACTATTCAAAGTAGAATGTTTGGACAGACCTGACTCAACGCTGCTAGCGTAGTTTACTGAGCTAGATCTTTTCTGTGTTACGTGGGGGTGGCACGCGCTGATTTAACTCAGCAAGAGACGAGCTTAATCCTTAACTTATGACGTCAAATTAATCACAATTTTTGGGGTTTTTTTTCGGAAGCACATCCGGCAAAACAGAAAATTGGTCAAGTGATCTTGTGAGACACTGTTACATTCAGGAAGGTCAATGTCAATAGAAAACATTTATTTTTGTCAGTTTTAATGCAATATGTTCCGAAATTCATTAGCGGTTTTGAAGTAACGGAATCGTATTCATTGAATTCTGTTATCAGCCGAGTTCAGTGACTTCATGAGAAGGCCATTTTATATATATATATATATATATATATATATATATATGTACTAGCAGTATAGCTCGGAGTTGCTCGGGTGTAATGAAAGCTTTAAAACTAATCCATGGTTCTGACGGATAAATAGACATACACAAACATCTTGCCTTTTATATAGATATGTAATATCGATTTTCTGCACTATTGTAAGAACTGCAACATGAAACTTCTGAATATCGTTTCTCATGTCTTTGTCTATGAGTATCAAATTTGATTAAAATCGGAACACTTCTTCTATAACCCGATTTTTTCTATTATCGATTTTCGATATTTATTTGTGGTACCTCGACACAAAACCTAGCTAAGAACACTCGCAGACGCTTATAGTACAACTGTGTAAATTTTCAAGAAAATCGGTTCAGCCGTTTTGGAGTCTCTAGTTAACGGATACACACACAAAGTTTCATGTTTATATATATATATATATATATATATATATATATTTCGTCGTAAAATACATAGAAATTTGAAATATATATTATTTGAAGGTAGCATTATAAAAAAAAAGAAACAAACCACATTAAAAAAAACTTTTACAGCATGAAACCGCATTTTAAATTTTAAATAGATTATTTAATATCTCTATCGTCTGGTGTTGTAAAGCACTGTGCAACGGTTCTACAAATGACAACACTTATTCAATATAAGCTTAGCTTTTTAATTTGAAAATGTAACGTTCCTAAAATGTCAGGATAACGCTAATAATAATAAAAATGCGTTGAAGCTGAGAACATTAATGTTTCTGTCAATGATCACATATTTAAAACGACAAAAACAAAAAACGAACTTTTGAAAATTTCTTCATATGTTTGATTCTGAATGCGACAACTTATTTGTAAATTAGAAACATACAGTAAATAAACGGATATATCATTTTGAATAAATTTAATAAAATTTCTTCATATATATATATATATATATATATATATTTTAATTTTTTTCTAAACATATGCTGTTAAATATATGAGACAATGAATGTCTATTATGTTTAACCATGAGCTGTTCTAAACGTCGTATTTTTGCTTTAATTTCAGTTGAAAATAAAGACAAAAATTCTCCAACATTTGGATAATTGTTTATTGGTTTTCTTCTAAACTTTCGGCTCACATGAGCCATCTTCAGAGAGGTTGTTTAAACTGAAATATAAAATCCACCATCACCGACGATTTTATTTTGTTTTGACATAAAACTCCGCTTGGCAACGGCAATAGTTACCAAAAATAATAAACGCAGTTCTTAAGTTTGCGATGCGGTTTTATGACGTCACAACGCGTGATAACGCGAAATGACGACAAAACCATGTAGTCAAATGCAATGTAATATGTTATTTCCTGTTTTAAAGTTGATTTTATTGAGTGTTGGTTGTTTCGATTTGATGTACATGGCCTCCAATATCTGCAGGTTCCTCTTACTGTGTGTATGAGTAAGGATCACCGTATTGTTGACCAAAATCTCTGTGTGTGTGTATATATATATATATATATATATATATATATATACCCACACACACAAAAATAAGCATATGCCGTCTAAAATCACGGCAACATATATATTGGTGTACATATTATTTAATATCTTACATTAAGCGTAATAAAAACAAAAAACCAAACCAAAACAGAAATAAACCTAATCCCCTGAGCGTGATAGGAGGGAAATATATATATATATATATATATATATATATATACACACACACACACACAAGAGCCTTTATTATAATAGAAAGGATATATTTATATTCTTCACAACTGATCAAATTATCGCAAAACACAAGCATTGTTAAAGAGCGAAGACGCAGTAAGGGCTTTTATAACTAGTAAAGAGAATGAACTGGGTCGATGCAGCCTTGCTATTGTCTCTCTCTCTCTCTTCATGAGTGTGACAGGAAGTATATATATATATATATATATATATACACACACACACACACACACACACAAATAAATAACGGTTTTTATTATGTTGGTTGGTTCATTTAACCAGCATATCAACATCTCTTTATTATGTAAGAGAGGATAAAGATCAAGTCGTCAGCAAGTATTTGGATATTATTTAAGTATAACCTTTATAAATATCGGGAATTCGAAAAAGCGAAACTGGTGTATTTTTGTCACTCGCTTGAAGTTTATTTAATAATCATTATATCTTTTTAAAGTAAAGTTAGGGCGTGTAATATTTCTACGTATTACTATTACGCATTAATCCATGATTTCATTGTGTACGCACACGCACACACACACATATATATATATATATATATATATATATACACACTAGCAGTATAACCCAGCGTTGCTCGGGTGTAATGAAAACTTATATATATTATCGATTTCTGCACTATTGTAAGAACTGCATCCTTGAAACTTCTGAAAATCGTCTTTGTCTATGAGTGTATCAAATTTGATTAAAATCGGACCACTTCTTCTATAACCCGATTTATTCGATTATCGATATTTATCGGGGGTACCTAGACACAAAACCTAGCTAAGAACACTCGCAGACGCTTGTAGTACAACTTTGAAAATTTTCAAGAAAATCGGTCCAGCCATTTCGGAGTCTATAGGTAACGGATTCACAGACACAAACACAGACAAAATTCCATTGATAAATAAGCTTAGATAAATCAAAATGTAACTGAGAACCAAAACAAAACGTTAAATATTTACAGAAAAAGATTTTAAATAGGGAAAGTATTATTTCAAAGAAAACCAAGAAACGGTTCTTGAATGAAACTGAAGCCGACCCTAGAAGCTATTTTCGTTCATGTGAGCCATCATGTCAACGATAGCAACATTCGACGACCCTGTAATATTGTGAAAACGCGAGACTCTGCAGACATTATCCTAATAAAATTTGGAAACCTAGAAAGCCACTTGAATTAGGTGATAAGATCACGAAAAATTCTCAGCCAGCTGATCACAAGTCATGTGGGAGTAAACCAAATCCTGTAATAATACCGACAGCCTCGCAAATCAATTTCAAATTTGATCAGAGCATTTCATATATTGATTTAGGCAGTAGCGTGACAATTATTTTCACCAGGACCATCACAGAAGTGAAATTAGTGTGCACTTTCTATGGGTGCCCACAGAGAGCCACCAGTCGCTATAGTCTGTTTTCTAGATTTGAAGTTGTCATGTTAATGCACTGGATGTATTTGATAGATAAATGAGAATGTGAAAATTTGTCACATGCCATGTAATATGATATTTAAATAAGTTATTTCTAAATATCTGTCGCATCAAATATATGAGCTGGAAAGAAGAGGTGGATTTTGATTATATGAAAATGATGAAATAATATAAGTGACAATATCAATTTGTTTGTCGGTTCATTTACGAGTGCAGTTTCAGTAGATTAAAATTACTTACGGTTGAAACATTTTTATATGGAAGTCAGCGAAATGATCTAAGACGATTCCCATTTAATATATTCTTTTTAACCATTTTATGCAGTGAACTGTTAAATTTCACTTCGTAAAAGAGCCGAGTTTTAGAAGCTTAAAAAAGTACAGTATCTTGTAGATGAATTGTGATTTATTTTAAGCAGACGATTTTTGTTAGTTTAACACTGTATTTTCTGACAAAACCTTGCTTGCTTAAACATATCTTTCTTAGACAAACGATGAACGAATTCAACAGCAGAAATCATGGAGCAAAAGAACCGTTCAGTTATTATAGATTGGCACGCGCCAAGCACACTGCCAACAACATTGTTAAGTTGACGAAACTTGCAAAAGCAACAGTTTATTGCATGTTTAAACAAGTTCAAGAAGTAGTCAAAGTTTGTAGAAAAGAACAAGACTCGCAGTGATTCCAAGCGGAATCCAAGGAATCTCTGGCCTCAAATTCTCAATTGAAGACAACCCATCCACATACATGACAAGGCTTGTACAGAAATGCTGTAGCGGATAGGAAATTAAGAATTAAAATCAACTTTCTTATTCACTTTTACAAAAAATCACAATGACGTATGAAATCCTGTTTTTGCCGCACAGAAAAAGAATTAACCTCGTGCTTTCAGTGTAAGCCGAAACCAGATTTCGTGAGTCGATGTTAAATTGATATTCTGACCAATGGGAGCTATTTGCAAAACTAAAAAGACTTCGCGATCCAGTTCGAAAAATCTAAAGAACTACATAAATGATTTCGATCAGAGTCAGTCAGTTACTAAATGTAACAGGAGAACCTTCAACCACGATCCGGACGCAAGGTTGCGTCACACATTGTTCTCTTTCTCGTGTGCTGATTCCTTTTACTTCTCCATTTCTACTAAACTCTCATACATACGCACGCACGCACGCATAAGCTATTTCCAACAAATTACTACTACGAACAAATTACTATAACTCTTGATACCCTTAACTCATTACTTGTTTCTCATTGAACATTAATTTCTACCAATTCTTGCTATTCTTTTAATAAATTTCCATTTTAACATGCAAAATGTGTATTTTTATTCTTCCACTATCCCACACTAATCCACTCAAACGAACCTTCTGATGATGATAATTCTGAATAAAACTTGTGGAGAGTTCGGTTATGTATGACACAAGGCCGAATTGATAAGCATTAACCATCTCCCTACGGCTACAATGCAATGTGTCCCTTTTCACGATGTCCTGTGAACAAAAAATCTTTGGATGACTAGTTATGTTCGAAGACGCCGTCACCTTTTAACAGCCACGATGAAAGCAATGAGAATCGAGAGATACTGAAAGTGTCTGTTGACGAAAAGAACTTCACTGCGGATGCTTAGGTGAATTGTAAAAATTCTCGTGTTATTGCATAAGACCTTCTGACGTCACACCTGTGTTTGAGGCTAAGAAACCTGCTTCTACATTATTTGCATTGTTCGGACTGTTACCCTCACTTTTATTGCCATATTCCTATTCACGACGTTTCGACCGTTGTACGCTATGGCTTCTTCAGCAGATTGGAATTTTGAACCAAACCCTTTATTTCGATTACTGGGGTATATTGTTCTCGTTACATGATCCACGTCACTTCCGGACCTTTAACTGATAGCTTAAGACATCTAAGACATTTATTATAGATTATAATGGTTGCCTCATCGTTTCCAAATTTGTCCATCTGCTTATATATATATATTAGAGTGAGGTTCATCCTGTACAGTCTTGTTAGGTAGGATATTATCTGTTTCCATCTGCTTTAGATTTTTTTCAAAGGTCGAACAGTTATGATAAAATCGAAACTAAGCCGTTCAGCATTTTTTAAAAGGCTTCAAGTGGAAACTAATCAGACGGTCATATTATTGTATCGAAAGATAAAATGATGAAAAAAGTTAGTACGCATATCTTTCTCGAATGAAGGACTTTCTGAAGACTAGTATTTAAAGATTTTTGAACTAATTCAAAGCCTTAAAAGTAAAAATAAATAAAATATATTTCCACTCGTTCAAGTCCGCACTTCAATTGAATGGATAGAATGTCTGTGTTATGTATAACTGGACTTGTAATGTTAAGAGTCGCTACTTGGATGCCTGATTAAACAGAGTTTGATATTTGTTCATGTGATTCTTTTGAACCGGTTTCATATCGCTTGATTCAACATCTTGTCGCCTAATATGATGGCGTACTAACCTTTTTTTCTTTTTAATTTATTCTGGTCTATTGAACACTATTCAGAAATCGGGAACTTTTCTCTTGACAGGGAATCAAAGAATTTACCCATTCGTAATATTTACAAAACTTATCTTACGACAAAATGAAATAGCAAGAGGTCGTGTCAATAAGCTAAATGGGACAAGCGTGTTAAAAACCAGCATTCCAAATACTCTGGGCTAGAGCACCAGCTAAGAGAAAATATGTAACAAGCTTTGCTAGGAAACAAGCTAAAACTTTCGTCTTCACGAGCTATAATGGTTAGCAACCTTGTATCACTAGAATCATTACAATTGAGTACTGAATTCGATGCTCACTGAGTGCCCCATACTTTTGGCCTTGTGCCAAACCTAAGCTGTGCTTAGAAAATCACCTTATCACGGAGTGGGCGATCACGGCTCTCCACTACTACCGTCCCTTTATAGTTCTTTAGTTTTATTCGACTGTTTTAGAATCGGT
Organism: Ascarosepion bandense; assembly: GCA_037127315.1. Lineage (NCBI taxonomy): Eukaryota > Metazoa > Mollusca > Cephalopoda > Sepiida > Sepiidae > Ascarosepion > Ascarosepion bandense. The sequence continues at coordinate 341,162 of JBBBDQ010001226.1, forward strand.
TTACATAAGCTTTTTAGGTAAGATATTCGCTGTTTCTTTGTTGCTTTTGCCGTCATGGGCTGTGTCAAATTCTTCATCCCTCTTCTTCCTCATACGTGCCCTAGAAATTTTGATTCTATTTCAAAGTATCCCTTTTGGTATCGTTACCAGGTACTGTAATCTCAGCTGTTGATACTTTAAATCTAAATTTAATACAACAAGGTAAAATAGGGCAGGAAGAATGTATTCCTGCCAATCTCCAAAATAGGAAGGATTTCCGGCTTTTAAAATCAGCATTATTTTTTTAATCTTTTATCAGCGATCAATCAGCATTAATTTGAGCTAGACAGATTATATATATAATCTTGGGTAAAAAGGCAATCGGCTGTCTAAATATACTGATGAGCTGTGATACAGCGAAACAGATCTGTCTGCGGATGACTACGCTCTCACACCCTGATTGAGCACTCTGGAAAAATGGTAACCTTTGAAAAACAGCTACTCTGGCATCTACGCATCGTTCATTCAGCAATGAATGAGAACACACTCAGCTATTGGGCGTGTATAATGATAATATACACGCTAAAAAGTATGCCTCCTACCGAGCGCCCGTAGCTCAGCGGTAGAATCGCCAATTTGGTCGGGTTTCAATCCTGGGTAAAAAGGCAATCGGCTGTCTAACCGTACTGATGAGCTGTGATACAGCGAAACAGATCTGTCTGCGGCGGATGACTATATATATATATATATATATATATATATATATATTCGGAATTCAGCCGATTACGCAATCTTGGTTTCATCCTTTTTTGTATATGCAGGCGTTTTATTTTAACTTGAAAACATTATGGCTGAATTCTGAATGAAAATTATATATATCGTGGGCACTTTTTAATACAACTGGTCTAATTTAATTCTGACCAATAGCTATTCTATATATATATATATATATATATATATATATATATAACGAACATTAACAAAGCTTGATTAGAAACAACCGACAATTTGAAATTAATTGTTTGAACATTATTTTTGATCGATACTCGTATTTAAGTAGATATTATGATTTTTTTAAAAAATCAAACACTATTATACATTTATTTCTACCGGCCTGATTATTTACGATAATTTTTTTAGAAATAATATATAATACTGTTTGATTAAAAAAAAACAAAAAACAACAGCATATCTACTTAAATACGAGTATCAATCAAAAATAACGTTGAAACAAATATTTTCATATATATATATATATATATGTGTGTGTGTGTGTGCCAGAATCAAATAGCCCTTTTTATGCGTATAGCAGATGTTAAACACCCAAGAATCTAAGAATGATTGATTCATTTTCTATAGCTTATCATTTATGCGGGTTATTTTAAGCAAGAAAAAAAATTACATTGCAAGAGTTTTGGTGATGAGGAGAGGAATAGCTAATGATAAAAGTCTTAATAATTATTTCTTAACTGGAGTTGGAAGTGGTGAATTCATGCCTTTCTCAAAAGTATTTGCGCTTAAGTGAATATAACGAACCCAACCAGAATTAGAACTTGACTCTTTGATTAAAAATTCAGAGCCTTTATACAGTACATCACACGCACATTAAAGATTACAGCACACGGTATTCCCAAGCGGTCACCCATTTAGGTTTGGTGATTGTAAGTCGTTAAAATTACTCATTACAGAAAAAAAAAAAAACTCGTTCCTAGTTTGTCTGCTAACTGATAAATATTTATTACACATATTACAGAAAAAAAGCACTTGAAGTTTGTTTGTGTCTATATGTCAGGACTACACGAGAAGTCCGATTCGGGGCCCACAAGCAATGCTTTGTGACCTTCGCTATTTTACTAACAACTGCATTTATTTTTAACCTGCATTTATAGACGTTACAAATTATATTAAGCAGAGCTGACTATTAAAGTATGAAAATGTTTTGCGAATTTTGACGTCATTCTGAGGGATTTTTTTCCGTTCAAATTCTAAGAGAAAAAAAATGCATAAAATACATAAAATTCCCCTGCTTCCAATTGTTGAGATATATAGTCTAAGATTTTGAATCTCTAGGAGAGAAGAGTTCAAACCTTAAATAATTACAGGGATATCTACTCAAAGGATGTTTGCCCAATAAAAAATATAACTGATGCAGGTACATAAAAGAAAAGAGAAAATGCGATAAAAAAAAGCTTGTACTTTGCTTTTAATTCCAAGGTAATAGATTAAATTTAATATTGCCAATAAACAAAATTTAATGAATTTCAAACAGAATTAAAATTGATTGGAATCACTTTTTCGGATTATCATTAAAATTGACGAAATCGTCGATAGTGACAAATCTGTCAACATAACAGAATTCTCTACATTAAAATACTAGTAGACCCGTGAAGTCAAAAATCATGGCAAAATATTTATATTGATGTACCTATAATTGAGTATCAAACATTAAGTCATAAAATAAAAAGCGTGAGCGATATATATATTTACGAAATTTGGGACTGTAATTTTTTTTTTTTTTAATAATCGTGTCGCCCCAAGCAAGCCATTTTACTGCCACTGTTGTGCAGAGGGTTACATAGGAGGAATGTTATGAGGAGTGAGAGATTGCAGGGGGTGTCAGGAAGAGAGTAGGAGAAGGAAGAGAATACTGATGAGAGTGGGGTGGACGAAGAAAAAAGCACGAGAGAGAGGATGTAGGTTTGAGAGACAGGAGATGACTATTGACTTTACATTTAAATTCTTGGAGATTGTAGTTGTCGGGAAATCAAGTATGCGGAAGGGAATTCCATGGGCGGGAAGTGCGGGAAAAGAAGCTGTTGGAGTAGAATTTGTTTTTACAATTTATTGATTTCACAGTAAAAGGGTGGGACCTAGTTGGGGCTCGAGAAAATTCATATATAGGGGGTACCAGTGAGCTAAGTTCATTGGAGCAGAAGCCGTGAATGTCTTTGTAGAAGAGACACACGGAAGCCACCCTGCGTCGGTGAGAAAGCGACTGTATCCTAGCTGCTAAGTCGGGATCGATCACATTACAGATTCTCCGTTGGATTCGGTCGAGGACAGCTAAGTGGATAGCAAGAGCACCCGACCAGATATGGTAGCAATTCTAAATGCACGGGCGGATGGTAGACTTGTATATATGCAGGATTGTTTCGAACGGGAACAATTTGCTGGCCCTACACAGAGAACCGACTTTCTTAGCAGCGGATTTAGCTATGGATTCTATATAGTTATTCCACTTGAGGTCTGATGTGAGAGTTAATCCGAGGAGACGCAAATTTTCTGTTAGCTGATGGATGGATTGATAGATTATTTCGATTTTTTTTGAATGGTGACGTAACGAGGTTAGAGGTAACAATTCGGCCAATATTCACGAATTCTATTTGTTCATCAAGGAGTTTTTCATCAGATAAGTTTATTAAGTTACATTTGCCATTAGGTTGTAAAACTTTCTTTATATAGGTTGCAGAGTGATTTTTGGCTTAGTTCAAACGTACTGTTGATGTGGTTGAGATTACTTATATTGAACATACTGCCACTTTGAATAGAGTATTACATGCCACCTATCCAATCAAAGTGTAAAAAAAAAATTTGACCCTTCAGAAAATTTAGGATGAAAATACAAAAATACTATTTAAATTATAATATCAAAAGCATCTCCCTATGAAAGTCACTATATAACAAACAATTCTCTCCTACCATCAATCTTACATTATTTAACAGTGGAAATAGTTTTTTGAACGTTTTTAAAAATAGAAAGACGCTCACGAGATTTCCAAATCGTTTTCAGAAACACAAAGTAAATTACGTTACAGTCAAAACATGAGTATGGAATAACATCTGAAATATAACATCCTTGAGAATGGTCAGTGAAGAGGCTGAAAGCGCTTGAAAAATTAATTTTTATATTCCTTATCTCCAGCAAAAACATGTAATATTGGGGAAAAAAAAATCTTCCTTGTCGGTCGTTTTTAACGACACACATACACTATATATATACACACACACCCCATACACAAATACACGACGGTCTTTATTATAAAAAGGATGGTACTGTAAAATATATAAACTTTTCTGAAACATTATTTGGGTAAAATTAAAGGATTTAAATTTTATTTACCCTGAATTGAAACATTACTTTTAGTTTATAATATCACAGAAAAGCATTTTTTTTTAATACGGAGGTGTATGTTTTTATGAGGGTTGACAGTTTTATCGACAGCCTGATATTTGGTAAATTTAAATAAAATTATGAAATTAAATGACGAATAAAAGGTAAACTCATTTTTACTATATATTTTAAACTATCGACAGAAAAATGTCATTAGAAACAAAGAAGAGAGTGCTCGATTGCTACGTGATATCTGTTCTTCTGTATGGCTGCGAATGTTAGACGATCTCTTCGAGGATGTATGAGAGGCTCGAGGCAGCAGTAATGTGGTTCTACAGAAGAATTCTGAGGATACCATAGATTGAACACGTGAACAATGATGAGGTGCTGATGGGGATGCAAATGAGAAAGAAACTCATACGCAATATCAGGAAGAGACAGCTGAGATTCCTGGGGCGCCTAATGAAGAAAGTGGGCCTGGAGAATCTAATACTCACAAGACGGATTGAAGTCCATGATCACCTACGTCCTGAAGGGAAACGAGCCGCAAAGAATAGTAATCAAAATTTAATTCTAATATTTTATTGAATTTTATTTACTTTGGTTTTATAGTCTTAATTACATAGTCGCTTGTTGAAGAAATGTTAAAAATTAACAATATGTTTTAGTAGTTACCGCTTCTACATTCTTATAATACCGTATATGAACGTACACATTTACAGAAGTCGACATGTTCATTCACATACACAAAATAAATCAAAATACTAGGATTGTTAAATTGTCTTAAGCTTTTCCATTTATGATTAGTAAATACAATTTCTATTTAATAACAATATCACTTAACGACTACAAATTAATACAAAATTGAAACAAATAATTCTAATTTTAAAAAAACAATTCTTGTTTAAAATTCAACATTCATAAAAAAAATTCTTAAGACAGTATTGTTCATAATATTGAAAAAAAAAAAAAAAAAAAGCAAACTATTTTCTAATTAAATATCTTTGTTTTATTGCACGATTCAGAAGAATTTTTCGGCAACTTTTTCTATTTTAGAGCAAAGAAAATTGAAATATATATATTTCTGATAGGATTTTTAAAAACCGAAACGTTTAGAAAATTATTCCTTTGTGATTAAGACGAGAATGTTTTTTTTTTTACAATCTCACTATTTTTTTTTTTTCAAGAATTTCCAGTTCAGTGTGTTTTATAGAGACGCTAAAATTCCCCATAATAATTTATGGACCTTCGCAGACACCGGAGAAACAAACAAAAGAAAATATTTACAATTTTCGAATTTAACATAAATTTTATTTTTCCTCTTAAAAGATTTTGACAATAAAAGAACTTTTTATGCTCATTTTTTAGCGAATATGGAGTTACTTACGATATCATTATATCGTGTCCATTGGAATATCTAATACAATAGCTACATAAACATTAAAACACGCTTACAAAATATTTAAAACCAACAGCACGCCACGGACTGCCTACCTTTTAAAATACCCAATTAATTTGTACAATCAGTCAAGTGCCATAGGTGATACACGCTTTGGGCGATCATGTCTCGAAAGAGACATGACTGACTGGGCAGAATATTATCCCGCAGTAGGTTGTCATTGCTTTCTGCGGTAGACTGGCTACCAGCCAAGGCTATAGAATCCAATCCGTCCTATTATTTAAACCGTAACTGGAGGTAAGAGACGGATTAATACCTTTCCCAAAGGAATTTGTGCGTAACTGAATGCAACAAATTCAACTGGAATTTGAACTCGGCTCCCCGATTTTTCATTCCGAGTCTATACCCACCTCATAATCTGTACAATACAAAACCATAAAATCCAAATCAGAAAGGTTGTTTTATTCGTCATCATAATATAGACAATGCGAAAATATTGCGTGGACGTATTAGTAGACATACCACGCGATATTTTAAAACCGATTAGGAATAAATAAAATAATTCCTGAGCCGATTTCTTAGAAAAAGAAATATAATGTTTGGATCCTAGAAAGATACTCAAATACCACTAAAATCCATGTCAATCTAGCTATTAGTATTCAAGACCCCATTCACGTTCACACGCAACTCAGCACTGACCAAACTATAAAGAGACTGCGTCAGACTACGGCGCCACCGTAAGAACCAAATTCTAGCTATCTTCTTTATCCACATTACTGTTATGCATGGATATACATACTCTTTCACAAACTCACATTTCTGTTCTTACATACGTACAAAATATAGTTTATATTCTATCCAAGGACACTTAACAATAAAAAATAATGACATTTCAATGCATTTAACCAAGTTGTATTATTGCTGTGCATAAAATTCATGTTATTTGTTTAATACTACGCTGTCTTTTCCTACTGAATTTTATTCTTTCAATGAAAGTCGTGGGATTATTCTCAACGGCCGAACTACGAGCAGACGCGCAACAATATATTAATTTATTGTATCGAATCCCGACAGCCCGAATTTTGAAGTATAACAAAAACCCAAATAGGATTCCTTCACTTATTTTTAGTTGGTACACGATTATACTTTACAGTAATAAAATGTCGTATTAAATCCATTTTAAAATTAGGAAATGTACGTGTGTGTATTATTCTCTAATTAAATGCAATATAGAATAGAGAGGCAGAAAGAAAGACAAGGGAAAAAAAATGAATGTAGGCGGAATGACACAGTAAGCGATGAAGGACAAAAGCGATTAGCGAACGTCATTGAAATTTCTTGTCGGAACGACGAATAGGTTTATATCAATGGCGAAGAAAGGGAGAAAAAGTGTAAAATAACAAAAATAAAAACCGAATAAAATAAATCAGGTCAAACGGGAGTAAAAGAAAAGCTAGAGAACATATGATACGTGTGTGTGTGTGTGACGGCCCAAGACATTGGGAGGATAGTTTTAAACAAGTACGTTTTATACACCCAAACCTCTTTAAACAAAAGTTAGTGACTGCGTACATAAAACACTAATATATCTCGTTCATACTCACCACTTTTTTGAAAGAAGCCACCTATCTTCAGTAATTGTACAGAAAATATCTTTTTATCGGCATAATTTTTTTACTTTGACCATATAAAAAGGAACATAAACAATAGATGAAGGAAAAAATGTAAAAGTCAAGTCAGTAGCTATGTTTTCTCTACGAGAGATTTTCATATTTCCTTCTGGAGCTATCAAAAATAAAACAATGTAAAATAAAATGAAAGACGGTTGCTGCCAGTGATATATATTATGGTGCGATGGATAAATTGTCTAAATAACACCGACCTCTCATTTTAATAGATGTATTTACCAAAATTACCCAAAAATAATGTTGAAATACTAAAGAGTACATTTATTCAATATAATCTCCATTGGTTTCAATCACGGCCTCAAGACGAATTTGAAATCTCTTACAACACTTTCTGGAGGGTCTCTTTGTTTAAGTTAGTGAATGCTATCCTTATCATTGCCTTGATGTTAGGATATTTTTTGGTATCTCGCTCAACTCCGCCCCACACACAATAATGAAGTGGGGGTTGCAATCTGAAGAGTTAAGTGGGAAGATGTAATGGGTGTCGTGGTCGCAGAAATTGTTTGACAGTTATGACTGCGTTCTTCTGGTTGTGTGGCAAAGTGCAAAACTTCCAGGAGCCACCCACTTCACCCAGGACAGCATTACCTCATCATGGCACTTGATATATGTCTCCGTGTTTTCGGAGGCTCTGAAGAAAGATGAATGGAAGCATAACGTCAACATTACTAGTGATCATCTAAACTTATTTATAAATGGAACTTTATCACTGTGTGTGTATGTGTGTCCATTACCTATAGACTCCGAAACGGCTGAACCGATTTTCTTGAATATTTACACAGTTGTACTATAAGCGTCTGCGAGTGTTCTTAGCTGGGTTTTGTGTCGAGGTACCACCGGATAAATATCGAAAAAAATCAGGTTATAGAAGGAGTGGTCCGATTTTAATCAAATTTAATACTCTCATAGACAAAGAAACGATATTCAGAAGTTTCAAGGTTGCAGTTCATACAATAGTGTAGAAAATTGATTATATATATATATATATATAAAGGTAAGATGTTTGTTAGTGTGAGTGTGTTTATCTGCCTGTATGTATTTTTTCAGCCCTTTTATTTTAGTTTTTGCTTCAGGTTTGGCTCTAAGTAGATATAATTGTAGTTCTTAGTCTCAGCCATGATATCATTTATTCAGAAAACTTATTTAGCCTTCAAAATTCAGTTTACGACGAAAAACACTTATTTGATATCCATAGCAGGAAATCAAGATTTGACTTACATCCATTGATTTTTCTTTCAGTCTGTGGTTTCGCTTTAACTGGAAACAACTATTGCTTTTTACTCTTTCGTACCAACGTCCAAAGAGTCTGAGCTCCAGGACCATGGATTAGTTTTAAAGCTTTCATTACACCCGAGCAACGCCGGGCTATACTGCTAGTAAAGCTATAAGGAGATGATTAATGTTTATTAATTCGGTCTTGTAGGAAGCATAACCGAACTCCCTACAGCTTACAAGTTTTATCCAGAATTATCAGAAGGTTGATTGCAGGTTGGAGTCTTGGATGTGTGGAATAGTGGAAGAATAAAAATATACATTTATCATGTTAAAATAGAAATTTATTAAAATAAAAAATGTCATATGAATTGTGGTAAAAAATTAATATTCAAGGAGAAAGTTAAGGGTATCAAGAAATGTTCGTAGCAGTAATTTGTTGGAAAGAGTTTATGCTTACGTATATATGTATGAGCGTTTGTTTGATAGGAATGTCTTTGGAGAAGAAGTAGTAAATGGAATCAGCACACGAGAAAGACGGAGAAAGAGGACGAATGCCCGTGTCGGACTTGAAGCGTCTCCCGCTACATTTTAGCTTGTCGTCTCTGCTGCTTTCATGACTGTGTCTGATCTGATCAAAGCCTTTATAGTCATTCATATTTTTTTTTGCACAGGATCGTTAAGTCTTTATGGTCTGGCAAATCGCTTCTATTGGTCAGAAAATCAATTTAACATCTTCTCCCGAAATCCGGTTTTGACTTTTTCTGTGCGGCAAAACCAGGATTTCACACGTCATTGTGAATTTTTGTAAAATTGAAGGAGAAAGTTGATTTTACTAATTAATTTTCTGTCTGCCACAATCACTCCAAACACTTCTCAGATTAGCACCCAAACATTTTGAAATGTTCGTATTAGAGATTCCAGCGCGAATGCCAGACAGTACACCATGCTGTTTTCAAATTTCTGGTAGAGTAAATTGCGTCATGGTGCTTTCTTTCTCAGAGACAAAATAAGAAACGAAAATAAGAAACGCGCATGCGCGAAATTCAAGATATAAAATGGCAGCAATTTACCGATCACTATATATATATATATATATATATATATAGCTGGTCCAAAGGTCCCTCTTTCCCCTAAATTTTCATCTCCATTTTTATCGGATAGTATTAATTTTTATTTTTAATCGTATCACTCCGCGCAAGGGGGTAACGCCATTAATGTGCAGGTGGCTACGTAATAGTGAACAGATTGGAAAGGATAAAGCCGGAAACCGCATGCTAAACAGGGAACAAGGGATGAGCCTCTTAACCTGTTCAATAAACGTGGGTGGAGTGTGAACCGGGCGATAGATCTATCTACTCCAAATACAAATTTTATTATAAGTTTGAATTTGTCATACTAGATCACCTCTTAAATTAACAATGTTATGTGGCAATTTTTAACATCAATTTGAGATATTTTTTTTCTTGCTAAAAAGTTGAATAATTTGAACATGGTCAACATTAAGATTAAAAAAATAAGGAATTTGATAGCATTTTTTGTTACTGAGCAAATTCACAAGATTTGGACGAGAAAAACAAAGAAAGACTCCTGAACAACATCAAAATCCGAAAATTTTTCAACCTTTAATAGTTGTGTTTTGATTAATTTATAAAATGCATCAATGTATGTTGGAATAATAATAATAATGAAAACAAATATTGATAAGATAGCGATAGCCATGAAGAAACTGGCGTGGTTCCCTCATGTTCTGATGTAGTATTCGCCTACTATATCTAAGAGAGAAAGAACAAACAATAACAAAGTTGAGAAAAGACTTAATTGATACAATATCAACTAAAACTTGTAAAAAAACAAAAAAACAATTGTGTAACAATCAGTTGTAAGAATCGTCTCAAAAAATAGGAGACACCTCAAGATGTTATAAATATAATTTTATTTAAATATCTATAAAAAAAAGAACAAAAGAGAAAACAATTGACTCAAACTAAAATGTTAATATAGCTCTATTTACAAAATCATTTATAGTAAATTTACACCCAGCTTCTTAAAATTCTTTATCACGATGTGAATCATTTAATAACAGAAGTGATTGAAAAATGGACAAAAAGAAGAAAAAAAAGGAAATTAAGATGGTTCTACATATGTAATAATATTAAAAATGGTTAAAATTTTCAGCATTTCCTTTCCTTTGTGCGCATGTGCAAGACCACTTTAATCCTAAGAAACGCGTTTCACAAAAACTTTTTTAACTTTGTCTTATTTTCCTTCCCTATTGTTTCTTTATAGGATAAAAATTATTTGGGGAGGGATGTTTGCCAATATTTTTCAGTTATGTAAAGAAACATTCCTGATGTAAAAGATTTAATGTCACTGATAGTGTACAGTATTTTATTATTTTATCGCGTTTTTAAGTGTGATTACAGTTGAAAATTAGACTTACGACACAGCAGTAAGCATTAAGTTTATAAGATCAAATTCATGCAACCTTAAAATTATTAATTGACTTAAATATCCAGTATTTTTCAAGATGTTTCTCAAACTTTAAATGTATTGCTTACATTTTTCGTCGATATTGATTAGTGACGATGGAAAATGCCGATACTTTTAAAATGGTTTAAAACTATTTTACATATAAACATTTATAATGCTTTGGTTTAGGCTATTATCTTTCACATAAAGCCAAAATTTAACGTCAAAGAAGATTTATGAAAATCCATCGCAACACCATATATATATATATATATATAATTAGTTTTTGGTCATAATTTAATTAAACCAGTACAGAGTTCTATTAAAGTGTTCAATACAGTTATATTGTAGAACTTAAATATTTCTCATTTAAAAACGAGATATTCCGCCACCTAGGTTTCTACCTTTCGGTGTCTTCATGCGATTTACAATAACTGATTTTAGCGTTTTTCAAACTCTCACGTAACAGATCTTTTATAAACGCGCAATTTTCAAAATTAGAAGTTACTTAAAGGCCTTGGAATACTTTCATCCATGATTGTATGATCCTAGTAGGTATTCATTGGTATGGTAGTTACACTTGGGCATCATAATATATAATGCGATGAGTAAATTGTCATTTTATAATTTCAATTTCGCACATGTGTGTTGCTTGCTTTTGATTTTACCAACTGCACACTATCGTAGGGTGAGTTGGACACGGAGGAAAAGAGCCTTATGACGCAATTCACTGTCAGAAATTTGGAAAGGGCATGCTGTACTGTTTGGCATTCATACTAGAAGCTCCAATACAAATATTTTAGAGTGTTTGTGTGTCAATCTGAGAAGAGTGCAGAGGATTCGGAAAGAGTTAGATGAGTGTAATGGTGATTGCGAAGGTATAGCAGCTAGGAAAAACCTCACTCTTTAATTTGATGGTGACATCCAAGCCATGATTGACAACGAATCCTCCAAGTCAAATAGGTACACAGCCAGAGACATAGGAGGGTCTGAGTTTCTTATCAGACGGACAGTGCATGAAGATATTCGTTATTTCTAATAAAAGATGAGAAAAACTAAATTTTATCCCAAGCCATAAAGGACAAAAGAAAAGACCGCGCTTCGAAGTTTTTGAACAAACTCAAGCATCCTTCTAATCGATCAGGATTTGGTTTTTCTCAGACGAGAAAAACTTCTGATAGGATAAAATGGTAAACACACAGAAAAACAGTTGTCTTGCTGCGTCACTAATAGATGTAATGAGAAGGATTAAAACCAAATATCCAGTCAAAATCATGATGCTTGGTGTGATCACTAGTCATGCCTCTGTTCATCTTCTCACAGGGCTTCAGACTCAACACAGGTAATGATGTCTTGAGTCAAGGGTGGCTGTTGTAGAGCCCTGTGTATGGTAAAAAAGGGACTCTACCCCATTATCTAGCCACCTATCTTCTCAGATTGCAACCTCCTTCATTATGTGTGGTCGCAGTTGAGCGAGCGACCAACAAAACTTATGGCATTTACCAACTTAAACAAGAAAACCTTGAGTTGCAGGAGATTTCGAAGTCTTTTGGAGATCGTGGTTGAAGCCAATGGTGATTTTTTTTTATAAATTTATTTCTTTAGCATTTCAAGATATTTTTGTGTAATTTTGATAAATATATCTTAAAACGAATTGGCAGTATTATTTTTTTTTGGCATAATTTAGACGACAATTTATCCTTCGCACCCTGTATAATACTGACAATTACGTTAAAGCATGAAAGACTATTGCCGCTGGGTGTTGACCTTATTTCCTACTATTGTTAGTTGATTTTAAGAGTATTTACCAGCTACTCTTACTGTAGCGTCTTCGATCAGCCAAGTGCTTATATCACCAAAAAACCAATACTAGCTGCCTGGTAACTATTCGCACAAAACGAAAGTAGCAGTCGCGGCCGGTCATAGATACGCCGGACTTTAATCCTGTCATTTTGATATCGAGAACTGTCTCTGTGCTATTTTGGTATACTGCTGCGGGTGTTTCTTTGTCTTTCTATATATTAGTGTGTGTCGAAAAGTCGGTATCTCATCGCTTTCTCATTTATAAAAGTTTTTTTTCCCTGTTTAATAGATTGAAACATGAAGCGGTCTTATCTAGCTAACAGCAAGAACCACACCCACCCAGACGCTTGCAGTAGCTGATAGTACTCGTCGTGTAATTTCAGTCAGTTGGCCTCCAGTCTCCCCTCAGTCAACGCATAGACGACTTTTTACCACTTGCTTTCTTTCGTTGAATCTTATTCTTGGTTTTATTTGCACTTTAACTACTACAGAATGTATTTGGGCTTACGGCCTATCACGTTAAACATACCGGTTCTCGCTCGATCACCGAAGTTAAGCAACGTTGAGCCTGGTCAGTACTTAGATGGGTGACCGCTTGGGAATACCAGGTGCTGTAAGCATATAGTGGCGGATGTGCGTTGCGGTGCAGTAGATATCGGCTCGGAAAGAGAAATTGGTGAGCCGAGTTTGAATTCTAGTTGAAAGCACTGGTACCCTTGGGAAAGGTATTAATCCGTCCCTTCCCTGCAGTTCTTCTTCTTCTATGTGCCCTGTCCCTTCAGGACGTAGGCGATCATGGATCTCCACGTCTCCCTATCCCTTGTGGCTCTTAGTATGTTTGCTCCTGTTGCTCCTGGCAACCCCCGTTCCGTCATCCACCTGATCAGGCCCTGCAAATATGTTATCCGCTGCCTTCCTCTGTCTCTCCTTCCTTCTATCTGACCAGTCAGTATCAGGTTCTCCAGGCTTTCCTTCCTCATTGCATGTCCCAGGAACTTCAGTTGTCTCTTCCTGATGCTCAGCATCAATTTCCTTTTGTTGCCATTCTTTCTAACACTTCGTCGTTGCTTGTATGCTCAGTCCACGATATCCGTAGCATCCTTCTGTAGAACCACATTTCGGCCGCTTCCAGTTTTGTCCTCATTTTCGATGATATTGTCCAGCATTCACAGCCGTACTGAAGAACTGACATCACGTAGCAGTCTAGCACTCTTTTCTTCGTTTCTATTGAGATCTTCCTGTGTGTTAGTATTTTGCTCATCTTCTGGAACGCGTCCTTTGCCATGCCAATTCGCCTTCGGATCTCCGTGTCGCACTTTCCATCTCCTGTTAGAACACTTCCTAGGTACTTAAATTCTTGGACTTGTTTGATTCTGTTATCCCCCACCTGTATTTGGCATTTTGGGTTGTATCTTTTGCTGATGACCATGCACTCAGTTTTCTTAACGTTTATTTGTAGTCCCTTCTTGTCACTCTCCACTGCTACTTTCTGTATGAGATCTTGCAGTTTCCTTTCCGTGTCCGCAATCAGTACTGTATCGTCCGCGTATCTTATGTTGTTCAGGTTGTGGCCTCCAATAATAAATCCTGGTGTGTCATCTAGGGTCCTCAAAATATTCTCGCTGTATAGGTTGAACAAATCCGGTGAAAAGACACAGCCTTGTCTTACGCCTTTTTCTATCTTTGTGTATCTACTGAGGTCGTTACCTGTCCGTATGCAGGCCGTTTGCTGCCAGTAGAGATTCTTGATTATTCTTATATCTTTGCCGAAAATGTCGAGGTTTCCTATCATTTCCATCAATTCTTTGTGTCGTATTTTGTCGAATGCTTTCGCGTAATCAATGAAGCATAGGTACAAGTCTTTCTTCATTTGTAATGCCCTTTCAGAGAGCATCCTAATCATGAATATGGCGTTCCTTGTTCCAGTGTCTTTGACGAACCCGCACTGTTCCTGTCCTATCTCTGGCCTGATTCTGCTTCTCGCTCTATTCATCAGGATTCTGACAATCAGTTTTGTAATGTGACTCATTAAGCTGATAGTTCTGTGTAGTTCACACTCGTTTGCACCTGGTTTCTTCGGCAGTGCTATAAATATCGACTTGCATAGGTCGTCTGGTATTATTCCGCTGCTATAAATTTCGTTTATTATGTCGGTAATCTTTTCTATGCCATACTCTTCTAAGGCTGTCAGCAGCTCTATCACTATGCCATCTGGGCCAGGTGCTTTATTTCTGTTCATTTTGGCCATTGCCGCTTCCACTTCGGATTTTAGTATTTCCGGTCCATCCATCTCCTTGTGTATTCTCGGTTGTTCTCTCTTGTCGCCAAAGAGATCCTTTATGTATTCTTCCCATCGCTGGAGTATTTCCTCTTTCTCTACTATGATTGTCCCTTCCTTGGATTTTATGCATCCTGTTGAGGAACAGGTTTTTTGTCCTGTCAGTTCTCTTATCTCTTTATGCATTTCTGCTTTGTTGTTCCTGCTCAGTCTCTCTACTTCTGCACATTTGTTGTTGAGCCATTCCTCTTTGGCTTGTCTGCATTTGTTCCTTATCTCCCTGTGAAGTTTTTTGTACTCTGTTCCGTGTCTTGGCGTTATTTTTTGTCTCCTTTGCATCATGTGGAGGATCTCTTCGGTCATCCACTCATTTTTTCTTCTTCGTCTGATTTCCTTTGGGGCTATGTTGTTCGCTGAGGTCACCATTGCTTCTTTTAGTGACTCCCATTTTGAGTATCCTTTTCCAATTTGTTCTTCATATTTCTTTTTTACGCTGTTATTATATTCTTTCTGCAGGGTGAGATCATCCTCTAGTGTGTCGTATTGCAGTCTTGGTGTTATGCTGGGTTTCTTCAGTCTTCGGAGTTTCACTTTTAGTTTGCAGATGACTGGGACGTGGTCACTTCCGCAGTCAGCACCTGGGTACGTTTTGCATTGGACTACTGCGTTCCTGAATCTCTTGTTTATAGTTATGTAATCTATTTGGTTCTTCGTGTCCCCTCCTGGGCTTCTCCATGTCCATAAACGTCGTGGGTGTTCTTGGAACCAGGTGTTAGTAATGACCTGGTCATTGGCTGAGCACCATTGGATCCATTTTTCTCCTCTTTCGTTGCGCTCTCCTAGTCCGAAGTTGCCGTTCGTGTCTCCTTCTCTATCTTTACCTACCTTTGCATTTAAGTCCCCCATTACTATCCTGACTTCTTGGCTTTTGCACTGAGCCTTAGCACTGTCCAGTATTGAATAGAATGATTCTATTTCGTCCTCTGAGCTTTGAGTTGTCGGTGCATAAACTACTATAATAGCTATATTGAGGGGCCTTCCCCGCAGTTTAACCAAGAGGACTCTCTCTGACAGTTGCCAGTATCCAAGTACACATCTCTTCACTTGTTTGTTTAGTATTAAAGCGACCCCTTTTTCGTGTTTTTTTCCACCTGCATATATTATCCTGTGGGTGTCGCTCCGTTATTAGGCCATCTTGTTTCACATATTCCTAGGATGCTGATATTCAGTCTGTTCATCTCCTGTTTGACATTCTCTAGTTGTCCACAGTTCAGTGTCCTGACGTTCCATGTTCCTATAGTGAGTTTGTCTTTGATGCGCACAGTTGCAGGGTAACGGTCCAGCGACACCTGTTGCTCATGTCGATCTTTCCCGGGCGAGGGACAAATTTTGGAGTAAAATGTCCCCTTTACGCCGTACGGGGTAAATAACAAGGGTAGGCCATGGGGACCCTGCTCTTAAAAAAAAAATCCAAATGAATCTTGATACTCGAAAAGAAAAATGTTGTAAAAAAGAAAATTGTTGTAAAAAAAAATAACCTTACCCCAAAATCATTGGTTATGACCTTAAATGATCCCATAAAGGTTGATTGGTCGTTAAACCTCGAAACAAACAGAATGTAGTTAAAGAAAGTGAAAAAGATTGGATTAAAACTACAAAGAAAACTGAATGCATGGTCATCAGTAAAAAGAGGAGCCCAAAATGCCAACGGCAAGTCGGGGGTATTAAAGTCAAGCAGGTACAGAAATTAAAATAACTAGGAAATGTAACAGAGAACAGAAAATGCGATAAAAATCCGAAGGGATATTAGCATAGCCAAAGATGCAGCCTAAAAGCTAAGCAGAGTATTAATTGAGAGACTGGAAAATATCGTTGGAAACAAAAGAGTACTGGATTATGTGATGTATGTAGGTTCCTTCAATATGGCAGCGAATGACGGGTAATTTTATCAAAGATGAAGAAAAGACTTGAAGCAACCGAAATGTGGCTCTACAGAAGGATGCTGAGGATACCATAAACCGAAAACGTGAGCAACGACGAGGTTTTGGACAGGAGAGAAACGAAAAGAAAACATACTTAACACCAGGAAAAGACAGCTGAAGTTTCTGGAACATGTAATAAGGAAGGATGCCTTGGAGAATCTGATACTCTCAGGACAACAAAAGAGAGACGGGAAAACAATGCATTACGTACTTGATTGGATTGAGCAAATGGATAGCAGAGCATGGTTTAGCAGGAGTAATAAGTGAAAGGGTTATGAGCTACAAGAATTAGGGAGATGTGAAAGGCCAAAATCGCGTACACCCTTAAGGGACACGGCACATAGAAGAAAGTACATTGTATTGAAATGGTTTCCATCTTTCGGTGTAACTTCATAAATTGCGCAGAGAAGTGTTTTTTATCTATAAGTTGGGACTCGTTGGAAAGCTCAATGAACAGCCAGTGTAATTTATTTAAACTATAAAGATCACTGAAAATTTCAGTTTTCCTATCTTAATTTTTTGATGAATCTTAATTCATATGTTAATGACTAAATAAGCTCATTGTGGGTTCTATAACAATATTCATAAAAGTTCCCAAGTCACATCTTTAAATATTTGAACATAACTTTAAAAAAATATTGCAATAACAATCATAAATATGAATGCTTGTCGTTATTTTGAGAAGTAGATACAAATAAAAAGATTTTAAATTGACAACTTTTTTTTTATTTCAAATTTCAATGAAATTAACCGTTAAACTTTAGTTTCTTTACCTTACTGGTTTCTTTTTCTCACTGAAACCAAGTAGCATATGCATTGTTTTTCTACGCAATCGAAACTGAATAGTCCATTATTTGTGAAGTATTGGCAGAGTATTTGTGCGTACCTTCGAATTCCAATTGAATTTCTTGCATTCACTTACGCACAAATACCCTTGGGAAAGGTATTAATCTGTCTCTTCCCTCCAAATATGGTCTAAATAACAGGACAAATTGGGTTTTATATCTTGGCTGGCAACCAGTTTATCACAGAAAGCAATGGCAACCTACTGCTGGATAATCTTCTGCCCAGTCAGTCATGTCTCTTTCGAGACATAATCGTCCAAGTGTGTATCACGTATGACACTTAACTGACTGATTGGCAAGAGAAATTAAAATCAATCAATCAAGCTTGCTTGTTTGCTTGCTTGCTTTCTTTCCAAAATCCTGTGTTCCGAACATTTCTTTTAATAATTTTGAAATAATTCAACAAACGATGTATCATTTATGGTAACTGGATTTTGGACAATTGCCTTAGTTTTCATCGTTCAAAACTTTTTTATAATCATATCGCCCCAAGCAATGCAGTCTATTGCTATTGATGAGCAGGGGAAGGTTGTGAGAAAGAGGGTGTGTCAGGAAATGGGTAATAAATGGCTACGATACTGAGAGTGGAGTGGTCAGAATACCCCTTTCTTTTGGACAGGCGTAGAGGCACATGCCTTGTTTCCTGTTTAGGAAGAG
Organism: Ascarosepion bandense; assembly: GCA_037127315.1. Classification (NCBI taxonomy): domain Eukaryota; kingdom Metazoa; phylum Mollusca; class Cephalopoda; order Sepiida; family Sepiidae; genus Ascarosepion; species Ascarosepion bandense. The sequence goes on from JBBBDQ010001226.1 coordinate 359,588, forward strand.
ATTTCCCGGTTCTCTCCTCTCATCAGGTCCCAGTGCTAGAGCAGTCGCAAATGTTTTGCAGTAATTCTGAGGGTACCGGGTTGGAAGTTTCCTGGTTGCTGCTTCCGACTGGTAATTAGGAGCCCGAAATCTTGTGTAGCGTCAAGAGAGGCTGCTCTGATCAACAGTTGAATAATATCAGGGTCTTGTGTAGTGCCATGTCGCGCATGGATGGGTGTATCTGCATGAACCTCCGGTGGGCAACCCTGAGGCCACATTATGCTCCAGTCTGCGCCAGCTTCCCTCCCACACATGCTGCATACAGCGACCGACTGATTCTACTCTGATCCTCTCTTCTAATACAACTCATTTAGCATAAACTCACACCATCATAATAGCAAAACTAAATAAAAAACACCCAAACCCATCAACATCTCCTTCACTAACATACGTGGTATACGTAAACTGCGCCTGAAAAATGGAAATTTTTCAGAGGTTGCCATCGTTTTCAACCTTTTGGCTGGGATCAAAGTGTAATATCTGCCCTCGGGCGAATAATTCTTCAGTTGTGTCTACGGACAGAGTACAATTGAAAATATTATTGAGAGGTACCCAGTCTCGGGAAACAGCTGTTTGCAGCAGTACCTCACGTCTTTAGTGCAATGGGTAATACCGTTGTCAGCGCAACCGAAGCTTTGGGTTCCCCACATTAAACTGACCTGATGTCATTCTGTCAGCGTGTGGCGGGAAAGAAAAAAATAGCGTACCGGTCTTTTGACAGGGAAAGCAAAATAAAATCAGCTAATACAAGCTTAGTACTCAGTCACCGCGTATGCCGGCGCTGGGTAAATTTTGACTGGCAGCCTGAGAATATGTGCTCAGGTCCCCACGGCTTAGGCCCTCAGGTTAAAAAAAATCGACCTTATCATAAGTCGTCTCAGTAGGGAGAGGATGGGCTGGATAAGATCAAAGCGTAGTATCTGTTATCAGCTTAATCCGATTCTGCCTCTACTTCTATCTTTCCATTTTTATTCATTTTCTCATTGAAGACTAGTGTCTTTCTATTTTCACATAATCAAAACGGAATAGTCCATTATTTATAAGGTGTTGGCATAGCGTAACGGCCGTGCGAACTAAAGGAGAGAGACAAGGACAATTATAATAGGGATATTTTCACTGGATTTGTTTGGCAACTGTTAGAAAATATTTTGCATTACACACTCAGACTATTAAGACCAGAAAAAAGTGTCACAAATTTTTATCGGGTTTTCATAACATTACTATTGCGTTTTTATCACATCCTAAGTCGAATATACACAATCTTTTATGCTGTATATTAAACATGTAATACATTTTTATTTGATGTACAAGGCCCAAGAGTCACTCAAAGTAGGCTGTTGCAGAGTAAGAGGCATAGTTTATGAGAATATTTGAGTATGTGGGGGAAGATAATGGTTGACACTAGACTTAAACAGGCCCAAATTACCGTAATCGGGTAAATGTCTGCCTTAGAGTCAGTTCTGTCAAGTAGCGGTTCGTGGGAAGAATTTGCACGAGTGGAACTTACATCCCATCTACGGTGGAATTAAGAAATGTTGACATCATCATGGAAGATAACAACCACACCTGTAATGGTCATGCCGAACGCTTCCAAAACAGACTTCACCTGCACCACATAAGGAAGGTGTGAATGTTGAGCAAGTGGAAAACACACTGTCGGAAGAAACAACGAGGGACAGCTTGTTTCTTGTTATCTCGGCAACGCAACGTATCAATATTTGATTGAGTGCTCACCAATGACGAAAGGTGGGTCCTACATGACACTGCCAAGCGTGCCAGTCTTTGTCACCACGGGATACTATGCCTCACACTAAAAACCACCTCACCACCCACGCAGGATCATGCTCTGTATCTGGAGGACGAGTTGACAAGTGGTGCACTATCAGCTGCTAATAAATGATTGAATTATCACCGCAGACTTGTATTCGCATCAATTGGAATGTGTGCAACAGGCACCAGCATTGGTTAATAGCAACGGTGTATTGTTCTATGACAATGCCAGGACTCGGGTTGCGTGGGTGGCCACTGATGTCAAAGAGTAACTTAGCTGGGAAACATTGTGTCATCCACCTTACTCCTAAGATATTTCGCCTACAGATCGCAACCTCTTCCATTTTCTGGGCAATCAAATACGTGGAAGATCTATCGTAAATGAGACAGTCTTGCATCATAGACTTCTTGGCGCTCAATATACATTGAAAATATGGTAATTCGTAGCTGGAAGCGCGTTGGTGAAAGGGTTCTGAATGTCGATGGAGATTAACGGTATGTCAAATTTATTGTATACTCCTTTTTTTTTGTTTTAATTAATCATAAACGGTTAGGACTTTCTGGTTATCTTGTAGAATTATATTTTTAATAGCAAGTGACGCTTCTAGCAATAGTAAAGCGAGGATGGGGCTTAAGGACCAAAAATAATACCCGTGTAAAAAAGGAAGTAAAAGCAAGTAGATATGAGGAAGAAGTTCTGCCTTGAGTTGTACAATGATTATTTTAAAGAAATAATTTACTAGTTCTTCTAAATAAATAAACGGCAAATTCTGTGTGTCTGTCCGTGTGTCTGAAACCCGTTTAACGCGTGTCACATTTGCTCTACATACACTTTTTTGGGATCAAGACGATCCCCGAAATGAAAAATCTACCCTTCATCTTGTGCTAGAACATCCAGCATTTGGATTTGTGTTTAGATAAGGAGAGAACAGTTAAAATTTTAAATATACTAAAAGAAAAAAAAAACTTAATTTAAGTTCTGTTTAAAGTAATTAAAAATTTGCGATTGAAAAAAAAAATGTTTTAAATATTTGGATCGTTGCGGGAAGAAGCGAGTCCCGTTTTACGTCAGTTGTGGCCGTTCCTGGTGGAATTCTTCGCGCCTAGTCTTCGTGGGAGACTGGAATGCCATCCTTGACCCCAATCTAGGGGTCGGGGAGCTAGCGGGATATCGTGTGATCGTAGTTGGTTGATCTGAGAGTTCGGTTTCGCTGATAGATACCGGGTCAATCACCCTGGGGAAGATGTAGCCGTGGGCACTTAATTGGCCATCTACCCATATGGCTAAGCTACCTGGATAGAATTTTAATTAAAAAAGTCGATCTAGATTTGCTGCATTGTCCCACTGGTTAGGCTATTCAAACCACAAACTCCTTTGTGTCCGGATGGCATCAGATTGTAGGCCTAGAATAGCTGGAAATTGAAATTCAACGTGTCTTTACTGGACAAGCTGGACTTCAGGCAACAGCAAACTAAACTAGTGTAGCAGGAATTAGTGGGGACGGGTATTAGGAATAGGTGGTGGAGGAAACTTAAGGATAGCATTAGGTCTTTCACCGCTGTTTATTGCCGTCGACTCACTCTAGCTAAGGCTAACAAGGTGAAAACGCTTAAAGGTAGTCTATCCCGAGTGGAGACAGATTCGGGGTTCCCCTCGAGATAGCATTAGATATGCAGGCTCTGCAGCAGTTGGCTAGCAAGCGTTACCAGGGTCAGGAAGTTAAGCATAGGTTAAGAAGTTGTATAACGGAGCCGTGATCATGGGCGTACAGTTGAGCAAAGAAGAGATCCGTCGAGGTAGCGATCAATATATTCGAGAGGCCAAAACCCCGGAAGTGCACACAGTTTCACTTCATTAAATTTTTAAATATATTTTTGTACTATTATATATAGAATCAAATTTTTATGTCATGAGCTTTGGTCCCCTTCTTTAGGTTTCCCAGTAAATATGTGGTATTATGGTATGCGTACGATTGTAAGATAATGGACGAGTTTTTGTCGTAAATGAAGAAATTGTTTTGAGTGAGTGGGTCGGGAATGTGGTTAGCTAGGTATAGGATAGACAATGTCAACCAACCTTTAATCATGTACCACATCTATTGTGTTATATACGATAATAAATAAACTTTCTAAGTTATTTCTTCACCATGCTGTAGACAGGTAATGAACACACAACTCTTTGGGTAAGGTCGTTAGATCTAACCAACGCCTTTATCTACGACATCATGTACCCTAAAGGAGATATGCCCCAGTGGATAGAACTGTACATACCCAGTGATCAAAAACGGTTCAGTTCGATATTTCAACCACATGAAGAAAACTCGGGCGTACAACGGCCGAAACGTAGTGAATATAACAAAAAATGAGGGCAATAATCAGAACAATAATGTAAATAATACCTCATCACTGAGGTATAGACAAATATTAAGAAAAACAGTATTTACATTATTCGGACTTTTGTCATCATCTTTGTTGCCATTTGTACGACGTTTCGGCCGTTGTACGCTCAGGCCTTCTTCAGGAGCTAAGAATTTCGAACCGAACCCTTTATTACAACCACTGGGGTATATCACCCTCATTCATTGTGTAAAGCCTCGATTGGAAGTCATGAGTTATCTCCCTCTAACCCTGCAAGTTACTTGTTCACCACTGCTGTAGCTTGGTATTAAACTTACAATTATTTGGGTCAAATTAAAGGAACTAACCAACGTTTATATCCACTGGGCCATGTGTCCTTAAGGACTGTAATAAAGTGATTGTAATAAAGGGTTCGATTCGAAATTTCTAGCACCTGACAAAGTCCAGAGCGTAAACCGGCCGAAACGTCGTACAAATGGCAGCAAAGATGAGAACAATAGTCCAAGTAATGTAAATACTGTAAATACTACCTCATCTCAAAAATAGAGACAAATATTAAGAAAAGCAGTTGGGAACTGTCTATAAAATTGGTTAACTAAAAAAAAGTCATATCTCTTTCTTTACATTACATTTCAATACAGATGTTATGGTGCAAGAATGAAGTGTAAATAATATTGTTTTTCCCTCTTCATACTCCTGCTCTTTTCAGGCCTACTAACACGTCAGTAAGCAGATGTATTGTCGATTTCTGTTTAATCTCGGTGACCTACGACTTACTGGTCGAAGAATATTGTCACTGGAATATACATTGACATCATCAAGAAAATAAAATAATAGTAGCACCTCGTCTTTATGACGAGCAGTGATATCTTTTCTGCAGGACTGTGTTGTCTTTCAATACAATTGGGAGACGATGAACATTACACCACCAGGAGCAGATCTTATTTTCACGGTTGGTCAAGCAATTATTACCCACTTTACCAAAAGATTTAACAACATGAACGGAAAACTAAAACATTTTGCGAACGATAATCTATTTGAATATCAGCTTTCGAGATATTAAAATTTTAAAACCTTTACCAAATGGGTACTACGCATTTTTACATCAATAATTGAAACCAACAGATCCGAAGTAATGTGCCAATTTTGGCCGGTTTTCTGCACAACTGTAGACAAAATTAATGTTATATTCCATATTGTCCAGCTTATAAGCTTACAGTTTCTTTTAAATAGACATAAAAAGTAACTTTATAAAGTGAAAAGAATAAAAAAAATCCAAATTATTTAACGCAGAGTAGGCGGTTTATTGATGATAAATGCCAAGTATATCTCGGTTAAGCTTGTACGCATTAAGTTAACAAGTTCTCACTGTGTTATTGAGTATAATGAATTAAAAAAAAAGGTACTGGTAGTATATTTTCGCTCATTTAGATTTTCAAGTTGGGCTTACATTTCAAATGAATTTGAAATTCACACTGTCAGTTTTGCATTTTCAAATATTAAAATCCAAAGTTTGACTTGTTGACTAAATCTGAAGTGTAGCTAGTCTGACTGAATAACCCACAAGTGTGGATCATGCCAAGCCCAGCTGAACTTGATAAATAAGAGAAATACTGCTGTTAACGCAAAATTAGCCAATGGCGTAATGAGAAATACGAAGCATCCGGAAACTTGGTCAGCCAGACGAATCTTCCGGAAACTTAATCTACCAGATAACGTTTCAGGAGAAATAATAATAAAAAAAAAACTTTTTCTTTTCTATATATAAATCACTTGAAATTCATAGTTCAACTTATTAAAATTAAAGGTTTCTTTTTGGCTTTATAGACAAAAGTGATTTTGTGAAATACGAATTCTGTAAAATTCACTTGTAGGTATTTTCGTGATGCGTTGGCTTTGTCTGAATGCGTTTTTTTAATAGATATGTATTTTTGGAGGGTTAAAATGGCATCATCAGCCTACATTTGGATTATAAAATTACAAACAAAAATCACATACGAAATACAAAATAAGCATAGGCAACAACGATAAAATGCTTTAGTATGCATTTCAGAGAAATGATTGTATATTTTAGACTATTTGTATAGAGAAATTAAGTTTTGCTTATCTGTTAGTTGCAACATGTTTTATTAAAGAACTGTATCTGCCTCCTTCGATATTAGAAAAACGAAGAGAGAAAGTTTTGATTTTTGTTTCATTTGGCTGTAAAACGCTTGTTTTGATGCATCATGGGACTATAGTATCCTATATTTATTTAACTTTCATTTATAACCTAACGTTTGCTTTCTTTCTTAATTCCCATTATTACATGCATTTTAAAGTATTATTTTTATTATCTTTTAAAATTTCTTTATTATTTGGCTTCTAGACGACAACACTATATAGTCTAGGTGAAAAAAAAGTTAGGGTCATTTAGTAATTTATTTATTATTGTCATCACAATCACGAAAAATGAATGCTCTTACCATAGTAAAATGTTTTGGAAGCTCGCTTTCTGAAGTGCAGCAAGTCTAGTACTTAGCTACTGCCTCTGCCTCTGTCTCTGTCTCTGGTCTTGTGTCATTCAAAACTAAGCTTAGTAAATAACCAAATTTGGTGTGGATATAAAATTCGACCAAACTGGATTTCAATGTATGATTTGCTGGAACAGCGATATTCAGGATCCGGCAAATCTTTGATTTTTCTTTTTGTCAGGTCTGATTATGTTCTTCTCGTCGAGATTAGATTGCATTTTTTAATTCCCAAGTGACTTAGAATTTTATTTCTTTTATTCTCTCCGATAGAGTTGGTGCGTACTATCAACAAACGGGAGGGGGAGGAATCTTGATTGAAGGCCCCTGAAAGTACTTTGTGTAGGTACCTCCATTCATTTTCGATACCTAAAATTTAAATTGAATTTCTTAAATTAATAAAAATTCATGAAGTTTTAAAATTTAGCTTACATTGAAAGCAAAGATTAAATTTACTAATTTCAGTAAGCAAAATACTCCGGTGTGTTTTAAACCGAAATTATACTCATTGGAATCTAAAATTTTCAGATTTAAAAAGAAAAAAATAATTTTTCGGCCATTTTTGGTCGATCGACACATCTTGCGAACAGAAGCCAATTTTAAAAATGCTGGCAAAAATAAAATATACCTCGCTAGCACGTTATTTTATTCAAATTAGCAAATTTAAATTTATTTTAATCTGATTTGAAGCAAGCATTACTTGCTTACTGCCTGAAATGTACTATAAAAGCATTAATTATGGTAGCCTTGTTATCAGGGTTGTCATCGTGTTATCAGAGGTGGTAATTGACATGACAAACGGAACCCGTCAAAAAAAGCTAAATATGATGGCTGAATTTGACATAATGCAGCTTAATCGTACCTTTCTTATTTTTTTTTTAACTATATAGAAAAATTTAAAAATTGACAATATTTTTATCAATATAGAATTTTAGTTAGTTTAGCTTTATAACCTTACGTTTGAAGATGTTTTATGAAAAATAAAAAATAAAATATAAAATTTTCTTTTAAAATAAATTTACAATTTAATAACAGAATGGAATTAACATGACAGAGGTTACTCAGTTTATGAAATGTTATGGTATTTATTAATTTTTAATATCTATTTTTCATTCTTTATTAGATACCTCGACAAATTGTGAATTTCACCATTGCTTTTATTAGCAAACTAGGAATTAAGATATATAACTTGCTTTAAATTTTGAAGGGATGATTTGCAAAGCCCATTGAATATTGAAACATAAGGCACAAGAAACACGGAAGCGAGATAAAAGAATTGTACCCTGGCGAAAATATTTTTATAGTTTGTTTTTTTTTCTTCTTAAAAGGAGTGCAACCTTTGAAACACGTGACCTTTTAATGATATCACTTACGGCCACCTATAAATTGAAACTACGGGTCATCAGCATATCCTTATCCGTCTATCACTCTCCTTCTGACATTTCCTCTATCTAACCACTTTCTCTTCACCTTCCCCTAGTTAAAACCCTGCGCAATAATGGCAGTGGAATGTCTTGCTTGAGGAGAAATGATTAAAAAAATATTTCCACAAAATGTTTTAATTATTTTAAAAATAGAAGGGCTCGGTTATTTGTATTAAGCACTTCAATTTTTATTAGTAATATTCACGTATTAACTTAAAATTTCCTCTTTCATTGTCCACGCTAGGTTTTAAGATTTTTGAAACGTAAATTATAAATAATAAAAATGAAAGCAATTCTTTTCAAAATTCATTATTCATTGAACACGTTTTCTTATCTTCAGACTATGATATCCTTAGTATATATTGTTTATCTAAATAAAAAATGGCATAGTTTTATTGCATTTTTGTTTTCACAATTCGGATTTTCTGAAAAAGGGCAATATTAGAAAAAAATTGTTTAACATTCCTCAATAACTCCTGAATTTAATTAATATTAGGTATATAGGCAAATTTCTAGGCATTTCAGGAAATTAATTGGTGGGATAGCGGTCAGTTAGTTTAGTACCATACATAATACAAGCTTGGGTGATTATGTCTCCTCCGTGATATGACTGACTGGGCAGAAAATTTCCCCGCAGTAGGTTGCCATTACTTTTTGCAGTAGACTGGTTGCCAACCAAAGCTATAGAACCCAATCTGTCCTGCTATTTAAACAATAACTGAAGGGAAGAGACTGATTAATACCTTTTCCAAGAGTTATTTGCGCGTAAGTGAATGCAACGAATTCAACTGGAATTTGAACTCGGCTCTCGAATTTCTCGTCCGAAGCCGTTATCCACTGCACCACAACGCACATCCAGCGGAGGCGGGTAACATATGTATTTAAAAAAAAAAAATTACCAAAATTTTCTAAGAATAATTCTTTAAAAAATGATTTCAGTTATTACTAAGTCCTGAATTTTTCATAAAAATCCGATCATTATTTGATTTTTTGCAAGAATTTCCAAATTAATGTTTTGCAACAGTAAAAAAGTTATTCACGTAATATTACGTATGCCTTAGTAAACCCAAAAAATACTTTGGTCTATCCTTTTAATAATAACGAAGATTTTTCCGATAAAACTTCATTTTTATTTAATTTGGGGCCTTTTTTTCTTCATACTACGCTGTCTTTTCAACGAATTCGTGGCGGTACCTAGCTCTGGGATTTAGCTGTCTTAACAATTTCATTTTTCTTCCTACATTTATATACATTACAAATTCAACTAAGCACGACTATTAAAGTATTAAATTTTTTCGTGTATTTTGACGTCATTCGTGAGACTTGTTCAAATCCGTGAATTTGTTGTGCTCATGTTAAGTCTTGCAAAAGTTTGAGGTTCACTATTTTTATTTATAATGTTGAAGGTTAAATTGACTTTTTAATTGATCTATTTAAGATGAAATGATGTATTATGTCATGCCTCTAATTTGTGTATATATATATATATATATAATGTATTTGGATTTTTCTCGTTGAAATGTTCACCTATATTGCATATGATTCATTATTGTACATGATACGGTTAGAATCAAATTTTAATTTATATAAACAGCACATTGACGATTCAAATGTAATAGAGTAGTGGAGTTCGTATAGATTTTTCAACAACTTCTTGTTTGTGCATATATATTGTATTTGCATTGTCTAATTCTAATCCTTAAACCCGATTTCCAATTGATCAACGTTGCCATACCAATATTTGTATTCCTTTTGAGAGAATTTGATGCATTTGCTTAGGATTTCAGGTGTCTGCGTTTTTTTATATCGATTCCGCCCCAATCAAGGCAGGAACGCCACTGGTGCGCTGGGCATTACAATGAGAAAAAATACTCCAAGAATTTAAATGCAAAGTCAATTCCCATCTCTTATCCACTTAACTGCAGCCCTTTCCACATCTATGTGCCCTGTCCCTTCAGGACTTAGGCGATCATGGCTTTCCACGTCTCCCTATCCCTGGTGGCTCTTAGCACGCCTTCTCCTGTTACACCATGCAACCCTCGTTCCGTCATCCACATGATCAGGTCCTTCAAATATGTTATCCGCTGCTCCCCCCTGTCTTTTTCCTCTCTATCCGGCCTGTTAGTATCAGGTTCTCCAAGCCCTTCCTCATTGCATGTCCTAGTAACTTCAGCTGTCTCTTCTTGATGTTCGGTATTAATTTCATTTTTGTTTCCATCGTTTCTAAGACCTCATCATTGCTCACATGCTCTATCCATAATATTCGCATCATCCTTCTGTAGAACCACAGTTTAATTGCTTCAAGTTTTTCCTTCATTTTTGATAATATTGCCCAACATCCTGTGTATATTGCTCTTTTCCTTTTCTCTTCGCAACTGTCTTCATTCCTGTGTTCACATCCTTCTCATTTCCCTTTCTCTTTCACCTGGTTCGTCTTTGTTTGCACTCTCCCCCCTGTCTAAAATTTTAACTCTTATGTAGCCCCCTGCACACAAGTGGCGGTACCGCCTAGCTTGGAGTGAAAACACAAAAAAAAAAAAAAAAAAAAAAAAAAAAAAAAAAAAAAAAAAAAAAAAAACACAAAAAAAAAAACACAAAAAAAAAAAACACAAAAAAAAAAAACACAAAAAAAAAAACACAAAAAAAAAAAACACAAAAAAAAAAAAAACACAAAAAAAAACACAAAAACAAAAAAAAACACAAAAACAAAAAAAAACACAAAAACAAAAAAAACACAAAAACAAAAAAAAAACCACAAGAAAAAAAAAACCACAAGAAAAAAAAAACAAAAAAAAACCACAAAAAAAAAAAAAAAAAAAAACACAAAAAAAAAAAACAGTTTATTACAGAAACAGTATTAAAAAGTTGCTGCTCTATGCACCATTGAGTATGATGGATGAATAAATGATGTCGAGAATGCATACTTGTCAGTCAGTTAAGTGCCATACGTGATACACGCTTGGGCGATCAGGTCTCGAAAGAGACATGACTGACTGGGCAGAAGATTACCCCGCAGTAGGTTGCCATTGCTTTCTGCGGTAGACTGGTTGCCGACCAAGGCTATAGAATCCAATATGTCCTGTTATTTAACCCATAACTGTAAGGAATAGACGGATTAATACCTTTCCCAAGGGTATTTGCGCGTAAGTGAATGCAATGAATTCAGCTGGAATTCGAATTCGGCTCCTCGATTTCTCGTTCCGAGCCGATATCCAATGCACCACAAGCATACTTATACTCAGCTGAAATGTACCAAATATGAATTAAACATTTCCAGCTGAATGGGAACAATATACTCCCGTAGATTAATGGGTTCAGTTCGAAATAGGCCGAAGATTCAAGCCGGAAGCAAAAACGCCGAAATGTTTTAATTATGAAGATAAGGACAATAGTCCACATGCAGATGTATCTTAAATGTTCCGATTCTTTTTCTTTATGAGCAATTATTAGATCCAGGCCTTTTGGCATGAATGAAATAGTAGGTCTGAATTTCAAAAATTTCAAATTATTTTTTTAATGACATTTGTTTTCTATGACAGAGTGTTGTTTATGCAGATGCCATTTATCAACATGCCTGATTCTAAGTCATCTGCACAGTTCTTCGTGTGTGACTGCTTCCACCCTATTATGTCGATATTCTTCTGGAGTCATCTTGTGACATTCACTGGTTATGTGAATTGCTTCTTTATCTATTTCTCTGGAGAGATGATATTTATTTACCCACTTTTTCTCTTCTGGATTTTGTCAATCTTCGCTTTGATGTAGTTTGGCTGAGGACAGTAAGCCGATCAAGCCTACCCCACCCAACTTTCTTCTCAAACGCACGTGCCTCCTCCACGTCCCGTCAGTACTTGCAACGTATAGTCAGCCTTTAATAATCAACTTTAATTATAAGCCCTTAAGTCAGTTACTAGGTCAACCTGTTAAACAACTACGGGCTAATTACGGAGTTTCTATTCTCTTTTACAACCTTGGACAGTGCATGTTCTTTGTGTGTGTGTGTGTGAACGTATAGCTGCGTAGAGCTTATGGCGTCAAATGAACAGTTGATTTACCCACTCCAAGAAGATTAATGAAGGATGGTAATGACAAGGGAACATGAATTTTTAGGAAAAAAAATGGGTTTATTTATAAAAATTTTCACGGTTGAAGCTGTAGCTCGTTTCAGGAAAAATAAATAAGAAACTTTAAAAGTCCGTAGTTTAAACGTAGTCATGAAGGGGAAATGTTCAAAAAAGTAAAAGACAGTATTTACATTATTCGAACTATTGTCCTCATCTTTGTTGCGTTGTACTCTCCGGCCTCTCCAGGTGATAGGAATTTCGAATCGAACACTTTATTACAATCTCTGGGATATATGAACTCCATTCTTTGCATAATAGTGCCTCTTTCGGTAGTCATGAGTTATCTCCCTATAACCTTGTAAGTTACTTGTTCCCCACTGTAGCCTGGTATTGAACTCAACGTTTTACGTCAAATCCCAGAAACTAACGAACGTCTATATTCACTGGGCCATGTGTTCTTAAAGACAACAACTGAAATTTTGGGAAATACAAACCTGATGTTTAGTAATTCTTTTTTTACCAGAGTTCATATTGCCCTTGTCGATCTTAAGGGGTCCTCCTCCTCTCTCTCTCCTACTTGTCGATCTTAAGGGGTCCTCCTCCTCCTCTCTCTCTCCTACTTGTCGATCATAAGGGGTCCTCCTCCTCCTCTCTCTCCTACTTGTCGATCTTAAGGGGTCCTCCTCCTCCTCTCTCTCTCCTACTTGTCGATCTTAAGGGGTCCTCCTCCTCCTCTCTCCTACTTGTCGATCTTAAGGGGGTCCTCCTCCTCCTCTCTCTCTCCTACTTGTCGATCTTAAGGGGTCCTCCTCCTCCTCTCTCTCTCCTACTTGTCGATCTTAAGGGGTCCTCCTCCTCCTCTCTCTCTCCTACTTGTCGATCTTAAGGGGTCCTCCTCCTCCTCTCTCTCTCCTACTTGTCGATCTTAAGGGGTCCTCCTCCTCCTCTCTCTCTCCTACTTGTCGATCTTAAGGGGTCCTCCTCCTCCTCCTCTCTCTCCTACTTGTCGATCTTAAGGGGTCCTCCTCCTCCTCTCTCTCTCCTACTTGTCGATCTTAAGGGGTCCTCCTCTCTCTCTCCTACTTGTCGATCTTAAGGGGTCCTCCTCCTCCTCTCTCTCTCCTACTTGTCGATCTTAAGGGGTCCTCCTCTCTCTCTCTCTCTCCTACTTGTCGATCTTAAGGGGTCCTCCTCTCTCTCTCTCTCCTACTTGTCGATCTTAAGGGGTCCTCCTCTCTCTCTCTCTCTCTCCTACTTGTCGATCTTAAGGGGTCCTCCTCTCTCTCTCTCTCTCTCCTACTTGTCGATCTTAAGGGGTCCTCCTCTCTCTCTCTTACTTGTCGATCTTAAGGGGTCCTCCTCTCTCTCTCTCCTACTTGTCGATCTTAAGGGGTCCTCCTCTCGTATTTTTTATTTTTTGAATAATGACTTTTACATGCAAACCCAACTGTTTAACCGGTACAGTGGGAAGAAGGTGGATCTATATCTTTTCACAAAGGTGTAAGTGAATCTAACAAACCCGACTCGAATTTGAACTGTTCTGATTTCTCATTCTCAGTCACTGTCCGTTGTACCACCTGCACATCCAAGCTAACAGCAACTGGTATTCTGAAAGATTGACCCATGACTTGACGCTGCTTAGCTCACGAGAACCGGCGTTTCAACGTGATGTTCTTGTAAGTCATCTCCTCGTCTGACTGGACAACTGATAATCTTTTGTTGAGCGGCATTAAAAATATTTTTATTTATTGCCAATAAAAATATTGGTAAATAATCGTTAATTCGATTAAAACAAAGAGTGTCATGGATAAATGAAATATCAGTCAGCAAATAAAAAAAGAAATTAAAATAACCCAGCAGACGCAATGCCAGCAAAGAAAAACATTGAAAAAATTAATGCTAAATCGAAAAGAAAATTTAGCATTTGAAATATTATCTCCCTTGAAACTTACATTATTTTTCACTGTAGGTGGCGTTTCTTTAGTGAGATGGAAAATATACGATGAATTAACACCTCACCTGAGGCTTGGCTTATGAATTATATATATATATATAAAACACACACATTTCAGTTAAAAAAAATTCCTTGACGTGTCATGCGTGGTGCATGTTTGAGAGATCACGTCTATTCGATTCATTATTGATTTAACAGAAGCATTCCTGTGGTAAGATACCGTTACATTCTACGGGAGACTAGTTACCAACCAAAGCTTTAAGATCCAGTCTGTTCTGCTATTTAACCGCTATCTGCTGATGGGTAAAGATAGATTCAAACTTTTCCCAATGGTAGTTGAACGCATGTGAATGTAAAGGTCCTTGGATATCCGAGTCTTCATTCAGATTCGCTATCCATCACACTTTTTATGAATAATCATCATCGCAATACAATCAAATATCTTTTATATTGACATCACGATGGGCAGTGAATCTTTATTTTATACAATCTCAGTTCTGCTAAATCAAAAGTAGAGAGAATCCGTAAATACATATGTAGGATACTGAAGAACTTTAATCTTGAAGTAATAGTAAATATCAATCACAAAAAAGTTGACTTTCACGATGTTATACTTGACTAAGTTAATACTTACTCACCATAAGTAAAACATAATGCTAATTATATCTACATACATCTTAAATCAAATCACCCACCATCTATTATTAAACATATACCACAATGAGTTGAACACAGAATTAACAATAACTCCTCCACTGAAGACATTTTCTATCGCCATAGTCATTACGATAATACAGCCCTAATAAACAGTGGCTATAACTGCAAAGATATTAAATATCAAACAAATTCATCATAATACTAAACAGAATAGAAATAGGAAAATAATTTGGTATACACCACCATTTAACCAAATGGTTAGTACCAAGTTAGGCAATAAATTCTTTAATCTAGTTCAAGAACACTTCCAAACTAATAACTTCCTTAGCAAAATTTAAAAAAAAATAAACTGAAACTTAGTTATAGCGGCACTGATATTCGTGATAAGATAAAAAACCATAAAATCCTAAAACAACATTATGATGTTAATGATAACCAACTTACCATAAATGATAACACTATTTCCTGCAACTGGCATAACTAACGTACGTCCTTTGCAAAATAGATGCCTTACAGATTCCACTGTATAACAAGTTACTATCTCAACTACTGAAAATCCGAATCTTACCAAACATTATATCGGATGTGCTAAGAATAATTAAGTCTCGATTTTACCAGAATAACTAACCTTTCAATAATAAAGTATATAGTCATTTTCTCTCTAAATACTACTGTCAATTGAAAGATGCAAATAAAATTCCTACAGTTAAATGGAAAATATAACATGTAAAACTTTACATGAAATATTTTTCCTTTGATTACAAGAAAAAATCCATAAATAAAATTTCCCTAAAACTGAATTATTGAACCAACGTAATGAAATCACTAATTTTTACCAACATAGAATTATCCATAATTTCAGATATATTTAAGGCTATCTCAATATATTCACTATTTACTTTTTATAACATAAGAAAAATTAGCTTATGGAACTAGGATTTTTTAGAATTATTATTATTCTTTTATTTGTACTTATGAATAAAATCCCTTAATTTATCTTTTTAAATTTTAATTTTTTAAGCTATTGTTTATATTTTCTAACGTTTCGAATTTTTCTTCGTTAGTCTTTCCCTTTTCTTTCTCTTCTATCTTGTCTCTTATCACGTCTTTTTACTTTTTATTTTTCATTTATCTTTATTTTTTCGGTTTAATACTTTTGACATGTCTGGTTTTCAGTGGCAAAACAAATACACTACTGTCTATGAGTTGTACACACATCATTCTTCAATGTCATTACCTGGCAAAACCACTTAACCTCATTGGATGACCTCTTTATTCTTATGTTTTTGTTTTTTTAATCTTATATATATATATATATATATATATAATGAATTGGAGCACTCTAGCTATTGGGCGTGTTTATACGCGCAAAAAAGCCTGCCCTCTTCTACTGGACGCTCGTGGCCTGGGGGTAGAATCGCCAATTCGGCCGGGTTTCAACCCTAGGTTAGGAAGCGACGGAGTCTAAGCCGTACTAATGAGCTGTAATACAGCGAAACAGATCTATCCTCGGATGACTATTATATATATATATATATATATATATATATATATATTTATTAATAAATTAACCACATTTTACTACCTGATCGTGTTTTAACACCGAAACTTTATAGCTATTGAGTTGCAGTGCTAATGTCCAAAGAGTTTGAGCTCTAGGACCATAGATTAGTTTTAAAGCTTTCATTACACCCGAGCAACGCCGGGCTATACTGCTAGTAATCTTTAAAAGAAAAACCTTACAAGTAAGAAAGTGTATGCTAAATATAAAATTAGAAGACAGAGTATTGGAAAAAAAGCATTAAAAGAAAGAGGCTAGTGATAATATCAAAGAATAGAAAGAGAAAAACAGTAAAGAATTAAAATGAAAGAGTAAAAGGAGAAGAAAAATTTGAGTCTGAACAATAAAGCAGGAAAGAAAACATTTCCTTAAGAGATGAAAATTATATGAATTAAACCATTTTAATACGAATGAAATGTAGTCATTTTATAAAAATCACAATAATGTATGCAGTTTTAACTCCTGTCTATCAGAGTTGTACGGGATGATTTTCTGCTTTACTTTGGGGCTGAGTTTCTTAATTTGTACCGACCAGATCGCTAATTATGTATCGGAAATAAAGAAAATGTTTGACGAAATTTGAACCTTCATCTCTTATCTTTTCGAAAAAGCATCATACCAACAAATTACGTAAAAACATTTGAGACGGCGCACAAATCTAGAAAAAGTAGATGTATTTGAGAAGGATATTAAAACAGCTCTGGAATTATACAGAGAGCAAACCACCTGAATACAGATAAATAAATTGAATAGACACAAAAATTAGAAAGGTTGTAAGACAATGGTGTCTTCTCACCAGTTTATTGAACCTCTCTAACGAGATCCTCCTAAGGGTGCTGGTCATCCTACCATAATTTACAATCGGTGACGGTAACCTTCAGCTACGCAAGTGGCACTGTTGTTCGCACAGACTGATATAAAAATATCAAAAAAAAACTACAGGATCTCTTAGACAGGACATTGAAGGAAAACTTGAAGAGACTAACTATCGACAATCATATCTGGGATGGGGTTTAACAAAATGGAAAATGCAACACCACCAAAATCCCAAAGAG
The DNA here is from genome assembly GCA_037127315.1 of Ascarosepion bandense. NCBI lineage: Eukaryota > Metazoa > Mollusca > Cephalopoda > Sepiida > Sepiidae > Ascarosepion > Ascarosepion bandense. The sequence continues at coordinate 376,980 of JBBBDQ010001226.1, forward strand.
AATTGGAAAAAAAGATGCATTCTAAAAGCAAAGCAAAATATTAATAAACAAAAAACATTGTTAGAACAAAAGTCGATGCTTGACTATTAAGTAATCTCAATCCTTCTATCTGACAGTGAATACTGGACAATCTTCTCACTGATGAAGAGACGACTGGAGATAACAAAAATGCGGTTCTACAGAAAAATGCTCATAATGCCATAGGAAGAAATCTTAAGGGACATAAAAACGAAAAAAAGAACATCTCAGAATAAAAAAAAAAAACAGGGTTGAAATTTCTTAGACACGTAATGAGGAAGGCGAGCTTGAAGAATTTGACACTCACAGAATATACCGAAGGTAAAATGGATAGGTGAAGGTAGCAGACCACCTATCTGACTAGGTTGTATTAATATGTAGAATCACTTCTCCATGCATGTACATACATATATACATATCGCCATGTACGCACGTATACACACATATACCCACATGCTATTACATTAGTATCGCACGTGAAACCTTTTTTCCCGCGCTTTCAGAAATATATAAGTTGATGTTCACACATACTTAGACCAGTTGGATCCTGCCTTTCGGAGGTAACAGTCCGCATGCCGTTAGTTCCTTTCCAACTCACATACTGCACATACACCAAAAATGTTTCTCTCTTACAAGCATACTTCACTACATATATAATTATAATTATAATCAACTACTGATCAGTACAAACATTATATTTCCTTTTTTTTTTTTTTTTTCAGGAACTCTTCCAGTACGAACAATGATACATTTTCTTCAACAGCCAAGAGAAAACTTTCTCTACTAAATCTTGCATGCACAAATTAATCAATCCTGTAACTATGTTTAACACATTGTTGCTATTCTTGTTACATTGTGCTCTGAGTTATTTTTATTATAAATGTAGTGGATTGGACAACCAGTCTACTTTATGATGGTGACTCCACTTTCAAATTACTACCACGACGTTCGAGCTACAACAGATGGTAACACGTTGTCCAGTCCACAACAAATAATTAGCAGAAAAGATGTGAATGTGATTTATGGAAAAACAGAACTCTACACAGGATGAGAAGCTGTCGAGAGCTATTATCGCCAACATTTTGAGTAGACATTCCACATAGATCGCACCGATTAAGTCCTGGAGGCTAACAAGTATAAGTCATTAAGATTTTGGCATATTTATATTAGATTCCAAAACGACTTTCACTGCCATATTGTTTTACTCAAGTCAAATTTAATATACTGAGTACAAGTTCAAAAGCTAATCTCAAACAAATGTAAAGTTTATCGGACAATCAGCTTAATCTCTCTCTCTCTCTCTATATATATATATATATATATATATATAAAAGGCAATCTGTGAGTGTGTGTGACTGTTCCCTATGCGCGCCTACATTTTTTAAGCTACGCCATTCAACATTTCTAGGGAAGCCAGGTCGACACATACTTTGAGTTTTAAGTTCAGCAAATTTCTCTTTCGCACTTTTTGGCCAATGTACACGATTGTTTATATTTTCTCCGTAAAACATTTAAGATGGTTGTGGATTACGTCACAGAAATCAAATCACGTGTCAAACGCCACTAAAATATTTTTTTATCAAAAAAAGCCTTTATATTTAATTTTCATTCCGACGTTTAAAAAATTCATTTGTCAACAAAAAAAAAAAAAAATATATTTTTCCCCATAATTTTGTAACATAAGAAATATTTAAAAAAAAAGTGTTTTTTCAAACAAAATCAATATATGTAAAATAAAAAGTGGTATCTTCTCCTACTACTAAAATGTTTTGAGTTGCACGGGCAACGCCGGGCTATGATGCTAGTGAGTCATAAAACAAAACTTATGATCTGAATTCTGATGAGTAGAACATGCAGAAGAATTAAACCGGAAATGGGACAAGAACAGTGCTGGCACTTTAAAGACACTGGAAAAAGGAATGTAATATTTGTTATTTTCAGCTTGATCTGTCTCTTGTAAATGTTTATAAGGAGTCGGGTACTTACTGGAGAGGTATAGAGAGCTGACTATTTTATATGTACTAATATTTGTAACTTAGATAATATAAATCTACTGAATCAAAAGAGGAAGTTGTGAAGTCCCACGTCATGAAGAAACACAGCGCATAGCAGTTTTAACGCACAAGGTCACAAGTACGAGAAAAATCGGAGAAAACGAAACTGGCTACAGTCGTATTAGAGTGAGTAATGTGCAAATCACTAATCAATAGTCAGTCAGTTAGGTGCCATACGTGATACACGCATGGGCGATCATGTCTCGAAAGAGACATGACTGACTGGGCAGAAGATTATCCCGCAGTAAGTTGCCATTGCTTTCTGCGGTAGATTGGTTGCAAGCCAAGGCTATAGAACCCAATCTGTCCTGTTATTTAACCAATAACTGGAAGGAAGAGATGGATTAATACCTTTCCCAAGGGTATTTGTATTTGAACTCGGCTCCCCAATTTCTCGTTCCGAGCCGATATCCACTGCACTACAACGCACTCAATAGTAGAAAGTCAAAAAAAGCTTTTGTACTTAGCATGACATAACGATTTACAATTAAAAGCAGAATGTATGGTTGTCAGAAGAGAAAAACATCCAAGGTTAACCCTTTCTTGCATATTGGTTATAAATGTAACCAATATGCAACAAAGGTTAGAGAAAAGTTACAATTGTCACCAATATGCAACAAAGGGTTAAAATTATAGACTGAAGTCATCAAGATAAAGTATTTTAGAATTCGCAGAACAATGACAAAGAAAGGCGGTAAAGTCAAAAGCTGTCTATTGATAGAAGAGACGAAATTGTAGTGAGCCATGATTACCCACTTTCCGAAGAGAAACAGCTCACAAGTTAAATTTTTCATAACTGTAGAGAAATGGATTAATTAAATTATTTTTTTTTTTGTAAATATATTTCCTATAAATCTTTAGCGCTCTGCATTATTAATATTACTTTCCTTTCCACTATCCTCATTCTTAATTTCAGAGTTGCTTTTTGTTGCCATAGCAGGATATGGTG